>CM041778.1:229668667-229806528 GCA_023374045.1 Limonium bicolor
GGATGGAGTGATTTTGGACTCCTTTCGCATTTGTGCAGATTATTATGTGCTCTCATTTTTGATTTGCTACTTTCTTTGAGTAGTCTATTTGCATTTCTTCGTGTTTGACATTTCTGGTCTCATCTATTTATCACGTGTGAGGCATTGAGTGGTGTGAGACTTTCATTTCCTCCCTTTGCTATTTTGAGCGTTTTGTGCTCCGCTTCTCTCGTTTTTATCCTCTTTGGGTATCTCTTTCAAGCTTTCCTCCATGCTTTTAATGGTGGGGAAGGGACCATGGCTCCAGCTCTTTTATCCTCTTTCGCAGGGGTGAATGGTTGCGTGATGTGGGGTGGTATATTGTGGAGCTGTTTTTCGAAAAGATTCTCAATGAAAGGCTCAGCAGGGTTCACTAAGGGATCGTTTTCAAGGTCAATAAGACTTTTGGCCTTGTGGAGGTTTTATTCGATCCTAGGTGCCTCGTCATCCCTATTGACAAATAATTGCTTCCTCTACTATTCTCAAATTTTGACATGAATGGTAACGCGCTTTTCTCATCAATATTTAGTTCCGTGAAGGGAGATCCTCACATGGTGCTTTGAAATTTAAATGCATCAAGCGCTCTGGGTTTTGCATGCTCTGTGTTTCTCTCATGCACTCAACTCTCACGGGAGGTTAGAGATCCTTTCAAGACCTCTTCGGGGAAAATGATACAAGAATTCGGTGGCCTTTGATGACTTATGTGACTTTCCTAGAATTAAAGATCGAGATGCACCTCGTCACTAGGGATATGCAAATGCAAATGCAATTAAGCTAAACCTAGTGCAGATGATAATGATAACTTTTGTGTGGATGCATTTTTTGTGGATGTATTTTTTTTGTATGGATGCGTTTTTTTTATGGATGCATTTTTGTGGATGCATTTTTTTGGATTTTTGAATGAATGCATGTGTTTTTTTTTGATTTTTATGACGGTTTAGACATAATACCGTTTCAGTCGGTCAAGATTGACAAGGCTTTGAAATTCTTCTCCATCCAAATCTGTTAGTAATACAGCACCATGAGGGGTTATCTCTTTGACCAGATAAGGGCCCACCCAGTTCGGTCTAAACTTCCCTCGTGGGTCTGGCAAGTCCTTTCTTAGCTCTTTTAGGACGAGGTCGCCCACTTGGATGTTTCGTTCTCTGACCCTTTTGTTGAATGCTCTAGCCATTCTCTTCTGATAACCCTGGATGTGATATAATGCCTGTAGGCGTTTCTCATCAAGAAGAGCAAGACTGTCATAGCACTGTTGTAACCAGTCACTTTCAGCAATTTTCAGTTCGTTAGTGACCCGAAGAGTTGGAATTTCAAGTTCGATTGGCAAGACACATTCTGACCCATACACCAAGGAATACGGGGTGGCTCCGGTTGTAGTTCTGACAGTAGTCGGTAACCCCAGAGAGCGTAGTGTAGCTTTTCTGGCCAATCTCTGTACGTTTCGACCATTTTTGACAGTGCACTCTTCACGGCTTTGTTGGCGGCTTCGACCGCTCCATTGGTCTGAGGTCTATATGGGGATGATCTGTGGTAACAGATGTTGTATTTTTCCATGACCCGGATAGTGTCTCCGTCAAATTGGGGACCGTTGTCTGATACGAACTCTGATGGAATCCCGTATCGGCATATGATGTCTCGCTCGATGAACTGGGCAACTTGCTTTGATCCGATGTTAGCGAACGACCGTGCCTCTACCCATTTGCTGAAATAGTCTATCGCTACAAGGATGTAGCGGTGTCCATTTGAAGCTTTGGGGTGGATTTCTCCAATGATGTCGATTCCCTATATAGAGAACGGCCAAGGAGCCGCCATGGCTGTCAGGGGTAGAGGAGGCAGGTGTTACAAGTTAGCATGGGTCTGACACTTGGCGCACTTTTTCATGAATTCATGACAATCGGCTTCCATTGTTGTCTAGTAGTACCCTAGTCTAAGGATTTTCTGGGATAGGGAATGTCCTCCAGCATGGGTCCCGCATACTCCCTCGTGGACATCCTCGATGATCTTATCATCCTCTTTTCGGCTCACACACAAGTGTTGGACTCCATTCGGCATTCTCTTATAGACCCTGGTCCCGCAAATCACATATTGATTTGACATTCTCCTCAGAGCAATGCGGTCCTGCTTAGTGGCTTCTGGCGGATACTCCCCTTTCCTAAGGAAATTCTCGATGTCCACAAACCACTCATCCTCGACTTCTCCTGTCTCGATGGCTCCAATCTCAAACGAGGGTGTGTTAGTCATGGTTATCCACAAGGGGAAGTATAATGAACCTGTAACACCCCATCCAACATTAACATACTTACAACAAACTGCAGCGGAAGAACAACCTCATCACATTACTTAACTAGTTGGTGTTACACGCCGTTAGCCACCCACGTGGCTAACAAGGCTAATACATACACAATGTACCGGTCTGATGGGCTAAATTCCCGAGCAACTATACATTATATCCCTTTCCATTAACAACAACAACAACATACACCTTATTAACTATACCGAGTATTATAAACTGGTGCCGACCACAATATCGGTCTTACTACACCTACTGTATACATACACTTAAAAGTTACCCATGTACAATGACTACCCGTCCTACTCTTCGAACGGCTCCCAGCACTTCGTACCTGAAATAGGAAAAGAAGAGAAAGGGGTGGCCCCAAGGGGCTCAGCACCTTTGCTGGTATGGCAATCCCGCAGCCCACATGCTACCGGGCCACGCACAACTAATTGTCGTCTTAACATGCAGTTGATTATATTTAAATCATGCATGTAACAATAAACACACAACACTTAACATTTCACCTCAATGGGCTCAACAATCGGATAATACATCCTACTTAATAAGTTACCCATGGTATTCATCATCCCTAGGGTGTTTCTCCTCCAACGGAGCTACTTCTTAATAGACGACACATACCCTTAAATCGGGTTATCCTTAAACGCCTCTTATCACAACTGGGTGTCATATCCATGATCCACACACTCCACATTATACAACACACTCCACATTATACAACACACTCCACATTATACAACCTACAACATACACTACATACACTTAACAACACTTTGCACGTTCTACGTACACAACATAATACCGCAATGAATACTGCATCACAACAAAAACACTTAACACAACGGGAATGGTTCGCTTAGGAACCGACCCAAACATTGTTTACACACTGGTGAGCCTAGAGAATGTTGCCAGTCTCATGATAAGCTCGTTATACAATAACAACAACACTCATTACCGTCCTAATAGTTGGACGAGTAACTTAAGTTAAGGCGGTTCGGGTTTGGAGGCCCGAACACACACACAAACACATGTTCCCCCTAAACGATCATAAGTCAGAATAGCCAAGCTTGGAGTAAGCTAATGGGAGATCATAACCCGTGAGGGAAACAACCATAACAAAGAGAAGGGTAAGGCTAGGAAGGATACCCTCTCCCAAACAACGCGCGACCGGCCAAACCGGATTCCTCACTACTGTTAGTACATACTCACTTTAAATGTTAGAACCCCACTATGGAGCCTATCACATAACAACACATACATTATTACAACTGGGTTAACACACAAGAGAGATCCCTACATTCACAAACCATAACATACAATTAACACACGCATAGCCGTGGTTAGTACGTCCCATGGTACGGGTCGTTTACTCCGAATACCGAACTCTCAAGTGATCCTAGACTCAGTTAACTAAGGTTAACCCTGCCGAGGTTAAATGGTATCGGAGTTGAACACGCCACATAAAGAATTACTGTAAACTCATTACATGTTTTATCTTACAACGTGGCAAACATACAGAAAATCACATTGGCATACAAGCCGGTGTAATCCGGTAGGACGCAGGTTGCAAGAAAACCATACCTGTCAGCGGAGTCACTTTACCACGCCCACTTATGTTCCTCGAGCAATTCTCGAACAACTGTTAACATCACACGTGTTTTCATTAACATCGGGGTTTGCTTGATCATTTAATGTCAATGCTTAACTTTTCCCCGTTAACTTAGTTACATAACTAACATTTTTAACTTGTTTTATCTCACATTTAATACAACTTTTAACCCACCTAGGTGTCATTAAAACTCCCCTAACATGTCCCTTAACATCCTTATAACATCATTACCTACAATCCCCATCATCACATATCATTTCTTAACCTTAAACCATGTTTTTGGTCCGACCGACCACCGACCGACCCACAGCTGGGTCGGTCCATTACAGACCCCTTTTTACTTCCTTACAAACATGCCCGTCCGACCCGTCCGACCACCATTCTGGGTCGGTCCATGTGCGAACATTTTCCTTCCTTTGAAAACCTGACCGCCGACCCATGTCCGACCCACCCTTTTGGGTCGGACCATTACCGACATTTCCTAACATATAACAGAGGCTCGACCGACCCACAAACTGGGTCGGCCCCTGGGCGGTCGCCTCCTAAACTTACCCAAACTTTGTCAAATCTTCACCAAACTTCTCCTAAGGCCTCTTAATGTGTTCTAACATTTGCACTTCAACACCACCCTTAAGATATTCTTAAACACTCACAAAAACTATTTTCCTACTTCCTTAACCTTTATTATATCTCCACAAAATTCCTAACACTTACAATGTTTTCTCCTTATGATTCCTAGGTGGCATTTCACCTATTATAACTACTATCCCAACCACTTTCTCCTCCATCTTAACATCATCTCTTAAGCAACATTTTCTTACTAACTAAATCGCCTTTTTACATCTTACCAACATCACTTATTCCTTGAATATCAACATACCTAAACCTTAACAACTTCTCCAAGACTTTAATACATTCACAAAACACACATTGAATTCCTAGAACTTCCAAGATAACACCTAAATCCTTGCATCACTCTAATCACCTTTACACATGTTTTCTTCTCAAGTAAACATTTATTCACCTATAACACTCCTAGTTCACCAAAACCACTTAAAACACTTAGAACTTCTCACACATTTTCCCAAATTTGGCCATAGCTTCTCTTGTATATACTCACATCCAAACACTTAGGTTTTTACCTTTTTCATTCAAAACACCTAAAATCCATCAAACACATTTTTATACACAAACTTCACACATTAAGCACTACATCACAATATAGTGCATAACTTAAATGCTTGGCACTTAGGCCCTAAATAACATGGCTCTAGGCCCTTAAATAACATAAACCATAAACACGAATTTCCACATAATTATGCCTTTGACCTGCAAATACATACACCAACAACATATGTTCTTTTACTAGTCTCCTTGAGAACACTTTACTAGGTCACTCACCATGGCTCCTTAGTATTTTATTAAGCAAATCAAGCTCATTTTCCTAAGGCATTTAACTACATTGAGATAGTTTGTTTACCTCTTTTTCCTCACAAACTTCTTTCTTGTTTCCTTGTAAAACCGGTGGGGTATTGGTCCCTTTTCAACTATTAAACATTATACAAACAATAGATGAGTATTCAAGCATTTGCTTCTCCTCATGTAAACCCTAGTTACACATATTGTTTTAACACATTAAGGTAATTGTTTACCTTGGAATGGAAGAGAACTTGAATAAGTATCAAGAGAGGACTCCTCCTAGCCCTTGGAAGATTCAAATGAAGCTAGAACAAGGCAATATAAGAGCTCCATTAATGGTGAATTTTCGGACAACAACAAAACATGGAGGAAACATGGATTTTCTTTGATTTTCCTTACCTTGAAGCAAAGGAGAACAAGAATATGTAAAAAGATGAGCTCAAGCTCCTCCCATGGTGATTCTCTTGGCACCGAAATGGAGGTTTTGAAGTTTTGAAGAGACAAGATTGTAAGCTTGGCTTAACTAAGAGAAGGTGTGTTTGTTTTTGATTTTGGTCAAGAGAGCAAGATTTGACAAGAAGTTCAAAGCTTATTCTCATGGAGGTAGGGTATTACCAGAGAATGAAAGAGGAGGTTGGTGGTGGGTGGAACGTGGAAATGAAGGAAGGAAGGGAGAATGAAGATAGAAGTTACTTTTTGAAGATATTTAAGTCTTAAAGCAAATAGTAACTATGAGTCACATTATTTACTTAACAGTTAACATACTTGGTGATCCTCACTACAAAAACCGGCCCCCTTTAATATAACAAGGGTATTTAGTCTTTGTTTGTCAATTTAATTACTAACATAACATATGTTATACTAGAGCTGTAAAAATTACTATTCACAAATACAAGGCACATAGAGTGAAATTTTTGATTTCCCACTAATATGGCCACCCAATGTGTATACTATATGTACACATGTTAATTAAAGAGTAATGATGGACATTTAGCCATTCAAACTCATTTACAAGACAATTTTTCAAAAACGTGCTTTAAGACTCCTTAAAGCACATTTTGTGTTTTAACTTGTTTTCAAGCTTGGTTTCTTTAGTAATTGATTTAATATGTTCATTAAAATATAAATAGGTATAGGTATGACCATTAGGTCTTATACACATTCATCCCAAGCTTAGAGCACATTTTTGCTCATATTGACTTTAAGGTATTTTCTTATGTTTTATTGGTTTCACTGTCCACCAAAGTTTCTTAAGGACTTATTTAGCCTTATTAAATCATAATTAAATGTTATCAAGTCTTGGTAGGCATCTTTGAGTCCTAACCAAGTTCACTCATAGCTTAGAGCATGTTTTTGCTCAAACTGTGTCTTAATGCTTTATTGCATTTATTATGGTTTAAATTGTTCACTGATGTTACTAAGGCACTTTTAGCCTTTACATACCATAATTTGATATTTAAACCACATATCAAGGTTTGGGGTATTTCAATCTACCCCCCTTAAAAGAACTTCGTCCTCGAAGTTCACACTTTTCACACATCATTAGATTAGAACACAGGAATCACCTGGAAATAAACTTCCATAACCAAACACACTTTACATCACAACCTCGGATTGATGATCCGGGCAAACACATTCACATCCACACATAACATAACATATCCAAATGATAACCTCGGACTCTATGGTCCGGGTATCTTAACAACACTTACACATACATAACAATCCCTTTGACTCACTGGTCTTGGGTAACATAACAACATTTGGACACATAGGTCCTGGTAACATAACAGTCTTTAGACACATAGGTCTATGTAACACCACACCTTTAGACTCATAGGCCTTGATAGTATACACTTTAGGAAATCCAAGTCAAAACAACATTCATTACACATACCACACAACATGTCGAGCATGTATAGCAATCAAAAATATCCTTGATATACACTGTGATCCCGCAGAACCGGTCGCGATGGACACCTTCCGTCCCGTGCCTTTGGGAGTTTAAAACAATCACTCAAATTTAAATTTCTTTGTGGGGTTAAGTAAGAGAACTTTAATTACGTAAAGTATCCATCAACCTTTTATAAATGCCAATTGAAATCCTTTTGAAAAACACACACAACTCCAAGTCCAACTTAAGCTCTTTGCTTCTTTTATTAGCGTGGTTATTCGTGACCACTTATAGGGGTTTTCAAGAGTCATCCAACCCTGATGTGATCAGCATCAGTGGAACTATCCTTCCACCCCAATTTGTGTTCGGCTTCCCTTGATCGCATGCAAATCAAGTTCCACCTCCCACTTCATTTTCAAGCATCAAGTAAATCACTCATTTCCAATTTTCTATCTTTGAATCATTCTAGTCATGATCACAACATCTCCAAAGGATAGAACTCTTCTATCAGTTATTCCCATACACTTAATCCTGTTTGCTATGGAATCTTATTCTCACTAGGTTCTATGTCGGTTTCATACCTTTCCTGAGTCACTATATAGTATATATAACACGTATATTTTATCAAAATACAACACCTGGTTTTACATTTAAACACTTGTCGGGGCTTTTGTTCCCCCGGGAGTTTATCTACTCCCCACATTGTACAATCACACAACTGTTAACAAACACACACACTTATCACAATGGTATTCGCATCATCTGTGCGCAATTACCACAATTAATCCATGAATGAATGTGTATGTTTACGTAACACACACACCAATCATCAAAAACAAACAATAATTTTGTGCTATGCACAATATGAGTCACATACACTACGTACACTTGTACGGTAATATACACCAAGTGGTTTGCGCTCTACCCCCTTAAAAGGGATTACGCCCACGTAATCAATCACTAAACATTGGCTTAAATGTTCGGCCGTCGTGAAGTGTTTAACTTCCATGCGGTCTATTACACAATGGATTCTGATTAGAGGATCTTAACCATATTGGCGGTTTAGTTCCCTAAACCAAGAATTCGCATTGGAGTTATAACTCATAACCGGTTTCGGTCCTGGCCTGTGAGGCTTTTAGGCGGTTAATAATTAGCCATCCACTCATGTTCACCATGTACATTCAACATTTGAATCACTGGCTCACTAGTTTCTGCTGCGAAACTCTAATAACTGTAGAGCTTAATTGCTCCCTTTTTGTTATCCTACTGTATTGTACATCCCCAATTGTCACCTTCATCTTGGTAACAATGGTTCTCAACCGACGCACGGTATCTTTTACCGTTAGCGAATTCGGTGAGTTATACCCCTTAAATTTACTGTTATACCACTATATATTTACAATGATCGACTTGTCCCTTCCGACTTACTGTCGGTTGAGTTGAGCTACTACCTAGTGTGTAGTGCTCTCTCAGCTATTTCAACATTTGGGGTATATTCCATACCGATGTTTGACGTTAGTGCTACTGCAGTCACTTACTGTTAATAATATCTCCACATTTGGTTTTGTACAAGTACTTTTTTTTTTTTTTGATGCGGCTTGCATTTCCTATGCATTGGCCATTATAACATTATACTCCACAATTAACATGTTTCCAATTCTAGCTATCCCACTCGTTCATTACTGCGCAAGTGCAATACCCAAAACACTCAGTCATACAGAGTGCAGAGGCGTAAACTCTCGACAGTAAATCCCTTATGCGATTGCAGTAGGAATTCACAAATGTGTTTCACTGAAATTCTGATTCCGTAATACTGGCTACTGGCTTACTGCCGAGTCTGCCTATCATCGCTTACCTTATATATCCACTGAGTTTAACTCATAACTGGTCTTATCTGTTACATTATCGTTTAACAACATTTGTACAACGGTCGCTTTATTGCGCACCGTGCTTCTTACTTATTGTATAACACTAACTCACATAGTCTTTACTGTCACATTAACTTCCAACATAATTTACATTATTCATATTATGGTTCATCCCTCATTTGGATGACCACTGAATGCCTTGAGCATCGACCACTCGAGTCACAGCCGGCGTTATTCAGCCAGGTGCTTCACTTCATACACATACTACTAGCTGATTTCACTTTTCATAACAACATGGTCAATCCTTAACTATTTCTTGAACTTGATTCACATAACTACCGCTCCTGCGGTGTCACAATGTCGAGAGGTATCCCCACTCTTAATGCAGTGGTTCGTTTACCACTCTATTCACTTATACAACATAAACTTCTACAATCAATTGAATTTTATAAACATATCTGCTTATGGCTTATGAGCCTTGTTTGCCTTGAGCTGAGCTCATTGTAGGCTGTCCACCATATGTACTTCTCTGTACAACCTTATATGGTGTGGATATTATACTGAGCTCCATGACAAGGTCGTTGCATTCCGTTTCCATTCATGGGATGCCCCTTAAGATTGTCAGTCCGTCTCCTGACAACTTATGTCTAACGGTGTGTTAATTCCGACCTTGTGTTTGTGTCATGCTTTCATTCAACAATTGTTGATGTGAACACCCTTCAAGGATTGCTCCTGGGTGTTGTTAAGTTATGCTTTTACATTTGGCCACACTTATTGGTACATTCAGTTATTATCTTTTCTGTAAAGATCAACATTTCCAGATAGTGTAGGTACTGATTCTGGGAGTTTCATTCATTCATTGCACATTAATGTGTCCACTTAGGCATTTGCCTTTCCCTGCTTTCCAGCTATCGTATTTATCCTGAGGATCCTTAAGACATATAAGATGTCTTTACATTCAGTTAGTGCACTTCGCACCTCCTGACTCTTAAACTTCCCCTGAAAGGAATTCACTAATCCCTTTAATCTCGTTCACTTATCTGAGTTCCTTACTTCAAGCATCCTTGTATTTTCTAGCTCCTGTTGATTTATACTGCTGACCGTAGACGGAGTCGACTACTTCCCGTGTTTCGGACTTACTCGTATACATATATGGGGTCATACTGATACATTGCTACTACCAACAACCCTACCCATAAGTAGGTCTGTCAGGCCCACATGCTCCTATCGGAGTGCGGTCGTCACCACAACCAGTTGGTACCTTGTATTGTAGTGTCCGTCCACACGCCTAGGTGAAGTATTCTGTTGTACTCCCTGTATATTGTCCCGTGACAATATTCATTCCTACTTCCCGAACTTAATCAAGGGAAAGTTTATCCATTGTTGTATCTTGTCAACTGTCCTTGGTTTTACTGGCTTGGTTTAAAAGAAGGTTGGAAAGAAGTGTTGGTTTGAAAGAAAATCTGGTTTGAAAAGAATAGGGTTGTAAAATCTGGGTTTTAAAGAAAAATTTTCATGGTTTCACAACATCTTCTTACCTTAACCAAGTCTAGCTTCTTGCTGACTGGTTGTGTACTTACAATTACGAGGTTAGGCTGTAAGCCCTTCCATGGTTATAATGTTCACACTTAACTTCGTGGTACTTACTAGTACTTGTAGTGGTTATAAATTTCCCGAACAGCCCTGTTTATAGCAGCACTTGCTACGGCAAGTGCGCCATGCTAACTGGCTATCGGTTTAGCACTTACCTGTTGTGGTATTGTTTTACCTATACTGTCATCAGTGGCCTTGTGGCCCTCACTGATCTTACTGTCTTGATAATAACTTGTCTAGGTGATTTCACTGTATTCACATAATAATCATTAACTAGGGTATTTCCCATTCTGGGAGTCCCTCTTCACTTGTATCGTATCCTCTTATAGCCGTTCCACGCACTTGTCGTGGTTACTGAGACTTGTCTCTTGTTTGGGCACTACGTTATAGTTCCCTTGTCGGTTGGTATACCGTTGGTGTATTACTTAACAATTGTGGTCCCGTAGACACTTGTCTCGGTTTCACTGATCCACTTCTTGCTGTTGCACGGTGGTGCGTTGCAAGTGGTTATTTCGACTGCTCTGCATGTCGACCCAGGTTGCGGAAATTCTATTCTCCAACAACAAGATCCTTCATTCATGCTATGAAATGCGGGTTAACATTGTTCAGATGGAGGACCGTCTCGGGATTCCAGTTTTCGGGATCTACCGTAGGACAGGTTCTCCGTACCCTAAGGGTTTTAAATACAGCCAGATCGGGTATCCCGAGTAGTAAGAGAGGACTTTCATCTCTCTGGCGTTGTTTCCCAAGTTATATAACAGGATTGTGGAGGGTGGGATGGATATTGTAGGTTTCCAGTAGTCACTGGTAGTTCCTAACTAGCGTATCTCTCACGCTATCACTCAACCAACCCAAAGTACTTAAATCCTAACTCGGTATTCCCTAAGCTCGGTATTCAGTCATCAGAGCGATACTTCGCTCTGATACCACTTTTTTGTAACACCCCATCCAACAAACATACTTACAACAAACTGCAGCGGAAGAAACAACCTCATCACATTACTTAACTCGTTGGTGTTACACGCCGTAGCCACCCACGTGCTAACAAGACTAATACATACACAATGTACCGGTCTGATGGGCTAAAATTCCCGAGCAACTATACATTAGATCCCTTTCCATTAACAACAACAACAACATACACCTTATTAACTATACCGAGTATTATAAACTGGTGCCGACCACAATATCGGTCTTACTACACCTATGATACATACACTTAAAAGTTTACCCATGTACAATGACTACCCGTCCTACTCTCGAACGGCTCCCAGCACTTCGTACCTGAAATAGGAAAAGAAGAGAAAGGGGTGGCCCCAAGGGCTCAGCACCTTTGCTGGTATGGCAATCCCGCAGCCCACATGTACCGGGCCACGCACAAACTAATTGTCGTCTTAACATGCAGTTGATTATATTTAAATCATGCATTGTAACAATAAACACACAACACTTACATTTCGCCTCAATGGGCTCAACAATCGGATAATACATCCTACTTAATAGTTACCCATGGTATTCATCATCCTAGGGTGTTTCTCCCTCCAACGGAGCTACTTCCTTAATAGACGACACATACCCTTAAATCGGGTTATCCTTAAAGCCTCCTTATCACAACTGGGAATCATATCCATGATCCACACAATCCACATTATACAACAACACACTCCACATTATACAACCTACAAATACACTACATACACACTAACAACACTTGCACGTTTCTACGTACACACATAATACCGCAATGATACTGCATCACAACAAAACACTTAAACAACGGGAATGGTTCGCTTAGGAACCGACCCAAAACATTTTACACACGGTGGAGCCTAGAGAATGTTGCCAGTCTCATAAGCTCGTTATCAATAACAACAACACTCATTACCGTCCTATAGTTGGCGAGTAACTTAAGTTAAGGCGGTTCGGGTTTGGAGGCCCGAACACACCACACAAACACATGTTTCCCCCCTAAACCGATCATAAGTCAGAATAGCCAAGCTTTGGAGTAAGCTAATGGGAGATCATAACCCGTGAGGGAAACAACCATAACAAGAGAAGGGTAAGGCTAGGAAGGATACCCTCTCCCAAACAACGCCGCGAACGGCCAAACAGGATTCCTCACTACTGTTAGTACATACTCACTTTAAATATTAGTTAGAACCCCACTATGGAGCCTATCACATAACAACACTACAGTATTACAACTGGGTTAAACACACAAGGGAGATCCTACATTCACAAACACATAACATACATTAACACACGCATAGCCGTGGTTAGTACGTCCATGGTACGGGTCGTTTACTCCGAATACCGAACTCTCAAGTGATCCTAGACTCAGTTAACTAAGGTTAAACCCTGCCGAGGTTAAATGGTATCGGAGTTGAACACGCCACATAAATGAATTACTGTTAAACTCATTACATGTTTTATCTTACAACGTGGCAAACATTACAGAAAATCACATTGGCATACAAGCCGGTGTAATCCGGTAGGACGCAGGTTGCAAGAAAACCATACCTGTCAGCGGAGTCCACTTTACCAGCCCACTTATGTTCCTCGAGCAATTCTCGAACAACTGTTAACATCACACGTGTTTTCATTAACATCGGGGTTTGCTGATCATTTAATGTCAATGCTTAACTTTCCCGTTAACTTAGTTACATAACTTAACATTTTTAACTTGTTTACTCTCATTTAATAACAACTTTTAACCCACCTAGGTGTCATAAAACCCCCTAACATGTCCTTAACATCCTTATAACATCATTACCTACAATCCCCATCATCACATATCATTTCTTAACCTTAAACCATGTTTTTGGTCCGACCGACCCACCGACCGACCCACAGCTGGGTCGGTCCATTACAGACCCCTTTTACTTCCTTTACAAACATGCCCGTCCGACCCACGTCCGACCCACCATTCTGGGTCGGTCCATGTGCGAACATTTTCCTTCCTTTGAAACCTGACCGACCGACCCATGTCCGACCCACCCTTTTGGGTCGGACCATTACCGAACATTTCCTAACATATAACAGAGGCTCGACCGCCCACAAACTGGGTCGGCCCCTGGGTCGGTCGCCTCCTAAAACTTACCCAAACTTTGTCAAATCTTCACCAAACTTCTCCTAAGGCCTCTTAATGTGTTCTAACACCATTTGGCACTCAACACACACCCTTAAGATTTCTTAAACACTCACAAACTATTTTTCCTACTTCCTTAAACCCTTACTTATATCTCCACAAAATTCCTAACACTTACAATGTTTTCTCCTTATGATTCCTAGGTGGCATTTCACCTATTATAACTATCCCAAAACACTTTCTCCTCATCTTAACATCATCTCTTAAGCATCATTTTCTTACTAACTAAATTCCTTTTTACATCTTACCAAACATCACTTATTCCTTGAATATCAACATTACCTAAACCTTAAACAACTTCTCCAAGACTTTAAATACATTCACAAAACACACATTGAATTCCTAGAACTTCCAAGATAACCACCTAAATCCTTGCATCACTCTAAATCACCTTAACACATGTTTTCTTCTCAAGTAAACATTTATTCACCTATAACACTTCCTAGTTCACCAAAACCACTTAAAACACTTAGAACTTCTCACACATTTTCCCAAATTTGGCCATAGCTTCTCTGTGATATACTCACATCCAAACACTTAGGTTTTACCTTATTTCATTCAAACACCTAAAATCCATCAAACACATTTTTATACACAAACTTCACACATTAAGCACTACATCACAATATAGTGCATAACTTAAATGCTTGCACTTAGGCCCTTAAATAAACATGGCTCTTAGGCCCTTAAATAACATAACCATAAACACTGAATTTCCCAAAATTATGCCTTGACCTGCAAATACATACACCCACACATATGTTCTTTACTAGTCTCCTTGAGAACACTTTACTAGGTCCTCACCATTGGCTCCTTAGGTATTTATTAAGCAAATCAAGCTCATTTTCCTAAGGCATTTAAACTACATTGAGATAGTTTGTGTTACCTCTTTTTCCTCACAAACTTCTTTCTTGTTTCCTGTAAAACCGGTGGGGTATTTGGTCCCTTTCAACTATTAAACATTTACAAACAATAGAATGAGTATTCAAGCATTATGCTTCCCTCATTGTAAACCCTAGTTACACATATTGTTTTAACACATTAAGGTAATTGTTTTACCTTGGAATTGGAAGAGAACTTGAATAAGTATCAAGAGAGGACTCCTCCTAGCCCTTGGAGATTCAAATGAAGCTAGAACAAGGCAATATAAGAGCTCCATTAATGGTGAATTTTCGGACAACAACAAAACATGGAGGAAACATGGATTTTCTTTGAGTTTCCTTACCTTGAAGCAAAGGAGAACAAGAATATGTAAAAAGATGAGCTCAAGCTCCTCCCATGGTGATTTCTCTTGGCACCGAAATGGAGGTTTTGAAGTTTTGAAGAGACAAGATTGTAGAGCTTGGCTTAACTAAGAGAATGGTGGTGTTTGTTTTGATTTGGTCAAGAGAGCAAGATTTGACAAGAGTTCAAAGCTTGAGTTCTCATGGAGGTAGTGGTATTACCGAGAGAGAATGAAGAAGAGAGGTTTGGTGGTGGTGTTTGGAACCGTGGGAAATGAAGGAAAGGAAGGGAGAATGAAGATAGAAGTTACTTTTTGAAGATATTTAGTCTTAAGCAAATAGTAACTATGAGTCACATTTAGTTACTTAACAAGTTAACATACTTGGTGACTCCTCACTACAAAAACCGGCCCCCTTTAATATAACAAGGTATTTAGTCTTTGTTTGTCAATTTAATTACTTACATAACATATGTTATATACTAGCTTGTAAAAATTACTATCACAAATACAAGGCACATAGAAGTGAAATTTTGATTTCCCACTAATATGGCCACCCAAATGTGATACTATATAGTACACATGTTAATTAAAGAGTAATGATGGACATTTAGGCCATTCAAAACTCATTTACAAGACAATTTTTCAAACACGTGCTTTAAGACTCCTTAAAGCACATTTTGTGTTTTAACTTGTTTTCAAGCTTGGTTTTCTTTAGTAATTGATTAATATGTTCATTAACATATAAATAAGGTATAGGTATGACCATTAGGTCTTATACACATTCATCCCAAGCTTAGAGCACATTTTTGCTCATATGACTTTAAGGTATTTTCTTATGTTTTATTTGGTTCACTGTCCACCAAAGTTTCTTAAGGACTTATTTAGCCTTATTAAATCATAATTAAATGTTATCAAGTCTTGGTAGGCTCTTTGAGTCCTAACCAAGTTCACTCATAGCTTAGAGCATGTTTTTGCTCAAACTGTGTCTTAATGCTTTATTGCATTTATTATGGTTTAAATTGTTCACTGATGTTACTAAGGCACTTTTTAGGCTTTACATACCATAATTTGATATTTAAACCACATATCAAGGTTTGGGGTATTTCAGAACCGTTCGGTACTTGGACCACTGAAGCCAAGGAGGCTAAAGAGTCGGCAAAGATGTTCTGGCTCCGGTTCACATGCTTGAAAGCCACACTTCGAAAACATGTGATCAAGTATGAAAGGTAGTCATGGTAGGGGATCAATCGTTCTTCTCTGATCTCCCAAGTCTGATTGACTTGCGAAATAACGAGATTAGAATCACCAAAGACCTCCAACTCCTTCACTTGCAATTCTAACGCCATCTCGAGCCCCAGGATGCAGGCTTCATATTCGGCCATGTTATTAGTGACCGGGTAATTGATTTTTACCGTGGCTGGGAGCAGATCTCCCTCAGGATGGATCAACAAGATCCTGGCCCCTTTACCCTTATGGTTGACGGCACCATCAAAGTATAACCTCCAGCAGGTTTTTTTAATGTCATGATTTGTTCGTCTGGGAAGTCGTCATTGCTGAAGAACACGGATGCTACCGGGCATTCTGCTAGGTGTTCGGCTATGGCACTCCCTTTAATTGACTTTTGAATTTGGAAAGTGATATCGAACTCCGACAATAGTATGGACCATCTGGATAAGCGACCGTCGAGAATTGGCTTTTCCAGCAGGTACTTTATAGGGTTCATGCGTGCGATCAGATGAACCTCTTGCCCTAACAAGTAGTGCCTTAGCTTCTTCGTAGCCCAGACTAAAGCAGCACAAAATTTGTGGATGTCAGAGTGATAAGCCGCTGACTTATCATATTTTATGCATTAGATTTAATATTATATTTATCTAAATAAAGTTATATATGTATTATTTATGCTTATTATGTGTTAAAATATATTATTTGTATAGTCTTATGTTTTTGTGAGTTTTCTGTGCAAGGAATGATTTTCTAGGCAAAAGTTCAGTTGGAGCCGGACTCCATGCCGGGTTGTTTCTGCACGGCATAAGCACAGAACTGAAAAGAGGCCTTGCCGGACCTAATGCCGGGTAGATTCCATCTGGCATAAGTAAAGAGTCGCCACGGTTGACCAAGCGATAGCAGTTATTGACCGTTGGTGAAAAGGATGCTGCCGGGTGTGATGCTGGGTATCTTTTACCCGGCATATGCACTATTTCGCATGGAATTGACGGTTTCGACCGTTAACAGTTGGGCGCATTTATCACGTGTGCCGGCTACTGGGGATTCGGCACGACGCCCGGCAACGACAATTTTGATGCCTATAAATAGGCCAAGGAAGGCAACAATTTGACACATTCCAACATACATTTACACTCCATCCACGTCCTTATTTCCGCCACATTCCATCTGTTGGTGTCCAAGGCATTTCTACGGATCCATCCACAAGAAGAAGAGAAGATTTCCTTTTTCGGGTTGAGGCTATGTTCAATCTCCTTATCCCTTATGTATTTCTTCCTTATTTGAGTGGATGGTGAAGTAGAGATCCTTGATAGGCTTTGGCTAGGGATGAATTCCTTCTATGTAAACAATATGATTATTTCAATACAAATTCAAGCGTTCATTAAGATTCTGGTTCTTAGTGCAAGTGAATTAGTTAATCACTCGTTCTCTTTATGCAAATTCTACTTGAGGGGAATTTCCCAAGAGTATAGGTTAGACAAATCTTAGTGGTCTTTGATGTTTCATCTATAATTAGGGTTAGCATTAAAGATTCCAGTTAATTCCATCTTCCCCCATCTCCTGTTCATTTCGTGGCATGACATATGCTCGATTGTTAATGGGTTTTGAGTTTCTTGTTCGACGCAAGAGAATGGTTTTCACCATATGAACGTGCCGGATGTACTGCCGGGTGCTTCCTGTCCGGCACATTCAAGAATTTGAATATGTCGTGCATCTGGTGTCCGGCAGGACATCCGGCGCAATCATGTTGGTTGGTTAAGTTCGTGTCTTGAAGTTGCATTGCATGATCATGTTGGTACTTAGGGTGGTTTAGTCCTGAACCTCGCATTTAGATAGGTTTTAGTTAAATTATGGTGTCATTTACTTTTCCCCCTCATTATTATAGAATAGGCTTTTGCCCGGATTATGACTAATTTTCTATAAGTCCCTTGGGTACGATTCTCCTGGTCGTAATATATTTACACTATACTCCGACCGGGTTTTTATTTGCTACCCATAGTAGAGTTGTAGGATTAGTTATTATTTTATTTTATTCTTTTGTATATATTTTTATCCTAACAATTTCTCGTTTAGCAAATTGGCGTCGTTGCCGGGGACTTGGAATTAGTCCAAGTCCTAAATTCGGTAATACGCCCTATTCTTTATTCATTTTTTTTTTTTGATTCCTTGATTTATTGATTTAAATTTGTACATATTTAGTTCGGTTGAATATGCCGGGTGCCAGGCCGGATATCTTGTACCCGCACATTCAACATTTTCCTTTAATTCTTTGTTTTTTGTTCGCTAAGTTGAGTATGCCGTGCAACAGGCCGGATAAAACACGTCCGGCATCATGGAAGAAGTCTTAAGCCGGACGGGATTCATCCGGTGCACAATCCGGCATTTAATCTCACTTTATTTTGCATTTTTTCCTTTTTCGAATCTTTGATTATCTATAAATATTCCCTTCCTTTTCTTTTTTAAGTTTGAACACGCGCGGTAATATGCCGGGTAAATCCAACCCGCATTAGTGGAGGAAGTCCACTGCCGGATACGCAATGCTCGGCACCATGTCCGGCACGTTCAAGATTTTTTTTTATTTTATTTATTTTTCGTTAAGTGTTAAAGTTCTTTATAATTTCTCTTTGTTTTCTTACTCCCTCATAATATACTCCTGATTCGTTGATCCTCTTATTTTGCTTTCGTATTGATTAGGCCGGGCTTGGCGCCGGGTAAATATAACCCGGCATTATGGAGGAAGTCCAATGCCGGGTAGCCTACACCCGCATGATGCCCGGCATTTGTTTTTTTGCTTTGTAAATTTTATTTTTACCTTGTCTTTATTTTTAGGATCA
Organism: Limonium bicolor; assembly: GCA_023374045.1. Taxonomy (NCBI): domain Eukaryota; kingdom Viridiplantae; phylum Streptophyta; class Magnoliopsida; order Caryophyllales; family Plumbaginaceae; genus Limonium; species Limonium bicolor. Next base: position 229,687,796 of record CM041778.1, read on the forward strand.
ATTTTTTTAATTATTATTAGTTTAAATCTTTTATGTATTTAATATTATTATTATTTATTTTTTACAAAACATTATATTGTTTGTGTGTTACTCCTCCAAAGAAAATCAGGTGAATGCATTCAAGCACACTCCCTACACAAATAATCAAATACCGCAGTCGAATGGCAATAACCTTCCCTCCTTGCAGGCGAATGTGGAAAATTGCACGACCACACGCCCAATGCTCCGAATTGCCAGATTTTATACCACCTAAGGAAGCGGAACTTGCAGAAACATCGATCATTCGCATGGAGCATAGGTCGATGCAGTTGCAAATACAACAACTTTTTGCTCACTATGACCACTTGGTCAACTCCCGTCTCCAGCACTAAATTGATCAACGGGAGTATGCGAGATCGATCTTCGTTTCTATCGAGATCTCTGATCACTCGGCCAAGTAGCCGAAGGCTAAGTGTAGGGCCACCCCGCATCTGGTCTTCTTTCACCGCAGGGGAGTCACTTCCTTTCCTTATTTCTTTATTTTCTTTTGAACACTAGGACAGTGTTCCTGCCAAGTGTAGGGCAGGGTCCCCCTTAAAAAATATTTTTTTTTTTTAATATATTATGATAAATCACTAGTATATTGATATAATATTTAAAGTTATCATGTTTTACTAAACTTTTTACATGTTTTTATTGAGATGAGATTAGGAATGAATAAATCTTGTTCTCTCAAGAGGTAAGCTTTCTAATGACTTGTAGATTCCTGTTTTAACTTTTTGATTCTCTTTATTAACATGAGTATATGATCTTCTCCTAATTCTTTCCTTTATGTACTTCTGGGTATTATTTTCAAACTGTGGAAAGTCTTTTGGGTGAAAATCTTAAAAAGGGTTTTTGTGAAAAAAAGAAAAGAAGAAGAAAAAAGATAGAAAAAAATCTTCTTCCAAAGGAAAAGCATTATATTCCTTGAGGTTGCAAAAAAGTGCCTCAGAATAAAAGCAAGAAACGAGAGTTTTTCCTTTTATTTTTCTCCTAAATTCCCCGTTCTTCAATGCAGAAAAAATTCAGGTTGATTCAGAAAACCCTTGCAAAATAGGGCAAATAATAAAACCAATGATGAGTCTTGGCCACATTCAGAAACTCTTGAAAAATAGAGCTGAATGATGGAAACCGGAAAAGGAGAGTTACAAAATCCCTAACGCAAAATAGCCCAAAGGTTTTTGATCGGTTTTTGAAAATTCCTTATACCCATTAGTATGTTTTGATGGATAAGGTAGATTAAGTGATACTTGTGAAATAGATCAGAGAGTTGAGAATATTTATCTTGTTGTCATTCGAGAGTTTATCTGTTTGTGCATAAGTAATTAGTCCTTTCTAATCTTGTTTTGCTTGAGGACTAGCAAAAGGTAAGTGTAGGGCCTTGATAAGCCGCTGACTTATCATATTTTATGCATTAGATTAATATTATATTATCTAAATAAAGTTATATATGTGTTATTTAGCTTATTATGTGTTAAAATATATTATTTGTACAGTCTTATGTTTTGTGAGTTTTCTGTGCAAGGAATGATTTTTAGGCAAAAGTTCAGTTGGAGCCGGACTCCATGCCGGGTTGTTTACGCACGGCATAACACAGAACTGAAAAGAGGCCTTGCCGGACCTAATGCCGGGTAGATTCCATCCGGCATAAGTAAAGAGTCGCCCACGGTTGACCAAGCGATAGCAGTTTTGACCGGTGTGGTTGAAAAGGATGCTGCCGGTGTGATGCCGGGTATCTTCTACCCGGCATATGCACTGTTTCGCACGGAATTGACGGTTTCGACCGTTAACAGTTGGGCGCATTTATCACGTGTGCCGGCTACTGGGGATCCGGCACGACGCCCGCAACGACACTTTGATTGCCTATAAATAGGCCGAGGAAGACAACAATTTGACACATTCCAACAATACATTTACACTCCATCCACGTCCTTATTTCCGACATTCCATCGGTTTGGTGTCCAAGGATTTCTACGGATCCATCCACAAGAAGAAGAGAAAAATTTCCTTTTTCGGGTTGAGGCTATGTTCAATCTCCTTATCCCTTATGTATTTCTTCCTTATTTGAGTGGATGGTGAAGTAGAGATCCTTGTTAGGCTTTGGCTAGGGATGAATTCCTTCTATGTAAACAATATGATTATTTCAATACAAATTCAAGCGTTCATTAAGATTCTGGTTCTTAGTGCAAGTGAATTAGTTGATCACTCGTTCTCTTTATGCAAATTCTACTTGAGGGGGAATTTCCCAAGAGTAGGATAGGTTAGACAAATCTTAGTGGTCTTTGATGTTTTCATCGATAATTTAGGGTTAGCATTAAAGATTGCGAGTTAATCCATCTCCCCCCATCTCCTTGTTCATTTCGTGGCATGACATATGCTCGATTTGTTAATGGGTTTTAAGTTTCTTGTTCGACGCAAGAGAATGGTTTTCACCATATGAACGTGCCGGATGCACTGCCGGGTGCTTCCTGTCCGGCACATTCAAGAATTTGAATATGCCGTGCATCTGGTGTCCGGCAGGACATCCGGCGCAATCATGTTGGTTGGTTAAGTTCGTGTCTTGAAGTTGCATTGCATGATCATGTTGGTACTTAGGGTGGTTTAGTCCTGAACCTCGCATTTAGATAGGTTTTAGTTAAATTATGGTGTCACTTACTTTCCCCCCACATTATTATAGAATAGGCTTTTGCCCGGATTAGGACTAATTTTCTATAAGTCCCTTGGGTACGATTCTCCTGGTCGTAATATATTTACACTATACTCCGACCGGGTTTTTATTTGCTACCCGTAGTAGAGTTGTAGGATTAGTTATTATTTTATTTTATTCTTTTGTATATATTTTTATCCTAACAATTTCTCGTTTAGCACAGAGTATCGTGTTTCTGCATCAACCCATTTCTTACTAATATGGTAAATCGACTTTTCACGCGGTGGAGATCCTTGCGCTTGGGCTAGCATGGCGCCCATGGATGTTTCTCGAGCTGTCAAGTAAAGGATCATTAGCTTACCCTCCTGGGGGGCGGTACCAGAACCGGCGGGTTTTGTAAATAGGTTTTTATCTTTTCAAAGGCTTCCTGACACTGCTCATTCCAGACCTTAGGCGCATCTTTCTTCAACAGACGGAAGATATGCTCACAGGTCTCGGTTAGCTGCATGATGAATCTTCTGATGTACTGAATTCTGCCTAAGAAACCTCTGATTTCTTTTTCGGTCTTCGAAGGAGGCATTTCTTGAATGGCCTTTATCTTATCTGGGTCTACCTCGATTCCGCGGGTAGTGATCATGAAGCCCAAAAGCTTTCCTCCGGTCACTCCGAATGTACATTTCTCGGGGTTTAGCTTCATTTGGTACTTCCTCATCCGTTCAAAGAACTTTCTCAGGTTTATCAAATGGTCCTCCCGTTGGGCAGCTTTGACAATCATGTTGTCTACGTATACCTCTACTTCTTTATGAATCATATCATGCAACAAGGTAGTGGCAGCTCTTTGATACGTGGCTCCGACATTTTTCAAGCCACAGGGCATGTTCACGTAGCAAAAGGTTCCCCACTGTGTAATAAAAGATGTTTTTTCTTGGTCTTCTACGGCCATCCGGATCTGATTGTAACCTGAAAACCCATCCATGAATGACAGTAGCGCATGTTGGGCAGTATTGTCAACAAGGATATCGATGTGGGGTAAGGGAAAACTGTCTTTGGGGCTGGCCTGTTTAAGTCCCGAAAGTCAATACACACTCGCACCTTTCCATTTTCTTTGGGACGGCTACGATGTTGGCTAGCCAATCGGGGTAATTGACGACCCGAATAAAGCCAACACGTAACAGCTTCTCAACTTCTCTTCACTTTCAATTAGTGCTCAGGCTTCATTCTTCTCAAACGTTGTTTCTTAGGTTTGGCATTGGGGTACAATGGTATTCGATGTTGGACAATGTCGGGATCGATCCCGGGCGTGTCTACGTAACTCCACGGAAAAACATCGACATATTAGTTAGTAGAGAAGCCAAGTCACGTTTTTCTGTTTCACTCAAACCCAAACCGACTTGTAAGGTTTTAGGGTTATCGGGTGTTCGATATTTATTGCTACCGTGTCTCCACAATCTGGGTGTGGGTGGAATATTGTTCGATGGGAGGCATACTCTCCTCATCGTCCTCTCTCTTCGGCCTCAAGTTTTGCGATGAATCAAATAGTTGAGAAGATAGAATAGAGAGAAATCCGAACGAACTGAATTTTCATTATATCCAACGAGCTTGGAAGCTCAGAGATTGCAAGAAAATTGCCACCACTTTTACAAGAAAATAGTGGTGGCGATCCATCCCTTAATCCGAATCTACTTGCATTGTCGACGCTCCTGATACAACTGTAACTACCACCATCAGTAAAACTATCACCGTCACTATCACTATCGTTATCATCGCTACTGCTAACTAGGCTAACTAAGTAAGGCTCCCGGGAATCAGCTCTTCTTCTATGATAGACGACAAGACACGCCCCACGGCCATCTACCGAGGGTGCGGGTCCTTGATGACTGGTTTGATCGTGACACTGCTCTCCGCTGCATCCTCGGGCATTCCTTGGTTGCATCCCTTGTCGCCATGGTCTTCAAGGCATGAGTAGAGGGGAAGTAAAGTGGTCGACCAGCTCTCCCACTCCATGTCTCCTGACTTCTCTGAGCTTGAACTGCTTTTGCTTATCACAACTCACAGATACACATGGTTCAAGGTTAACTGGTAAGAAAAAATCTATGGGGATTTACATGTGAATCTATAACATCATACCTGGCATTTCTGTGAATCCTAACCCGGCTCCTCGGCCTCCAGCATATGGTGCTAACGGCTCTACCATGCCCTGTAGCTCCTTTCCTAATCCATTCCCCTGTTTGTAGCCCATCCGAGACATCATGTGCTGTGATGCGGGGCTAGACACTAGGGTCGAAGTAGAGAGGAGTGATGAAAGAAGTTGACCTACTGCTGCGCCGGTTTCGCCAACTGTGAACCCCAAGGGTTAGCTCTGTTGACCTGGCGCTTTGACTCGAACAATGAGATTCATTCCTTGCCTCTCCTATCACCTCCATGATCCGTCCTCCATGCTTAAACTTGAGCTTTTGGTGACTACTGAGGGCACACCTTGATTTAGTCAATGAAATTCAGCCCAGCAGTAAGTTGAAGTGGAAGAATATTAATGACCATCACTTCGATAGAGAAGGAAGGCATCCTCGATTAGGATTGGGCAGGGTGATCACCCCAACACTTTTCTGTGGCTGTTATCGTATGCGCTTTTAAAGTCATCTCCACAGGTTGAGATCGTTATACCCCCTGTGTCGCGCAACACGCAGCGAACAGACGTTCACTTCAGCACCTGAAATACCCCAAACCTAAGTATGCTACGTAAACATCAAATCATGATGTATTAAGGCTAAAATAGCCTTAGAAAGATTGGTAGACAATTTAAACCAAGGAAAACATAAGAAAGTGCCTTAAGGCAATCAGGGCAAAAACTGCTCTAAGCTTGGAGAGACTTGGGTGATACCCAAATTCATGGTAAGACCTTAGTAATATTCTAATGGTCATTTAAATCAATTAGCAAAGAAAACCAGCTTGAAAACAAGTTAAAACACAAATGTGCTTTAAAGAAGTCTTAAAGCACATTTTTGAGAAATTGTCTTAGAATTGAGTTTTGAGTGGCTAAATGTCCATCATTACTCTTTAATCAACATGTGTACTAATTAGTATCACATTAGGAGGTCTAAATCAATGGGAAATCAAAAATTTCCCGATTATGTGCCTTGATTAGTGATAGTAACTATTTAGTGCTAGTTTAAGTTTTAATCAATATAAGCTAATTAGTTGGTCAACAAAGACCATGACTACCTCATTTAAGGAAGGGGGCCGGTTTTTCTAAGAAGGGTGAGTCACCATAGTAGTCAAATAAGAAAAGAAAAGAAGAGATAAGTAAAAGAGTACTATTTGCTTTATTAAAGCAAATACCTTATATTAGCCTACCTCTCTCCTCTCTTCTTCATTTCTTCTTCTTCACCCACGGTTTTTCTTGTTTTCTCTGTTCCAAACCGTGCCCAGCCAGCCTCCATGGTGCTTCACCTTGCTTTGGCAACAACTGCTCATTTTAGCTCCAATCAAAACTAAACACATTTATTCTTAGTTAGGTCAAGACCTATCTTTCTCTTTTCAAATCTTTCAAAGCTCCATTTTGGTGCCATGAGAAACTCCATTGATGGAGGAAAATCAAGTTTGAAGAGCTCATTAGCTTCTCCATTCTCTTAAGGTAAAGAAAATGTAAGAAAAACCATGTTTCCATCATCTCTTGTACATGGCCGAAAACTTCTACTCATGGGGCCTTGTTTTTATGCCTTGTTCTAGCTTGATCTATTCACCAAGGACTAGTGGAGTCCTATTTCATTCAATGCCAAAGTCTACCTTGAGACTTCAAAGGTAATCATCCACTTTTATGCCTTAGAACACATTTCTAACCTAGGTTTTTTTCCTTGAGGTTAGTGCATTGTTTAGTACTCATATGAGTCCTTAAATATTGATTAGAACATTGGCAAGGCAAGTTTAAGTGGTGGCCGAGACCTAAGCAAGAAGAAGGCCTAAGGAGGAGATTGAGATAAGCTTGAGAAAACAAGGTAAAATGCTTACCTATGGTGATTTAATTAAGGAATGAGTTTTAGATAAATACCAATGTGGCTTAGAGCTTACATTGTGTATTGGGTTATATAACCTAAGGAAAAAGAACTTAAACAAGCTTATGAACTTGTGATTAAGGAGCTAATGAGAATGAGTTAGTAATATAAGTTTAAGGTGGATTTTAAGAGCATTATAACTACTATGAGATTGATGAGTGTATTTGCAGGTTGAAAGCTTATATATGTGGGAAATTCAGTGCTTAAGTTTAAGTCATTTAAGGGCCTAGAGCCTGTCATTTAAGAGCCTTAGTGCTATGCAATTTAAGATTTTGCAATATCTTGAGTTTGTTGAGAATGAGTTGGTTTGGGTGATGAGATAGATGAGAAGAACTTGATGTGTGTGAGATAGTTGAATGAGGAAAACAATGTGTTGGGCATGATAAGATACTAGAGGAGCTATGGCGAAATTTGAGTAGAAAATAAGTGTTTAGGCGATGGTGGTGAACTAAATGACCTAGGATTTACTAGGAATCATTATGAGGAATTTGAGTGGAGATTAGTTAACTAAGGAGTTCTTGAGAATGAGAATGACCTAGAATGGTCTACGAGGAAGTTAGAGTTTAGATGGGTGAGTGTTTTGAGCACACCAAAATCATGAGATGAGGATATAAGACGTGAGCATAAGTTTAAGGAGAAGGTATGATGCTTAAGGTGATTAAGATATGTTCTAAGGGAGTTTAATGACAAAGGAAGTACTAGGAAATGTTCTATAGGTTGTCTTGATGAAAAAGGGTGAAGTTAAGGTATTATATGACTTAGGTATCACCATGGAAGATTTAAGAATCAAGAGAATGTATTTGAGTATTTAGAACTTAGGAAAATGTTGGTAAACAACTAGGAAGGAAATAAGGTGTTGGTGTGTGTGGAAGCTTAAGCTTGTGAAGGAACTTTTAGTAATGCTTGAAAGAGTTTTAGATAGAGATGCTTGGGAGATGATGTTTATAGTGGTGAGGAAAACATTGGCATAGTGGTTACATTAAGTATGAACCACCACCTAGAAACCTAGAGGAAAGCATTACAAGAGTAGCATTATTACAAGGAAAATGCATAATGACTAAGGTGGACTTTGGTGGATGATTTAGGTATTTAAAGGAGGTTATAAGGTGGGTTTAAGGTGCCAAGATGGTGTTGGACCTATTAGGACACTTGGAAAGTTTGGAATTGGAAGAGCAATTTAATAGAAGAATCTGTAGTGGACCGACCCAGGGTCCGACCCAGTTCTGGGTCGGTCGGACCTTGCTAACCCAACAGAAATGTTTCGGCCATAGACCGACCCATAAGGATGGGTCGTCGTGGGTCGGTCGGGCAAGATTTAATGAAGGAAAATGTCTCGGCAGAGGACCGACCCAGAGGGTTTTGGTCGGTCGGTTTAGCTTTGGGTCGGTCGGATGAGTTTCAAGAGACGGGAGAGTTTCTGTAATGGACCGACCCAGGGGTGGGTCGGTCGGTGGGTCGGTCGACCCTTAACACTTAGAAAAAAAAAAAAAAGAAATTTTGGATTCTAAGAATGGCAATGGGTAATAAGGTATGCCTTTGGTAGGGTAGTAATGATTGGGACCCTAAGAACTTAAGGAATTAAGTTAAGTTAAGTATAAACTTGAAAGTTTAAGATTAAGTTTGTAAGGTTAAGTGTAAGACCTAAGAGGTGTTAGGTGGGGATCATTAAGGAATTAAGTAAGTTAAACAAGCTAAGTAAGTCATACTAAGTTAAGTGATTAACAACCTAAAACTGAATGAATGTTTTAGGTTTGTGAATTTGGACTCCGGAAGAGAGTAAGCAACCAAACGGCCAACGGTGAACGGTACAGTTGTTTCTTCTTGTGACCTGCTTGCTAACGAGGTGTCCCTCGGCTTGTGTGCTATTTGTTTTTGTGTGCTCACTAAACAAGATAAAGCATGCAACCGGAACATATTATATATATATATTTGTGTTGTTTGATGTTTGAAAACTAACACAACATACCGTGAGAACTTACTAACCAATGTTTAGTAAGAATTGAGTGAGAATAAGGAACGCCCCCTAATGAGGGACGATATGAACCGAGAGAGGTTAACCAACAAACATGGTCTTGAGACTATTACTAACTGAACTTGAGTGAGGAATCCGGAATGGTACCGGCACATGTGTATTGGGGAAAGTCGGTATCCTTATCAAATACCGTCTTCCAAAGATGACTTGTCCTCGGACTCGTCGCCTAGAGTCGACATATAGACTCGACCTCCTCGGACTTCTTGTTTTAGGAGGGAGGCATACTGAGATGGTGTAGTGGGATCTACCTAAATGCCCAACTAATTCTAATAAATTGTTTATGTAAACCAATGGAGCTGATAACTCATTGGTTAGGGCTACGTGACCCGACAGATAAACAATGGATTAAGGTACAACCATTCTAATAAAAGAACGGTTGACTTAATTGAGATAAGATTGAGATAAGGTTTGAGATAAGATACAACCATTTCTACTTAAAGAATGGTTTGTATTCTAAGACTGAGATAAGATGGTGCGGTGGGATCACCTAAATCCCAGGTTCGAATTAGATACGACCAATCCCTTCCAGGCAAGGTTTGTATATAGAGATTAAGATTGAGATTAGATTAAGATTAAGTTAAGTTACATTCATTCCTGTTTAAAGGATGATTTGTACTATTAAGATTAAGATTAAGGTAAGGTTAGATAAGTTGCAACCATTCCTTTTTAAAGGATGGTTTGTAATATTAAGATTAAGATAAGCTACATCCACTCCTGATTAAAGGATGGTTGTTTTCTAAGATTAAGATAAGAATCGGATTGAGGTAAGATAAGGATGGACTAAGATTAAGAGAGAACATTACTTAAGGAGTTAAATAACTAACTCTCTAATTAAGGGAACGCATTTAAGTCGTTCATTGTGTGTGAACTTTGATTGTTCATATCTGAGTTGTTGTTTACTGCACTTTCTATTATGTTGTGCATCTAATCAACCTCCATGCTATCGACAATTAGTCGTCGTAGCCACGTTAGCTTGGGGGCCATGAGAGGATAGTACCAGCATTCGTGCTGACCCCCTCGGGGCTTCTTTTTACTACCAGGTGAACATCAGGAAGCGGTCGTCGCAAGAGTAAGAAGAGGATACAGCTGCTAAGGGTTTAGTATGGCCTACGAGTTGTGCATGTACACTCGTATGGCAATCTGAGTTAGTAAGTATAGGATGTGAGGGGGTTGTAAGAAGGTTATGTAAATGGTTAAGGTTGTTAGACTAATGTTCGGTATATTCTGTAGTCAGACCGTGGCAAGGTCCTGGATTGTAAAGAATTCCGCTGTGACATGTGTATAATAAACTGTTAAGTGGCGAGACCACATTTGGATTGAGTTGGGGTGTTACAGCACCGTCATCGATGAGTGTCTTGGGGACATTGAAACCCCCAGCTTTTACAGATATGTAGAGGGCTCGTCCAGATTGGCGGGAGATTTCCTCATCTGTGAAGGTGATTGCCATAGCAGGGGTTTTGGGTCAAGTGGGCTACGATGGTGTATACACTGACCGTTTGTTTCTTATCCATTTTAAGATGTCTGGCCACTGCATTCTTGTGTTCCTGTGAGCCTCGATTTTAAACCCTATCCTATGTGGATTAAGTTGATTGGGATCTAGTCGGTTTTAGGTCCACTTATAACCTAAGATTAATAACTATGTCATAAAAACAATAATTATTAAAACCTAAGCTAGCTCACTGGAACCTATTATGAGTCGCCACCTAATTTTAACCTAGATCAAATTAGGAAAGGAGAGTTCGGGTTCGGGGGCTTGATATTCGACTTATTTAGGGTTCAATTACTTTCATTACCCTTCCTAGGTCGTTTTTCCTCTACTTGGTTTTTTACGGCTTATTACGAGTCGTTTTAACCTAAGTGCGCGAGCTTCTGTTTTTTTGTGTTTTTAGCATTTTTTGACAGAAAATTAAAGTGAACTTAAAAGCTACCTAAACTAGGGTTTCGGAGGCAGAATTAGGTCGAATTTTGCTTACGTCCGTAGCCACGGACCCCATGTCCGAGACCACGGACCCCAGTTAACCTAATTATACAGAAGAGTCGAAATTTAAAGGAAAACAAAAATTTGCAAAGTCCGGGGCCACGGACAGGCTGTCCGTGGGCCCGGACATTATTAGAAAACCTAAATTTTGAATTTTTTAAAATCCCGCCGCCGTCCGTGGGCGTCCGGGCTTACGGACAGGGAGTCCGGGACCCCGGACATGACGTCCGTGGGTGCGGACCGCCCTCGGACGGCGGCGTTGAGGCTGTTCCCGAAGGTGTTTTTGGCTCAAATTTTATGGGTGTGTAGCCTGAAAGATGTACAAGACGTTAGTGATTGAAAGAATTCAATTTGAAGTCAAAATTAATACGAAACTTAGTTAACAAGTTATTAGACAGAAACACAAACAAACCTTAATTCAGAAGCAATAAAAAGTCAATTCGATTAGAAATTTCACACATAAGTGTATTCTGATCAGAGGGGTTAAGGAAGTCAAATTCCAACCTGTTTTGACTTCGGGATTTGATTGTTCCTTCACGTCGGGAATCTTCGAGAGCTTCGTTGATGGCCAATCCGGTTCGACTTTGACCCAAGCTTCTGGCTCCTTCTTCCTTGTATTGTTAGCCACGGTTTGCTTCTGTATTTTTTGTGTTTTGGTGCTAGGAATCTCAATGGGAGAAGAAGGAATGTGTTTTTTGGTGATTTCGGGATGATTTCGGTATAGATTCGAGGCTCGGGGTTGCAAAAACGTTGGAAGTAGGTTGACGGCTGAGTTCTCTGACTTTGGGGATGATCTCCTCTGCCCTAGTTCGTTTTTTGGGGGTCCTTTTATAGAAAGAGCATGGTCAAATTGATAGAGCAAGATCTTTATCTAAAACGCTGATTTCGTGCTCTAAGGGAATCTGATTTTGTAAAATATGTTTCAGGCCGAGATAAATTATGAAATTTTAACTGAAGATAAAGGATGATTTTTGGAATTTTGAGAGTTGGAATCGGGTTATTTATAAATAACCGATTAGATAAAAATCTTGCAATCTGGAATCTCCCATAATTCATAACTTATTATTGGAAAGTCGAAATAACGAAATTCCAACGGCATTAGTCTCTAATAAACATCCTCTATCTTGTGTTAAAATTTCATGACGTTTTGTTTTAATTTCGGTATTTTCCATAGGAGAGAGAAAATTGCAAAAATGATTGAATTTCTCTTTTAAATTTTGGGCTAAGGTACCAAATAAAATAATTTCAGGTTTATGACTGTATGTAGTCATGCTAACCATGTGACAATTTTATTTTAATTTTGGAAACCTTTTATTATTTCTATTTTGAGGTTATTTCATGTGTTAATTAAAGAAATTAGCTTATAATATGAATTAAAAGCTAAATTTCCAGAATAAATATTATCAGAGAATCATGAAATACCTTTCATAATGACTATGATATTTGGAAGTGTTTGGAGATAATGAACAAGTCATATAAAAATAGAAAATCCCGATAATGTCCTTGGAAAATCCCGCCTTGGTGCTTTTTGACCCCTTTTGCCCTTTGTAACACGTATGCCTTAGAGACTACTCCGGGGGGTTGAAATTTTGGGTATAACAGATTGCCCCCCGTCAACTAGGCTTTGTAATGAAGATGAAAAGACTAGTTGATGCCTGAGTGATACCCCAAAATTTTGGATCTTAAAAGTCCCTATATGCAGATTGTGTCGAGCTATTCTAAGGTGCTGACCACCTAAAGTGATGAAAATGATGTCAAGCTATTCTAAGGCGTTGACTACCTAAAATGATGAAAATGGAGTAATGTCAAGCGATTCTAAGGCGTTGACAACCTAAAAGATGAAGTAATGTCAAGCGATTCTACGACGTTGACAACCTAAAAGACGAAGTAATGTCAAGCGATTCTAAGGCGTTGACAACCTAAAAGACGAAGTAATGTCAAGCGATTCTAAGGCGTTGACAACCTAAAAGACAAAGTAATGTGTAGATGCAAGAATGTTGATGATGCTCGGATGCTTCTGGGGACCGAAACCCGTGCCAATGCTCCTGGCTGGACCCAATGTGGACTTATTGCCATCGCCCCCCAAGCCGGTGTGCAGGGATAACTCCTGGTAAAAACCCTGGGGACTTATTGCCATCGCCCACCATTCGTTGATCCCAAAATAAGTTGACATCGCACAGGAGGATTTATTGCCATCACCTCGCCAACTTTTCTGTCGCCAGGTCTTGTGACGCGCCTGGATAATGCAGATGGATGATATGAAGATGACGCAAATGAAAGTGATGCAAATGTAGATGATGAAAATGATGCAAATGATATGGATGATATGAAAATGATGTTCGGATGCTTCTGGGGACCGAAACCCGTTCCAATGCTCCTTGTTGGTATACTATGGGGACTTATTGCCTCTGCCCACCAACTGGGGTGCTGGGATAACTTCTAGATTACCAAGGGGACTTATTGCCACTGCCCACTAGTTGTTTCTCCCAAGAAGTTGACATGAAGATGGGGACTTATTGCCTCTGCCCCGCCAACTTAGATCACGCTCTGTCTCGTACCTGTCTCGCACTGAAGATGATACTAGGTCTCGTACTGGTCTCGCACTAGATGATGACGCTCGGTCTCGCACTGATGAAGGTGATGGGTCTCGCACTGACGAATATGATGGTCTCGCACTGATGAAGATGCATGGTCTCGCACTGAAGTCTCATACTAAATGGATGAAGAAAAAGCCGGATTTCGCATTGATTCTGGGTCTCGCGCTGAATGAAGATGCCGGGTCTCGTACTAAAGTCTTGAAAATGATGGGTCTCGAACTAAGAATGAATCGGAAAGATAATGGTCTCGTGCAAATGATGAAAACTGATTACTGGAGTGCCAAACACGGCAATGATGATAAGATGTATGCAATCAAAATATATGAAGGATACTCGTTCAAAAGGAAACTGTTGGAAAAGGTGCCAAACTTGGCGATGTTGAGGTGTTATGCAAAAGTTGTAAAATGCAACTAAAGTGTTTGTTGGAAGCTTGCCAAAACAAGGAACTGTTGAAAATGTGCCAAACATGGCAATGCTTGAGAAAACTCTACTGAAAAAGGAAAGTGAAATGATCATTTCCTGACTAAAAATTTCATATCTACAATTTGTTTCTTAAGAAAATGAACATGCCGCTGGTGGAAGTGTGTGGTGTTGTTGTGGTGTTAAAGGCTTTTCCGGTGTTCAGGATTTGCGATAGACCTGGGATCAGGCTATGATTTTGGATGGTGGTCTGGGTTATGACGGGCCTGATGTTTTTGTGGAGGTAAGGCCAATGACAGGCTTGAGGTGGAATGGTGGTGGTGATGTTTGAGCTCTGGGTTCGAATTGGTGTTGTCATAGCAATTGTTGGAACCAACAATTGCCCCCAGTACTTTTCCCTTAAGACAATCTGAGCTAGAGTTCATGGCAATCGATCGGAACGATCGATTGCCCCCAGTATTTTCTTTTATTAAACGTGCGAACGAGTCTCGTCCTTACAGGGTCAAGGCTTATGTTTTTATGTGGTGCTTCCTAACCTACACTCGGCGTGTTTTGATGCTTGCACCCGTTCCTTACCTACGGTCACAACTTCTAGACCATTGAATTCGGTATTTGACGGATTTACGCATTTGATCTGTTACTTTCACGTGATTGGACACACAACTATCAAGTCGGAAGTCTTTAAAGCTTATAACGTGGCCATGGGGTGTGATGAAGGACAACGGGACCATGGAGGGATATTTGAGGTATGTGGAGCTTAAGTGGGTGACCAAAGCTGCAACTTGCGTCTTCTCTCGGATTCATCTTCCTTGTCTTGAAGTCGTCTAGCTGCTTTGTGCTGACGTTGTTTTCGAGCTTCTGGACTTGGACTTTTGTCCTTCACACCATTTCTCTTCTCTTTGTCATTTGAATTTCTCCGAGGCACTTCGGGATTGCCTTTTTGTTTTATCCTTTCTTGACTTTGCCTTCGGGGTTCTTGTGTTTCCCGGCTTTGGGCTTCGAGAGCTATTTTGATGTGAGCTCTTTTGATCCTGTGTCACTCTGGGACCATTTGCGGATCGCTTCGTCATGCTGATAGTAGCATTGCTTCTTTGGACTGATGAGAATGTTATCTGAGAGTCGGGCTCCTCGCTTCCTTTGGTCACCGGGTCGGACATTCATCATTGGCTGGATTATTTTGTGGAGCTCATAATATTGAAAAAGGGATATACGAAAGGCTCAACGGGGGTGCCTAGGGTTTAATGATAGGGTTTACAAGCTTTTGGCTATGTGGTGCTGTGCCTAGGTGCTTCGTCATCCTTGATAGTTGTGTATCTGTTCTTTGTTACTTTTCGCAGATCTAAGAGTAAATTTACAAATTATCTCCTTCGGTCGGAGTTATGCCGTTTACCTCACCTTTGAACGTGGTCTCACCGGAGTCGTGTAAAAATGACACGCTCGTTCACTCATGGTTTTTCCACTCAAGACACTCTCGTGAGATTTTCACTTGGAAACTCGTTCGCACATTTAAACAAAAGATAAAAGACGACGAACTTAAACTTAGATTGCCCCTAGTATTGATTTTGGGGTTTGTGACAACAATTCGATAAATGTGGACCTTGAACTTCTTTGTGGGTTGTGAGTTGTGGTGTTTGGTTAGGCATGTTCAAATTTTCAGAAACAAAATGCAAGTCTTTGTATCCCATTGCACAGTCAGAAAATGATTACTTCGTGATCCTTGAAAGACGTGAGTGCTCTTTTTCAGTTTTTTGAATTAATGAATAATGCTTTGTACAAAAATTAAGAAAATGGAACTATGTTTTATTCAACAAAAAGAATAATGTTGGAAATTACAAACTCAAGAAAACTACCGAAAATGATCAAGGGAACTAACTACTACAAAAGTTGAAAGACAACTAATCAAGAAAAGAAATGCATTTAATGAGAAAAACACTAAAAAAACAACATTTCTGATGATGCTTGGGCACGCGTGCTCTGCGCTCTCCACCATGTTCTCAGAATTGGAGCCCTTGGTCAATTAGATCCTGGATTCTGTGTTGTAGGGCCCTGCAGTGGTCAGTGTCGTGACCGGGCAGCTGATGGAAGTAACAAAATTGAGTAAGATCCTTCCCCAAATGAGTAGTTCCTGGCCTCAGGGCGAGCGGTTGCATCGGATATCTTCCTCGAAGCTCTTCAAGTGCTTGTCTTGGTGTTCGACCGATATCTGTAAACTCTCTTTGTCGAGAATTCCGTCGGGGCGGTTCTACTGTCCCAACGCTCCAACCAGGTCCTCTTGACTGTCGATCACTGTCTTCCTCATGTTGCCTGGTCCTCTTGCGGGTGCAGCTTTGGATGCAAGTTGCTGCTCCTGGTTGCCTAATCACTTTCCTGAGTTTTGTAGCAATTTCTTTGACATTCTCCTTCGATCCTCGGACCCTAATGGAGCCAACTTCAATGCAGTCAAAAAGGGTGTTGAGAAGCCTGTCCACCAACTCATCCCGAGCTTGACGTTCGGACTCGAGGGAAAGAGCCTTTGCTTTCAACTCTTCGATAACAGCAACGTAGTTAGATTCCACGGCGTCCATGGCAGCACTATGCCTCTGCTCCATAGCTTCAACGGTGGCCATGTGCTTTTGTTCCAAAATTGCGAGCTGGGCTTCCATGTCAATTGGACCGCACTTAGGACTTGAGTCTACCTGTGTCCAAGGTGTCCATTATTAGCTAACCAAAGGAAGTGGGCTGAAACATGACGCTTCACAAGATAGATCGAAGCAGACTTATGCTGAAAGCGAGTGGGCCAGGATACCCAGAGAATGTCTGGGCTGGAGTATCTTTCAGACTATGAACTGGAACTTGGACTAAAACCTAAACAGATGGCTTTGATTGGGCCTGAGAGGTGACACCTAGATCTAGGGTTTGGGGCTAGGGCCCGAATAAGAAGTCTACCTAGTCTAGAATGAGCCCTTGGGCCGGAATGTGTTTGGGCCTGGAGTAAAGCACATGGGCTGGAATGGTCCCTAAATCACAAATGGGCCCAACTTTCTTTGGGCCAGAGAAGATGGTTGCTAAGCAGAAAAAGATTTTACTTTCATAACTTGTGGGTTATTTCAAGTTCAGGTGGATTTCTTTTTTATGGGCCTAGAACTGATTGCATAATTCAAATTGGGCCAGAAGAGAAATAACCTAAGTCTAAGCTTTTGGGCCGAAGCCCGAATGACTCACATATTAAACCAAACAGGACCTCTAGGCCGCAAACAAGCAGAGCCGCCAATTCGGGTTGGGCTAGGTTAATGTAGGAGAAGTTCCTATCAATCTCTAGGCTGGGTAATGGGCCGATCATACGAGCAAACAAGGCCCACACAAATTCAACATGTCCTCACTAGACGTTTAAATCAAACCGGGTATGGATCGATCCGGAGAGGTGCTTGGGGCCTGGGCCCAGGTCACCTCAAAGGAATAGGGCTTGCACGCTATTCTCCTTGGGCTTCCCCACTCTTTTCACATCACCAGAAGGTGTGCGTCTACGGTCGGGTCTTTGACTGACCAAACAATGGGCTAGGTAAGGATACTGCCAGGAAAAGCTTGGGGCTAAAGCCCAGGTATTAAGGGGGTGTGGTTAGACGACACCCTCCTCTTTTCCCCCACTTATTCACATCACCTAAAAGGTGTGAGTCCCTGACAGGGGACCCTCAAACAGGTCCCGGGGTAAAATCGGTTTGCATGGACCCTCGCTCTCACATGATGCAAAGGTGCAGAAATTAAAGTGCGCAAAAAAGTAAACAAACAAAGTAATAAAGCCATAAATAAACATTTTCGAGTTAAGCCCTCTTTCTTAAAATTAAACAAGTTAAAATTAAGAGTTTGTCCCCAGCAGAGTCGCCAGTCTGTGAGCCTCGATTTTAAACCCTATCCTATGTGGATTAAGTTGATTGGGATCTAGTCGGGTTTTAGGTCCACTTATAACCTAAGATTAATAACTATGTCATAAAAACAATAATTATTAAAACCTAAGCTAGCTCACTGGAACCTATTATGAGTCGCCACCTAATTTTAACCTAGATCAAATTAGGAAAGGAGAGTTCGGGTTCGAGCTTCTGTTTTTTGTGTTTTTTAGCATTTTTTTACAGAAAATTAAAGTGAACTTAAAAGCTACCTAAACTAGGGTTTTGGAGGCAGAATTAGGTCGAATTTGCTTACGTCCGTAGCCACGGACCCCATATCCGAGACCACGGACCCCAGTTAACCTAATTATACAGAAGAGTCGAAATTTAAAGGAAAACAAAAATTTGCAAAGTCCGGGGCCACGGACAGGCTGTCCGTGGGCCCGACATTATTAGAAAACCTAAATTTTGAATTTTTTAAAATCCCGCCACCGTCCGTGGGCGTCCGGGCTTACGGACAGGGAGTCTGGGACCCCGGACATGACGTCCGTGGGTGTCGACCGCCCTCGGACGGCGGCGTTGAGGCTGTTCCCGAAGGTTTTTTGGCTCAAATTTTATGGGTGTGTAGCCTGAAAGATGTACAAGACGTTAATGATTGAAAGAATTCAATTTGAAGTCAAAATTAATACGAAACTTAGTTAACAAGTTATTAGACAGAAACACAAACAAACCTTAATTCAGAAGCAATAAAAAGTCAATTTGATTAGAAATTTCACACATAAGTGTATTCTGATCAGAGGGGTTAAGGAAGTCAAATTCCAACCTGTTTTGACTTCGGGATTTGATTGTTCCTTCACGCCGGGAATCTTCGAGAGCTTCGTTGATGGCCAATCCGGTTCGACTTTGACCCAAGCTTCTGGCTCCTTCTTCCTTGTATTGTTAGCCACGGTTTGCTTCTGTATTTTTTGTGTTTTGGTGCTAGGAATCTCAATGGGAGAAGAAGGAATGTGTTTTTTGGTGATTTCGGGATGATTTCGGTATAGATTCGAGGCTCGGGGTTGCAAAAACGTTGGAAGTAGGTTGATGGCTGAGTTCTCTGACTTTGGGATGATCTCCTCTGCCCTAGTTCGTTTTTTGGGGGTCCATTTATAGAAAGAGCATGGTCAAATTGATAGAGCAAGATCTTTATCTAAAACGCTGATTTCGTGCTCTAAGGGAATCTGATTTTGTAAAATAGTTTCAGGCCCAGATAAATTATGAAATTTTAACTGAAGATAAGGATGATTTTTAGGAATTTTGAGAGTTGAATCGGGTTATTTTGATAAATAACCGATTAGATAAAAATCTTGCAATCTGGAATCTCCCATAATTCATAACTTATTATTGGAAAGTCGAACTAACGAAATTCTAACGGCATTAGTCTCTAATAAACATCCTCTAACTTGTGTTAAAATTTCATGACGTTTTGTTTTAATTTAGTATTTTCCATAGGAGAGGAAAATTGCAAAAATGATTGAATTTCTCTTTTAAATTTTGGGCTAAGGTACCAAATAAAATAATTCAGGTTTATGACTGTATGTAGTCATGCTAACCATGTGACAATTTTATTTTAATTTTGGAAACCTTTTATTATTTCTATTTTGAGGTTATTTCATGTGTTAATTAAAAAATTAGCTTATAATATGAATTAAAAGCTAAATTTCCAGAATAAATATTATCAGAGAATCATGAAATACCTTTCATAATGACTATGATATTTGGAAGTGTTTGGAGATAATGAACAAGTCATATAAAAATAGAAAATCCCGATAATGTCCTTGGAAAATCCCGCCTTGGTGCTTTTTGACCCCTTTTGCCCTTTGTAACACGTATGCCTTAGAGACTACTCCGGGGGGTTGAAATTTTGGGTATAACAGTTCCTCTGACATGGTCAACAGGGACCAGATTGTGATTGGGATGCTCGTGCTCTTTAACTTCTTGAGCAATTCTTCTTCTCCAGCCAATTTACATTTTGATTCACTCAAAGTGAGATCATGCACTTTCTAGGGTAATGACGCGGCCTCTTCAGCAAGCTCGACCGGCTTGTAGTGTTTTCCTGAACGGGTAAGATGGTGAGTCCGACTTAGATCTTCATCTTTGATCAAAAGAGGTGCCCTGATCGGGGTTACCGCAGGCGGACCATCATCTTCGTTGGTGATCAGGATGACACTGCACTCAGAGATTCTCTTTCCTCGCCTTTCGGCAACCTTTTGTCGGCACCAAGCTTCTACCACCTCCAATGCTTTCATAGTGTTGTAGAGCTCTCGTGCCTCAAAATTCAGTCCCACGAGTAACTCAAGGTTCTTTTCCATTTGCCGTCCTACTATCAGTAGAGTGATGATAGACACCCTTCCTTGTCCTACCTGACGCTCGACTGTAGCACGTATCTCATGCGTCATAGCTAGATACTCATGCATTTGCGGTTGAATATCATGCTGGATTTCTGGACGACGAACTCGGAAGGCGTCTAGCTCCAGATAGTACGATCGGAGGGGGTGCTCTGATTGCCTGACTCAGAGGAATTCTCGATGGCATGGATCCTTATGATTCTGCTAACGTCTGACTCTTCTTCTCCTTCTCCCATCAGACTCATCATATTCACATGCCTAGGGATAGAATTGTTTTGAGTGTTCGGATTAGTTTTCGGGAATTCCACCTCCCTAGCATCGATCAAGTCCTGGATGGCATGCCGCAAGGCCCGACAATTATCAGTACCATGTCCCTTGATCATGTGGTATTCGCAGAAACTGGCAAGGTTGGTTCCCATCTGGGTAACTCCTGGTTTGGGTTTCGGGTGTCCCAGCAAAAACCCACTTTTCTTCAGCTTTTCATAGGCTTTGTCCATTGGCATTCCTAAGCTGGTGTAATTCCTTCTGGGTTGAGTTTGGTAGCTGCTTGGCGGTGGAGTTGCAGTGTAGTTTGCGGTTGACCCACTAACTTGGGCTTGAAACACTGGTGGTTGGGATTGATTGGTTGGTGGAGTAGGAACAAACTTACTGCCCGCGTCCGTCTTGGGCTGCTTGTTTTGGTAGTTCGACTGTCGGGGAAATGATCCCTGGAAATTTAGGCCTTTCAACTTTCCAGCTAGAGTTAGCTCTTCTGTGGCTGTGGCAGCTGCTTTCAGGTGTTTGAAATCACAAATCCCCAGGGATTTGAGGTGATCCGAGTAAGGATTTTCTAGACAGTCAATGATGATTATGATTTGTTCATCTTCACTGGGGCGGTCTAACATCTGACCCGCCTTCTCCCTCCACCTAGTGATGAATTCCATCACTGTCTCGTGGTTTCTTGGTCTCATAGTCTCTAGGTCTCTCCGGGTGACCCCTAGGTGAGTATTATAACTGTACTGCTCCACAAAAGCTTGGTAGACCTCTTCCAACTTTTTCCCCGAGAAGTCCGTTCTTGACACCCAAGTTTGGGCAGACCCTTCGAGATAACTGGGGAAGCAGATTATCTTCATTTCATCATCTAACCCATACATAGTCATGACCCGGTCAAACTGGGCGAGATGGTGCCTAGGGTCCCCTTTCCCGGAGTATTTAGAGATTTCAGGCAGTTTTAAATTCTCGGGCAACTTGGAGTTTGGCTTCAGTTGGAAATGTCGAAAACCCAACATCTTGGCTCTCTCCCCAAGCTGCATCTCTGCTATTAGCTCTTCTTTCAGGGATTTCTTCATTTGACTGAGGTCAAGTGGAAGGTGCTCGGCAGGTGGGGCTTGGTTGTAACCATGAATCAAATGGTTAGACGGTTGTGGTAACAGTTGGGTCTGGGGAATTGCTTCCTCAAAACGGACAGCATGTCCGGGGGTGGTGTACCGGTATGGATTGAGTTGGATGGGGTCAGGGTGTGGTGAATTGAGATGAATGGGCTCAGATTGTTTGATCTGATATAGATTGGCCGTCGGGGAACGACTCCAGCAGGAGGGAGCGGTGGTAGTCTGGGAAAGGTGGTTGGTACTGTAGGAACCGTGGTCAGGATTGGAGGTGGCATAGGTGCTCCAGAAAGTAGGTCAGCTGTTTGGAATGTGGCGGTTACTGGGTGGATGACAGTACGTCCTTTCCCTGTGATCGGTTGTGTGTGGTGGTGTTGAACATAGGGTTTTGATTGCTAAAGCATCGGTTGGGGTGTGGGAAGTCCTCAATATAATCCTCGTCGGGGTCATCCGTAAGGTATGGGTCCTCTCCTTTGGCTGCCCTTTCTTGGCGCAGTTGCTCTTCTAGCCTCTCAACGGCCTGTTTCAGCATATTCTCATTCCTTGCTGACTGTTCTAGCATACGGTAGAGAACGCTTAGATCAGGAAGACACAAACCACAATTGCTAGCTCCTATAACTGCACTCGTACTCGCATCAACAGCTGTGGTTGCCGGGGCACCTTCTGGGGCGGTGGGATTGATCAGGTTTTGGTCCATGGTTTCTGACGAGGTTTCGGTCGTGGTGTCACTGGCCAGCCTGCCCCGGGAATCTCTTTTCCACAGTCGAGTAATGTTGGTGAAACTGGAAGAGAACTCCTGACACTCTGTTCTGCTCTGGTTGGTTTTCTGCGATACCGGGGAATATGGAATTCGTAGAAGCCGTTAGTATGAAAGCAAGTTTAAAAAGATGTGAGAGAGAAAAAAAAGAGGGGAGGAGGCGAGAGCGTGAGAATAAAGGAGACGGTCGTCCCCGACTTTTTTAGGCAAAACACTTTTCGTAAACACCCACTTTCCAAGTGAAAAGGCGCACAGGCCTGTTTTCATTTCCAATAAAGAGGAGCAGTGACCATACCGTCATTACATAATTAGAGATTACATCCTGGGAAAAGGGAATACATCTCGATTCAAAAGGGCAAACGACGCAGAGCGTTAGTCCTGAAATAAGGTAAGTAAGCTACCATCATTACATAATTAGAGATTACATCCTGGGGGAAAAAGGGGTACATCTCAATTCAAAAAGGGGGGGACCCTACAGAGTATTAGTCCTAAAACAAGGTAAATAAGCTACCATCATTACATAACTAGAGATTACATCCTGGGGGAAAAGGGAGTACATCTCAATTCGAAAAGGGGAACAAAAGAAAGATACGAGACATTAGTTCTAAGATAACTCAATCAAAATGAGAGGGGGGGGGGAGCTAGTCGCCTCCCATCTACTGTCGCTTCTGCTTCTTCGCCCTCTTCTCCTGTCTCCTTTCTTGGCTGGCCGATAGAGGGGGCATCAAATTTATGACAACGGGTAAGTCGGGGTTTTGCATGACCACCCTGTGATTGAGAGAATATGGGGTGTTTATGATCCGGTCTATCCTCTTTTCTAACCAAAGTCTGTAAGAGTCATTCAGGTTGAAGTCTTGGTATGGAAGCTTCCGGACTGCCCACTTTGGCTCTGACCCATAGGCACTGATGATATGTCGAATGGTACCTTCGGTAAATTGGTGGATCACATGATCAACTTCCATGGCACCCGGGATTATCTGTTCGCGACCGAACTGACGCATGGCTCTTAATGGGTATATCGTGACCAAGCGGTCCAGACCGTATAGAAGCAGACCATCATGTCCAGCTGACCCAAATGTCCCTCATTGCACATTCCAATCTATTATAACCCATTCAATGTGCATTTCATGGTAAATGTCTATGAAGCAAGCTTTCCATCCTTCCTTTGGGTGCTTCATTCGGCTTCTAGCTGACATGTAAGTGTCCATGTTAAAGACCGAGAAGGCTACTGGTGGCAGAAGTTTGAGATGGTCGAACAACCAAATCTGTAGTAACAATGGGCTTTCTAAGAAGAAAGTTTCCAACTTTCCCGAGTCTTTCCAACGGTCCAAAGATCTGACAATTTCAGCGGTGACTACCGTTCCAATACTCATTCCCTTTTCAAGGGCTTCCAACAAATAAATAATTTGAGGATTGAATCTTAAAAATCGCTGTCGAAAGAGATACAGTCCCATCAGGCATAGGTCCATCACTCGTCTCTTGGTCTTCAACGAGAAGTATGACCTGTGAATGCCCTAACAGGCCCTCTAACTCAATGCTCAGATTCCCAAAATCCTGTACATAGGCCTCCTCTACTTCTAAGAACTCTGCAGCAAATCTCGGGGTCTTCGCCCGATCTAGGGGGATGAAAGGCATTGGCTGATGAGGTTCTATTTTTAAGAAAGCATCCATCTCGGCAGGCAAAGGTACCAGTTCGTGCATATTGAATCTGTAGAGGTGATCAGTGGGGTCCCAATAAGAGTGATTCAAACAATGCTTCATACTCCACACAGCACGGCACATCTCAGCAAAGCCAAACAATAGAGGCTTGGTGTCATAGTCTGACTTGAAGCAAATGTCTTTAAGTCTGCGGGAGAAGCTGACTTCTCTTTGGTGCTCTTCTTGATAAGCAGCGAACTCGGATTGTCTCTCTCGCTCCGCCCTGATTTCTTTAGCCTTCTCCTTCTCTCCCGGGACAGTTTGCAGCCTGTTCAACATCGTTGCTTCCTCTGTGAAATAAAGGGAAAATGGGACAAGAAGTGGGCGTGAGAATCGGGAAATTAATTATGTAATTATGATATGGTCACCGCATCTCTTTTTTGGAAATGAAAATGTTGTTTTTGAGGTTCCGAACGTTTTTGAGGAGAAAACAGAAAGGGAAATTGAGAAAAGTCCATCCTTTGCAGGAAAACAAATTTTGAAGAATGGTTTTAATTTGGAAAAAGAAAAATCCGGAAAAGACTTTGATCATTAAAGGAGATTTTTTGGATGATGTTGGTAAAACATTTGCACACAAAGTAGTTAGCTAGTTAGATCGTGGCTGATTTTTATGTGGAGCTATAAGCGTTAATGTTGGGATAATCACTTTCCAGGTCAATCGATGCTTCCATACCACCGGGGGAACCGTCGTCCCTTCACTGTTCATCTCTCGGGATTTATCTCTATTATGCCTTATGGGGCACGCCATCAAGAAGAACCGGAGTGCTTAAGTTCGAAAGGTCAGTATACCCGAAGTGATACAGTCACACAAGCCACGGCCAGGGATTATCACAACATACTCACTTTTTGGGAAACTCGGGGAAGTATTGCATGGGAATGGGTCTCCCCTCGTCTGCACGATAAGGTGTGTCTAAAGTCCAAATTATTCGCTGACTACGCTGTGTCACGTATGGGTATCCGTAAATACGGGATCCTCTATGAATTTGTAGCGCGACATTGGGCTCTAAAGACACCTGTGGTGCAGAGGAATCATGGAGAACTGAGCCCATGCAATCTTCAGGGTAAGGCAAAAGGGTGGTCAGACAGGCGGCATACGAGGGGGCAACTACCCATAAAACCCATCCTAGACACTGGATAAGGCAGCTGGACACTGAAGGCTCATAGCTTACTACATGCTGGCTTTGACTCGAAAGGTGTTTGAAAGGATCCTGAGTTGTTTCAAGGTGTAGACAACTACGGCCATACCACCTCGTGGGTTTACTCCTTAACTACGAAGGACCCATACTCAGAGGGAATCAATTGTGGACCAATTGTTAATCCCGCCCGCAGATAGTAAAGGTGACACAGAGGAATGCATGTTCCTAAACTACCCGATGCAACAATGGGTTGGCTCCTTTCTACGAAGGCCCCATTTACAAAACCGTAAATAAGCGATTAATCATGAATGAAGGGCAGTAAACATAAGGCAGTAAACACACAATAGTAAATAAGAGTGAAGCACGCAAAGGTCGAAAGCACACATGCGATAATCAAAGTCAATTTCAAACTCTAAACATTTGTCCTAACTATCCTCACAAAGCACACTCTAAGTGTGGAGTAGAGTAATCCTAAAGGCTTGGAAATGAATCTCTTGAAGGTTTTGAAAGAAGTTGGGGATTCCCGACAATTTTGAATGGAGTTCAGTCTTCCTTGACCAAGTTTATGAGAAAAACTTACTCAAGTTTTCCCCAGCAGAGTCGCCATTCTGTGGAGGGTGATTTTTTGGTATGAGGGGGGTCTATCTAAATATGGTCCGACTAAAAGCCTAGATCCTAGAAATTGCCATTCTGTGGAGGGTGGAAACCCGTTATTCTGGCAACCCTCAAATACCTACTAAATCGTCCATCTTTCCCAGAAAGCATAAGAGGAATACTAGGAGCACTACACCCGCTCTCAATGGGCCCCACGCGGACTTATGCCTCTATAAGGCAGAAATTGACTAGAGTCGCCACCTAGTTTGACCTATGATAACTAGGAAGGAAGAGAGGGGGGTTCTAAGAACCATTGGTTGACTCTGAATGTGTTGCCTATGGATAGGGACTTATCTGATCATACCAGAGATTCTGTGTGGGTTCGCACTGGGTTACACCCCTTAGAAATGGCAACGACCACGACTTCGGATTGGTGCCCGAGGAAACCTCGGTCTCCAATTGTCGGGATTGCCTTCTTTCAAAACCTTATTGGAGAGATTCAGTTAAAGCCAAAGGATAAGATCGAATGAGGAGTGAGGAAGATTTCGAAGAGTTGAAGAATAGGCTGGTCTTGGAGTTGGTCTGGTTGAAGTGCTTTGAGAGGTTTTAATTGTTCTGAGAGATTTGCGGTCGTTTTGGGCCTTCACGGGATTAAGAGGATGATGGGAGTTTTGAGGAGTAAAAGGGCATTTTGGTCATTTTTGGTGGAGTCAAAGGGGTATTTGGTCCATTTGGCTGATTTGAGGTTTTTTTTTGTGTTTGCGAAGTTCGGATTTTGAAATGGTTGGGTTCTTGAGGTGTTTTGGGAAGTTGAATGTGTTGAGGTGCAATTCGGGTTTTAAGGATGGTTGGGTGTGGAAGAGAATATGTTTTGTAGGTGTTCGGGTTTTGAAGATGTTTCAGGTTTCTGGGAGCCTTCAGGAATTGGAGATCCTATGTGACTTAGAGCTGGTTCAGAGGAGGATTGAGAAGTGTTTATGGGTCCTAGAGCTCTAATGGAAATGTTGGATTTGTTTATTCAGAATGTCTCTCTTAAAGTTTTTTAAAACCGAAAAATCAATCTTTGTTATAAAAGGGCGGATAATCCCAAGGGATTACCCTATGTACCCCCTCGAACACGACACTTAATTAATGGTAAGCGCCGAGGCTCGAAAGATGGGGCAATGAATTTATGTCGAAAAATAAGATTCAAAGAGAAACACCATGAATAAGATGTTCTCGGTCGAACCCTAATAACGTCTCTAACCCCCGGGTTTTAAAACATTAAAAACCGAAAACATTGAAATCGAGCGGAAGGGAGTTAGACGATTCTAAAATCCCGGCTGCAACTAGGAAGGTCGTTACTTCCCTAGCACCCGCCTTGTAAAAAACTAGGCTGCAATTAGGGGAGGTTTGTCACCCTAATGCCCCGCCTAAAGAGATCCAGACTGCGACAAGGGAGGTTATGACCCCAGCGCCCCGCCTCGGATTTTTATTTTGGGAAGGGAGACAAGCGATGATCTAACCATGGATGAAATGTTTTGAAGAGGTTAGACATTTCTTGCTCCCTGAAAACAGTTTAGTTTTGAGTTTGAAAACTGAGTTGGAAAACTTTTGAAAGTTGTTCGGAATCCTCGATTAAGAAACGCTGATTTTGAGAAATGTTTTTAGGATAAAACTTTCTGTATATGTGAGAAGAACTTTCTGCATTTGAGAAGAGTTTTCTGTGATGTGAGAAGAGTTTTTCCTTTAAAATTTCACCAAATAGTTTCTTTGAAAACTTGATGAAACTTGAATAAAATGATGGTTTGAAGTTCTTTTTGGGTTTTTTGATTTTTAAAACGAATTTACAAGTCGGGTTTGAGCTGGATTGAATCAGATTGAATTGAAAGATGAGATGGTTTGGACTGAATGGAATTGGATTGAATCGAGTTTAGGCCACTCCTGAAATGAACTTGGGCCGGGTCGAAAACTTGGGTTAAGGTCAATGCTTTGGTCAAGGTGGTCAAAAGTCAAGTCATGGTTCAAGTGGTCAAGAAGTCAAAGTTAGGTTTCAGGTTAAAGTTTGGGTCAAGGCCTGGAACTTGGATTATTTTCTGTGGACTTGAGTTATTTTTGTGAACTTGGATGGGATTGAAGTTGGATAATATTTCATGGGTGAGTTTTTTTTTTTGGATGGAGTGAGGATTTGATTTGGATTGGACCTGAAGTGTTGGGCTAAAAGGTTGATTTGTGGACTTGGGTCATATTTTGGATCATGGGCCGCGGGCTTTGGACTTGGGTCTTGGATTTGGACTGTGGACCGTGGGCTTTTAGGTTTGGATACTGGGCTGGGCTTTTGGGCTTGGATTATGGGCCGTGGGCTTTTAGGTTTGGATACTGGGCTGGGCTTTTGGGCTTGGATTATGGGCCGTTGGCTTTTGGGCTTGGATTATGGGCTTTGGACCAAGGTTTGGACTTGGGCTGAGATGATTTGGGTCGAGATGGTTTGGGCCGGGTCGAATATGTAATTGGGTCGTGGGTTTTGAGTTTCGGGCCATGGATTTCGAGATTTGGGCCATGGGTTTGGGTTCGGGCCGAGATAGTTTTGGCTTCAAGTTTGGATTGGACTTAATGGGCCGGGTCAAGGCAATTGGGCCAGGCGTAGACTTGGGCCGAGATGGTTTGGGCCGAGAGGGTTTAGGCCAAGGTTGGACTTAGGCCGGGTTGAATGGGTGATTGGGCCAAATTTTGGAGTTTTGGGCCACAGGTTTGGAAAAGATGATCAAAGTTAAAGTGGAAAAAGAAGATTGATAATAAGAAAAATTAGAGAGACAATTTGAATTTCCATTGGATAGAAAACTTTAAAGAGATGGGCCGGATCCTTAATTTAAAGGAGAATTTGATGACTCATGTACTCATTTTTTTTTTGGATCCAACTGGATGTACAATTTTATCTTAATAAAGGGATGGTTTGGAAAGTCTTATAATAGAAAGGGTTGTTCCCACCGTCCGGACTCTACGGCCCGTTTGAGTGAGACAAGCCCTTGATCCTAAAAGCTTTTCTAGAGTGGGCCTCAAAGGTCCACCAACAGAGGTCATCCTAATGGGCTGTCTAGGGCCACCTGTCCTAACCCGGTTTGGCTAGTCATGGGCTGAATCCGAAAAGGATTAAATTTGGGCTGATGTTTATGCAAGCCCAAACAGAACCAGTCCATGGCAAGGAAAATGAATTAACCAAATAACGAACAGATAGCTGTGAACTTCAGAGATTAAATAAATGAACAACACGCATGGGTATGGATTTCAAAAGCCGTCAGAATCACAGATATGCGTAAGAATGAATTTCAGAACATGTCTAAGTAAAGCAAATTATATACATGTAGACATGAATTCCAAAAACTTAGGTTATACACATCCAAAGGGAGTTTCAGAAGTGGTATGAGTAATATACACATGAAAACGAATCCTAAAGTTGTCTAGATGTCAAACTCAGGTTTTATAATTCTAAACTGCTCTAGCGCTCCAAAGCGAAAACAACAGTGGGTCTGAATGTAGGGTTGCTAACCGGTTGTTACCTTTCATATTATTTATCTTTCAGTGGCCATACAAAGGTAAGTACACAGTGAACAGTTATATACAAATCTAGCATGAATTCTGAAATGACTAATAACTTACAACAAGGCTTAATCAAGTCTAACAGTCCTGCCTAAAAAAAAACATGCTCGGTGGATCCTAATGTGGGGTTACTAGCCATTTTTGAAATTTCCCTCAGAATTGCCATGTCATTGCTTTTTATCAGTCAGTTCATCAACTCATTCTTTTTTTTTTTCAGACCATAAGTTCTAAGATTCATCCACTTCTCTAACCTTTTACACACAGAGAGTAATGAAATGAGTTGGAACTGAAACAACAAACCAAACCACAGCTAATAAGCTGTACCCAAACATCAGGGACCCAACATAATCACTTTTAATCAGTCTATCACCAAGCTAGAACGAAACAGATAGAGGGAACATCATTATATACATCTTGAACCAGAAAAACAATGCGCATCCATGGGCACAAACCAAACAGGCAGAATAGAACTGAGGTTAAGAGTTTGTGTACCAGAGGGGAGATAATCACACGTTTTTCCTGTAGGAGAAACCGAACAAGCAACACAAAGACGAAACAATAAGCATTTTAGGTCAGTTCATCAAACAAACATTTGAGTAGGTCAAAGCAAAGGAAATCAGTTAATGGGTGACAGAAGCTGGACATAATGCGATATTTCAAACCCAGAGAATGGCTCCTCCTATGTCGTTTCAGTCGTCGGTGGGCTTTCTACTTGAGAGTGTCAAATGAACATTACCCATCCTGTTCGAACACCAAACTAACAGGCAAAACACTTGCAGAAAATTCAAGGTAAGGATCAAGTATTGTCATCTTGTTAACAACGGCAGGTATCCTTCAGAACAAGTCTCAGCGGGAATCCAGATCTCCCGAAGAGTAATTCAACGGCATGAAAGAGGTATTAACAGGGAGCGAATGTGAACAGATATAACGTATGAGTCTCACTGCCTGTTCGACTGTAACAAAAGAGGCTCCACATTGAATGTTTACTCACTAACGAACCGGGCTAGCAAACTGGTACGAATTTGGACTCGATATTCTGTCCGTGAACTTCTATGTTCATAACAGATCGGGTACTCATCCAAAGAGCGTTCAAAGTAGAGGAGATGAGACGAGAGTGAGAAATAATAGAAAAAAAATGAATGGAGTAAAGGACGATGGTCTATGTTTGAGGATTGCCTCCAAAACCATACCCGCTTCTCCCATAATTGTTCTGGGCACAGAGTTTTTGCTTTGCTGAAGAAACAAAACTAAAGGTAAACGAAACGTTTTGTAGAACCAGAGGCATGCGAAATAGGCATTCGAAGCTCTGGTTCCCAAAATCTCGAAGAACAAGCAAGGGGAATCAAACTGATTTTCTCACCATCATCCCGTTTTCTTTCAAACATGGAACCGTAATCCCATAGCACGAAAACCAAAAGCGAATTTGCAAAGAAAATGAGAAAGAAAGAAATGGAATCGGAACAGAAAAACGACGATCAAGAGTATATACGTGTGAAAACGGAAGAGAAAGTTAATTGAAAGTTCTTCTGTAATGGGGCTCAAAATCGAGAGCGAACAAGCCAACATGGGTAACAAAGTAAGTAGGAAGAAGAACAGGATGTGAATCCTTTGCATGAAGAAGATAAATGCAACTTACTCTACTCCCCGATTATCACAGTAATGGATGGGCGTTTAAACTCCGGCGAAGGACAGTCGGAAAGGGGATGAAGAAATTTTCTGGGTATTGTGTTCACTGGTCCGAGTTTTGCAAAGAAGAAAGAAAAGGATATTGACAAGTTTCTGGGTGATGTTTTTGAACTCGGGAGCAGTAAAATAAGGAATCAGATCGACAAAAGGAATTAGAATATGGGGATTGGTGTCTGCTGATTAGAAGAACGTGGTGCCCTGTAGGGTTTTTTGGGGGAGTTTTATAATAGCAGACAAATGGCATACTAGGGTTTTTGTTTGAAGAATGGTCTTTTCTAATTGACTCTTATTTGGGGTAGCTGACATATATGGGCCTCATTTAGAGGCAAAACCGGACCGGAACGAGACTTGGGCCGCGTTTGGGGTTGATTCCCGGCGCCAATCACAAAAAATAGAGCAACATGCTCTTAGCTGGGTTCGAACCCGAGTTTCTCGCCTCGTCCAAGTGTGCGCCTACCGTCTCTGCTGCTGCGGAATTCGGTGGTTATACAGAAGACACAGCTTTTAACCCATAATGCGAGTTAGAAGAAAGAAATAAACAAAAGAGAGCAGAACGCCCATGCTAGGATTCGAACTCCAGACCAAAGGCATCCCCAAGGAGTACTCTAACCAGTTGTGCCAATTCAGAACTCAGTATACAAATGACAAAAATAGTACGAAAGCCCTAATTAGAACTAGATACTCTCTAAAATGCTAGCATATGTACATAAAATAAAATGAAAGAAAATACCTCGCATAAAATGAACGAAAATAGCGACGATAAAACAATGGAAAAACAAAAAAGGGGAATAATAAATAATAAAAGGTAATAATAACAGTAATAAAAGTAGAGATCAGTCAAGTACATAAAATAATATAAGGTGATAATAAAACAGTGAAATGTTTTAAAACAAAAGCAACAAAAAAGTATACAAAATGAAGTTAGTTAAAAACAGATTACAACAAAAAGCTCGTGCTCCTTTTCCAAAGGAATGTGAGGTTTAAATGTCGGTAAAAGGAAATTCCTTTGGTCGAAAACGGGGACGACCGCCTTGTTTCTAGAAGCATGTTATTTTTGTATTTTTGTTTCAATATAAACGGGTGAGAATTTTTGGTGTCTACAGTAAGTATGTTGTATTATAATGAAGAATGATATTGTAACAGTTTTGAAGTTTTTAATGATGTTTAAAAGCTTGGGAAAACCATGGGTAGTATGTGTATGTGTGCAGGAATTTTATGGTGTTGTAGTGGAGTTGAAATGTGAGTATAATGACTTGTATAAACAGGTGGGTGAATGAGCATTTGTGAGCTGAAACAATGTGTGGGCAAAGCTAAAAATATAGGGGAGACTATGTCAAATTTTATCTAGGAAGTTGAGGACTTAATGTGTGTAAGGGGAGGTAATGACCTAGACAATAACTAGGTGTATTTGGAGAGTTTAAAGAGAGTGTTCAACCACTTAGAAAACAGAATTGAAAAGGGTTTAGGTAATGTGAAGAAAAAGGATGTAAAGTAATGTATTTTGAATGCTAGGAATAGCATTAGTTGAGGGAGTAATGGAGGATAAAGTTTGAGTGAAAATCTGTAGCATAAGAAGGAAACAAAAATCTGTAGCAATAAGTGAAATGGAAACTAGTATAAGTGTTGAAAAGAAGTGAGGAAAAATGTGTAAGTGAATGTAGGAATTGAGTAGTAAGTTTGGTGGATGAACCAAGGTGATTTAGAGGGCTTAATTAGTGCTAAATCATGTGGGGAAGTATTGGTAAAGATTGGGGAAGCAATGGGTAAAGAAACCAACAGAAAACAGATTTTAAAACTGAAGTACTTGGCCGGACCGACCTTGGGACCGAACTTGCAAGGTCGGTCGAGCCCAGAATTACAAAGACGGAAACCTTCTGGAATGGACCGACCTTGGGACCGGACTTGAAAGGTCGGTCGGACTAGAAAATTTCCCGTCTGAAACCTTCTGGAATTGACCGACCTTGGGACCGGACTAGCAAGTTCGGTCGGACTAGAAAATTTTCCCGTCTGAACCTTCTGGAATGGACCGACCTTGGGACCGGACTTGCCAGGTCGGTCGGCCAGAAAAATTCCCGTAGTGAAAGCTACTGGAATGGACCGACCTTGCGACCGGACTTGCAAGGTCGGTCGGACTAAAATTTTCACGTAAGAAACTTACTGGAATGGACCGACCTTGGGACCGGACTTGCAAGGTCGGTCGAGCCTGGAATTTTGCCTGATCGAAACTTACTTACTTCGACCGACCTTGGGTCCGACCCTGGGTAAGGTCGGTCGAGTCAAAAAAAAAAATTGTTTTATTATATGATTATAGTAATCATATGTATATATATATGCCTATATACATATATGCATATATATGTAGTAGTACACTATAAATGAAGTAGTAATGGTAAGAAAGTAAGTAAAAGAGTTAGAACGCAAGTTTAAGAAGTAATAAGGAAAGGAATGGTTCTATAATCAAGTATGAATATAAAGGAATAGTAAGTATACATTAAGAGTATTAATGAAGGAATGAGTTGGATCAATACTAGATCATTGATCATACAACTTCATGTATGTATAGGAATCAAATAGTTGAGCTCCAAAGGAACCGGTAGTACGAATACGACGGTGAACGGTATGATTTCTTCATGCCCTGTATCCTAACTTGGTTACCCCGATTTGTGTGCTTATGTGATCACCAATAAGATAAATGCACGAATCGGACCTATATTGCACTTAGCTGTGTTTGAACTATATTGTTCTTGTTTTATGCTCTTGAACATTTAGTTTGTATAATTCATGAAATGAATGAATGAGGATGAAGTATGTGTGTACATGATGAGTACTTGTGTATTGTATTGACGTACAGAAATGAAGTACTAACTTCTACTAATTCCTAACAACCTAACTCCTAACATGAGTAATGAGTAAAATGGAATGAGTAGAAGTCCGATATAGTTTTGGCCACGCGTGAGGATAAGGAAACACAAGAGGTTGGATCCGTATCCTGGCTGTAATCTTTTCCATGGACCAAACCCTTGAATGGGTAGCATCCTGGATTAGTGGGCCACCCTAAAGCCCGGTGGTGGGATGTAGTAATCCCTGCCCGGAGGTCATACCGACTTGACTTGAGTAAAGTAAGTAAGAAGTAAGTATTGTATGTGTATCGGTCTTGACTATTGTAAGTCATTGACCTTGAGTAAAAGAGTATTGAACACCCGATTAACCCGGGTGTGTAATGAACTAACATGACTTCTGTATGAATTGGAGAAGTGTATCTCCGTAATGCGGTGAGTATTCGGTAAGTATAATGGTTGACTTGTAATGTCTTCCTTGCATGTATTGAATGTATGTATGCCTTGTGAAATGAATGTATTGAATTGTATTGTATAAAGCATGTATGTATATTATGAATGAAACGAACCGCATGTACTCGACCAAATAGTTGGCGTACCCTCACTAGTACGCGGGGTATGCGGTTATCATATGCAGCGTAAGCTGACCCCCTAGGGGGAATGTTTTTATTCTACAGGTACCCGCGACGCGTGATGGTCGAGTAAGGACCGGGACGAATTCTTTTTGGGTAGTTAGTAGATTGGGATGGTGTACCGAGTTGTACACGGCTAAGTCTTTTTGAGTAGCCGGTGTACCATGTGGTACACCTTTTTGGGTAATGAATTGTGATTGGATAGAAATGAGTAAATGTAGAAACTCTTGATTTTTGGGAAGTAGTCTTGGAATGTAATTCGTATATTTTGGATACTCGGTAATCAAAGTGTAAGTAATCATTGGGTATTGTAAGGTAACTTTATATGTATCGGTATATTCTAATCATCATCAGACCGTTACTGTATGTAGTAGCAGCCTTGTTAGTCTTGGATGGCTAACGCGTTGTATCACCCGCCGGGAGTAAGTAAGTAAGTAAGTTTCCGCTGCGAGTAAGGTAATTACGAGTATGATTAGAGGATAATGAAAGGATTAGCGGTTGGGGTGTTACAAAAAGTGGTATCAGAGCGAAGTCTCGCCCTGATGATTAGAATACTAAGTGTAGTGATTACCGAGTTAGGATTTCAACCATTTTAAAATGGATACTTAGAAACCTAACTAGGAACTACCGTTGTTAACAATGGATACCCTTGACGTCTACAAAGATGATACCATTGTTTGAATCAAGACCATGAGGTGATAATATCACAACATCTAATGTAATCCACACTTGTTCAGATGTCAGGACGAGGTCGAGGCCGACCTAGAGGAGAGACATCTGAGGGACCAGGCGTGCAGACGATAGCTGAAATCGTCACCGCCACGGTAGCACAGATGCTACCGCAAGTAATCACCGTTGTACAAGCAACAGCAAAACAAACAGCAACAGCAGCAACAGCCGCCCGACCCCCTCAACCCCGTGAGACCAATTGGGTAAAGGCAGTCGCCGACCTTCGACCTCCATGCTTTAGAGGCGAGAGCGACCCCACCAAGCTCGAGGCCTACCTCTCCGAGATGGAGACGACATTCGAGACACTTGAGACTCCCGCTAGAGTTCGAGTGAGGATAGCTGCGTACTACCTCAAAGACGCGGCTATGGATTGGTGGAAGCTCATTAAGGCCAAGCACGTAGCCGACCCTGCATTCGGTTGGGAAGCATTCACCTCTCTCCTCCGATCTAAGTACTATCCCGAGCATGTCAAGACCAAGAAACGGCTTGAGCTCGATGCCCTAAAAATGATAGAGAAGATGACGGTTGATGAATATTACCGCACCTTCAACTCTCTTCTCAGACTTCTACCCGACCTTGGGTATACCGGCCAAGTCTTGGTCGACCACTTCTACGGCGGATTGAGCCATCGACTCCGGTATGGCATGGGATTCACACGGTTTACCTCCCTTCAGGTAAACAACGTCGAACCCTTAAAAGCCATGAGTAATGTGAATTAGTATTCCCGTATGTTAATGCGTAACCTAATGCCCGAGAAATTCAGGAGTGTTACCACGCTGCATCTCGAGTTGAGATCACCTGCCAACTAAGAGATGAGGAGCAAGCGCTGAAGCGCAAGGTGAGCAGCAAGGGTAGCACCTCCGATGACCAAAACCAAACCAAGCCATGGAAGAAGAAGAAGGGGAAATATTCCCACCAGAAGAACACCTCAGGAGACGGAGGTGCCCATACTGAGAAGGGCAAGGCAGCTGAGCCATTGCAGCTTGGCTACACCGCACCAGTGGCAGCGAAGCCACTGAGGTCTCAGCCCTATAAGGGTAAGAACCCGAAACCGAATTAGTACACTTGTGAAATAGTATGTATATGGAGTATTGTAAGTATACCAAACCTTGCTAACTTGGAAGCTATAGGTTCTGGATTTGGCCATGGCAAGAACCAAACTGATGGCCGTAGCTACATATGCCGAAACTACAACAAAGATCATCCCGGCACAGATTGCCAAGGAAGGGAGATCCGATGCTACAACTGCCAGAAACCAGGGCACCGTGCTAATGCATGCCCAGAAAATTCTAGGCCCAAGGGCAACTATTAGGGCTATAAGCAGCGTGAAGGCAAGGAGGTTGCATCTGGCGATGCACATGCCAAGCATGCCTCACAGGGACAGGGATCCCGGGGTCCGCAGAAGGGTGCACCGTAGAGGCAGCCGGCCTTACACATCATTGACCGTGACGGGACCGGGACTAAGTCCGGCCCAGGTAACTACCGTAACCTTTAATCCTTGAAGAGCATGTCTAAGTATCGAAGTAATTGTATGAATGGGAGCATGAATGCGTAAGTACTTGAAGTATGAAATTGAGCATGAGTAAGTAACTTGGAAGTATGTATTAAGAATGAAATGAATTAGTAAACCTAGAACTCACACTAGATATAAGTTACCACCTTAGGGAAATTCCTTATCTGTTACCTAATACCTTCGAACTCACCTCATGAAGAGACCGACATCGCCACTCACCACTTCAACTACGAGCAGTGTCAGGTCATCCGCCCAGGTATGATATTATTAAAAGGATACCTGACACCCGAAGCACAAGTTTCAATCATTCGACGATGCAACGAGTTAGGAATGGGTCCAGGAGGATTTTATACGCCCGAATTCCCCGGTGGAGCTACAATGAAGCTGAAAATGATGTGCTTGGGAAAGGATTGGAACCTCTATACCAAGACATACCAGACGACGCGAGCAGGAGACGGAGCAACACCTCCACCAATACCCCCAGAATACCAAACGCTTGTCACTCAAGCTGTAGAAATTGCATAACAATGCGAAGATGAACCAGTCCCTGCACTCGAAGAAGCCTTATGTATCATCAACTTCTATGAGAAAGAAGGACGACTTGGCTTACACCAAGATAAGGACGAGACGACGGAATCTCTTGAGCTAGGAGTGCCCGTAGTGTCTTGGTCCATTGGTGATGAGGCCGTATTTTTGTATAGTGAGCAGAAGCGTGTGGACCTCATAGAGAAATTGGTATTGAGATCAGGAGATGTCCTAATCATGGGTGGGAAATCAAGGTTGCTGTATCACGGTATCCAGAAGGTCAAGTTGAATACGGCACCACCGGCAATAATCAATGCCACACACATGAAACCAGGATGCCTGAACCTTACCTTTAGAAAGTATTAATCTTGTAGTAGCATGTAATCCAGTAGTAACGTGTATTAGAGACACAGTATGTATGATGGTTGGTTATTCAATAAAAGCAGTGTTGGTTATTAAATTCCACTTGCGTTCCACCATCGTTACTTATAATCTTATGAATCAATAGGTTGTGGACTCGGTACCGAAGGTAACCTGAGTATCCTCACCAAACCGAAGAGCAAGCCGGCAAAAGCGGCACCATTCTAATGGGAACATTCCCAGTAAACGGCATCGAAGCCTCAGTACTATTCGACTCCGGCGCCTCTCACACCTTTGTATCGCCAGCATTCGCTACAAGGTTGGGGCTAGACGCAGGTGAGCTACCAAATTTCTTGGTTACTCTCCCGTTGAAGGAGCGAGTAAAGTGTACTAAGTACTAGCACACCGCCACCATTCAAATCAAAGGCGAAGCGTTTCCCATCTCCTTCATTGAATTCAACGGGTTGGGATTCAACTTAATAATCAGAATGAACTGGTTGGAGCGGCACAAGGGACGGATCCTATGTGCCAAGCACCGATTGCTGCTCAAGAGTCCATCTGGGGTCACTGTTTCATACCGCCAGAGACCGAGAGAGCCTTCAACTACAGTCATCTCCGCTATGGCAATGTACCGGGAGCTTAGGAAAGGACATGAAGTGTATCTATGCCATGTGCAAGACCTGGAGAGAGATCCAGAATTCATTGATGATGTAACAGTAGTCTCAGAATTCCCTAATGTATTCCCGAAAGAGCTACCTGGTATGCCACCACAGAGAGCAGTAGAGTTCAAAATCGACCTTGTACCTGGTACTGGTCCCATTGCTAGGGCACCATACCGTATGACACCAGCAGAAATGACAGAGCTTAAAGAGCAACTACGTGATCTACTTGACAAAGGGTTTATACGCCCAAGCGTATCACCCTGGGGAGCACCGGTCCTCTTCGTGAAGAAGAAGGACGGTAGTCTCCGCCTCTGCATCGACTACCGTGAATTGAATGCGGTCACTGTAAAGAATAAATATCCATTGCCACGCATCGACGACCTGTTCGATCAATTGAAGGGAGCTTCGGTCTTTTCTAAGATTGATCTCCGATCCGGATACCACCAAATTGCTATTAAAGAGCAAGATATCGAGAAAACAACATTCCGAACAAGATATAGCCACTACGAATTCACGGTGATGCCATTCGGTTTGTCTAACGCACCAGCCAAATTCATGGACCTAATGAATCGGTTATTCAGTGATCAGCTGGACACTTCAGTAGTAGTATTCATCGACGACATCCTTGTGTATTCGAAGTCAGCAGAAGAACATGAAAACCATTTGAGAAGAGTACTTGAGACACTGCGCGAGAACCAGCTGTATGTGAAGTTCTCCAAATGCGAGTTTTGGCTAGATCAGGTGTCATTCCTTGGTCATGTCATCTCGAGCGCGGGCATTTCAGTAGATCCATCCAAAATCGAAGCTGTACGATCATGGCCTAGACCTAAGACTGTTACGACATCACATCCGAGCTTTCTTGGTTTAGCCGGTTATTACCGGAGGTTTGTAAAGGACTTCTCAAAAGTCGCTAAGCCCATGACGTCATTGATGAAGAAAGATGCACCGTTTGTATGGACAGACGAGTGTGAGGTATCCTTCTAGAGCCTGAAAGACTCATTGACCTCAGTGCCAATTCTCACACTTCCAGAGGGCACAGAGGGATTTGAGGTGTATTGTGATGCATCGGGCAATGGAATGGGATGCGTACTCATGCAGCATGGCAAGGTAGTAGCTTACGCCTCCCGCCAGCTGAAAAAGCATGAGGAGAATTACCCGACACACGATCTAGAGTTAGGGGCCATTGTCTTCGCCTTGAAGATATGGCGACACTATCTCTATGGGGTAAGCATCACCATCTACTCCGACCACAAAAGTTTGCAGTATGTATTCACACAGAAAGAACTGAATTTAAGACAGAGGATGTGGATGGATTTCCTCTCAGATTACGACATCAACCTCCAGTATAAAGAAGGGAAGGCAAACGTTGTAGCCAACGCCCTGAGTCGTCGAGCACACTCGCTCCATTCGCTACTCGCTTCTTTTAGCTTGGTTGACGAGGTGTGAGACGCTCAGTTGAGCGACCCTTACTTCACAGAGATCAGACAGAAAATCACAGATGGTACCTTCGAGAGCTGAAAGTACGACTTCAAACTGCATGAAGATGGTCTGATCCGATTGAATGGCAGACTATGCGTCCCCCGAAGCAATGCCGAGCTAAGGGATCGCATTCTGCGAGAGTCACATTGTTCGACATTGCATGTCCATCCGGGAGCCTCTAAAATGTACAAAGACATGAAGAGGTACTTCTGGTGGTCAGGAATGAAATCCGACGTGATTGAGTATGTTCTGAGGTGACTTACATGCCAAAAGGTGAAGTTTGAGCACCGAAGACCGGGAGGAATGGTGCAATCCATGCCCATTCCGGAGTGGAAATTCCACGATATCTCCATGGATTTTGTTGTTGGACTCCCACCTGCTAGGGGAGGACTCAACATGATCTGGGTAGTAGTCGATCATCTGACCAAGGTTGCCCGATTCATACCGATGAAGGACACCTGGAAGGTGGCAAAGCTCGCGCAGCTATTCGACAAGGAGATCATCCGACATCACGGAGTCCCGAAAACCATAGTATCTAACCGCGACACCATATTTCTTTCGAGATACTGGAGAGCAACACGGGAAGCACTTGGTACTAAGTTGAAGCTTAGCACCGCCTTTCATCCACAGACCGACGGTCAGACAGAAAGGACCATCCAGACACTAGAGGATATGCTTAGGGCATGTGCCTTAGACTTCCAGGGGAGCTGGATTGATAAGCTTCATCTTATCGAGTTTTCGTATAACAATAGCTATCATGCTTTGATCAAGATGTCACCTTTCCAAGCTTTGTATGGTAGACCTTGCCGTACCCCATTGTGTTGGGATGAGTCAAGTGAAGTGGTCATCATAGGACCGGAGTATCTGGAACAAGTACAAGCTGAGGTATAACAAATCCGAGCAAATATGAAAGCAGCCCAAGATAGACAGAAATCCTATATGGACGTGCGACGACGCGACCTTGAGTTCGCCGTGGGCGACCAAGTGTTCTTGCGTGTCTCACCTATGAAGGGCGTCTTTTGATTTGGCCAGAAGGGCAAGCTGAGCCCAAAATTTGTAGGCCCGTATACCATTACCGAGAGGATTGGAGCCGTAGCTTATAGGGTAGCATTGCCTGAAGAATTGGGACGTGTTCATGATGTCTTTCATGTATCACAACTCAAGAAATACATAGTCGATCCCTCTCATGTATTAGAACCCGAGCAACTATCCCAAGAGCGGACGATGAGATATGTCGAGACTCCATTGCGAATCCTTGATACAATGACAAGAGACACTCGCCATAAATCTGTAAGAATGGTGAAGGTCTTGTGGTCTAACCACGATGTCGAGGTAGCGACTTGGAATTAGAAGACGCCATGAAGGCGAAGTACCCGAATCTATTTGTAGACTAGATGTCTAGTATATCGTATAGTATGTAGGGTACGGGGGTACCCCTTTTAAGGGGGTAGAACCTTTTGCTTTTGCATTGCTTTGGGTTAGCATTGCATAGTATGTATGTATTGTAATTGTATTTTGTTGGCCCATGTAGTGCTAATGTATTTATGGGCACAAGTAGTGCTAGTAGTATCCGATATGTAGCACAATGAGTATGGTATGTGTATGGTATGTGTGTAATGAGTAATGCATTTGTGCTGTATGATATGTGAATGGTATTGTGAAATGTATTGTGGAATGTGTGAATTGGATTGTGCATTGTGCATGGTATTCGAATTGAATATGGTGTATGGTATTTGAATTGGTGTGTATTTGTAGCGTAAGAACTGTGAACACCTTGTAAGGTGGTAGTAGAACGCATTATGACAATTGGTTGCCAAATGAGTAGAATAGTAAACCGTAAACCTTGAGCAACTTTGAGGGCAAAGTTCCTTAAGGGGGTGGATTGAAATACCCCGTAATTAAAAACAGTGATTAATTAGGCTAATTATAATTTTAAAGGCTTAATTACACTTAAATAAACATGAGGGAACAAATCCCGAAGAAAACGGACCTTTAAAATGGGTTAAAAGCATAAACGAACCTTAAACCGCGTTTTCGAGGAACCGGGCAAACGCGACTTTAAGCGGGTCAAATAGACTCGCGAAACAATTTGGTCAACCAAATAGTCATTATAGACAGTAATAAAGGTTGGAAACCAATAAAATTAATTAAACGAGAAAATTCCGGAAAACGGGTTCCGGTTAGTAAAAACTGTAACAACCGGGAAGTTGTGGGGTGAGAATGCAAATAAACAAACTTAGTGTGTCCACTTTGCAAATAAAAATAAAAATCTGAGTGTGTGTGTGTGTTAGTGGGCCGGCCAGCTCCCCCCTCCTCACCCCTTAATGCTTTTTTATTAGCTAAAAGACAAATGAAATAAGTAGAAAAGTAGAAAAGGAAGTGGGGCTCTCTCTCTCTTCCATCCCTCACTCCCTCACCGTACCCACCTTCTTCTTCCTTCTGATTTTTCTCCTCCTCATGCGATGGCTATGGGGATTTGAAGAACCGCACTAAACTCTATCCTTCTCTCCTCTTGTCCAAGCTCAAACCTTGTCCAAATCAAACAAAAACTGTACCATTGAAATCCCCTCACCAAGGAGAACACTCTCCTCCTTTCAAAAATCAAAAACACCAACTTCATCTCCATGGGTGTGCTGCATTTGAATCTTGGGTACCACATTTTGAAGCCCTTCACCTCTGGTCATTTTGAGGTAAAAATATTCTTGAAAACCTATCTTTTTCTAGCCCTATTTGCAAAACGAAAATTCATAGTAAGCCTTGCTTTGTTCCTTGCAGTCCAGCCGATTTTGGCTTCTCTTTTGGGCTAGGAATCCTACTCTCTTGCTAGTCAAGAACTTCATTCATTGGTTGGAATGTAATACTCTTTTCTAAACCCTAAAACATCTAAATCCTAGGGTTAGTTAAGGTTAAGGTGCTAAACTAGTATGGGTATGTATGGCTTGCTGTAGCATTTCCATTTCTTGAACAAAAACCGAGAACAAGAGAAGAATGAGAGAGGAAAGGAAGAGAAGGAAAAGAAAGAAAGAAAAACTAGCAAGACAAGGTAAATGCTCTTACCTTGAGTTAGTTTTGTGTATTGTAGTGTAACATTTTTTAGTAGTAAAAATGAGTAATGTATTGAGTAATGAGTAGTAAGTATGTTGTAGTATAATGAAGAATGATATTGTAACAGTTTTGAAGTTTTTAATGATGTTTAAAAGCTTGGGAAAACCATGGGTAGTATGTGTATGTGTGCAAGAATTTTATGGAGTTGTAGTGGAGTTGAAATGTGAGTATAATGACTTGTATAAATAGGTGGGTGAATGAGCATTTTTGAGCTGAAACAATGTGTGGGCAAAGCTAAAAATATAGGGGAGACTATGTCAAATTTTATCTAGGAAGTTGAGGACTTAATGTGTGTAAGGGGAGGTAATGACCTAGACAATAACTAGGTGTATTTGGAGAGTTTAAAGAGAGTGTTCAACCACTTAGAAACAGAATTGAAAAGGGTTTAGGTAATGTGAAGAAATAGATGTAAAGTAATGTATTTTGAATGCTAGGAATAGCATTAGTTGAGGGAGTAATGGAGGATAGAAGTTTGAGTGAAAATCTGTAGCATAAGAAGGAAAACAAAAATCTGTAGCAATAAGTGAAATGGAAACTAGTATAAGTGTTGAAAAGAAGTGAGGAAAAATGTGTAAGTGAATGTAGGAATTGAGTAGTAAGTTTGGTGGATGAACCAAGGTGATTTAGAGGGCTTAATTAGTGCTAAATCATGTGGGGAAGTATTGGTAAAGATTGGGGAAGCAATGGGTAAAGAAACCAACTGAAAACAGATTTTAAAACTGAAGTACTGGGCCGGACCGACCTTGGGACCGAACTTGCAAGGTCGGTCGAGCCCAAAATTACAAAGACGGAAACCTTCTCGAATGGACCGACCTTGGGACCGGACTTGCAAGGTCGGTCGGACTAGAAAATTTTCCCGTCTGAAACCTTCTGGAATGGACCGACCTTGGGACCAGACTTGCAAGGTCGGTCGAACTAGAAAATTTTCCCGTCTGAAACCTTCTGGAATGGACCGACCATGGGACCGGACTTGCAAGGTCGGTCGGCCAGAAAAATTCTCGTAATTAAAGCTACTGGAATGGACCGACCTTGCGACCGGACTTGCAAGGTCGGTCGGACTAAATTTTCACGTAAGAAACTTACTGGAATGGACCGACCTTGGGACCAGACTTGCAAGGTCGGTCGAGCCTGGAATTTTGCCTGATCGAACTTACTGACTGACTTCGACCGACCTTGGGTCCGACCCTGGGTAGGTCGGTCGGTCGAGTAAACAAAAAATTGTTTTATTATATGATTATAGTAATCATATGTATATATATATATGCCGATATACATATATGCATATATACGTAGTAGTACACTATAAATGAAGTAGTAATGGTAAGAAAGTAAGTAAAAGAGTAAGGACGCAAGTTTAAGAAGTAATAAGGAAAGGAATGGTTCTATAATCAAGTATGAATATAAGGGAATAGTAAGTATACATTAAGAGTATTAATGAAGGAATGAGTTGGATCAATACTAGATCATTGATCATACAACTTCATGTATGTATAGGAATCAAATAGTTGAGCTCCAAAGGAACCGGTAGTACGAATACGACGGTGAACGGTATGATTTCTTCATGCCCTGTATCCTAACTTGGTTACCCCGATTTGTGTGCTTATGTGATCACCAATAAGATAAATGCACGAATCGGACTTATATTGCACTTAGCCGTGTTTGAACTATATTATTCTTGTTTTATGCTCTTGAACATTTAGTTTGTATAATTCATGAAATGAATGAATGAGGATGAAGTATGTGTGTACATGATGAGTACTTGTGTATCGTATTGATGTATGGAAATGAAGTACTGACTTCTACTAATTCCTAACAACCTAACTCCTAACATGAGTAATGATTAAAATGGAATGAGTAGAAGTCCGATATAGGTTCGGCCACGCGTGAGGATAAGGAAACACAAGAGGTTGGATCCGAATCCTAGCTCTAATCTTTTCCATGGACCAAACCCCTTGAATGGGTAGCATCCTGGATTAGTGGGCCACCCTAAAGCCCGGTGGTGGGATGTAGTAATCCCTGCCCGGAGGTCATACCGACTTGACTTGAGTAAAGTAAGTAAGAAGTAAGTATTGTATGTGTATCGGTCTTGACTATTGTAAGTCATTGACCTTGAGTAAAAGAGTATTGAACACCGATTAACCCGGGTGTGTAATGAAGCTAACATGACTTCTGTATGAATTGGAGAAGTGTATCTCCGTAATGCGGTGAGTATTCGGTAAGTATAAATGGTTGACT
Source organism: Limonium bicolor (assembly GCA_023374045.1). Classification (NCBI taxonomy): domain Eukaryota; kingdom Viridiplantae; phylum Streptophyta; class Magnoliopsida; order Caryophyllales; family Plumbaginaceae; genus Limonium; species Limonium bicolor. The sequence continues at coordinate 229,732,675 of CM041778.1, forward strand.
TGTAATGTCTTCCTTGCATGTATTGAATGTATGTATGCCTTGTGAAATGAATGTATTGAATTGTATTGTATAAAGCATGTATGTATGTATGAATGAAACGAACCGCATGTACTTGACCAAATAGTTGGCGTACCCTAGCTAGTACACGGGGTATGCGGTTATCATATGCAGCGTAAGCTGACCCCCTAGGGGGAATGTTTTTATTCTACAGGTTCCCGCGAGGCGTGATGGTCGAGTAAGGACCGGGACGAATTCTTTTTGGGGTAGTTAGTAGATTGGGATGGTGTACCGAGTTGTACACGGCTAAGGTCTTTTGGGTAGCCGGTGTACCATGTGGTACACCTTTTTGGGTAATGAATTGTGATTGGATAGAAATGAGTAAATGTAGAAACTCTTGATTTTTGGGAAGTAGTCTTGGAATATAATTCGTATATTTTGGATACTCGGTAATCAAAGTGTAAGTAATCATTGGGTATTGTAAGGTAACTTTATATGTATTCGGTATATTCTAATCATCAGACCGTTACTGTATGTAGTAGTAGCCTTGTTAGTCTTGGATGGCTAACGGCATTGTATCACCCGCCAGGTGTAAGTAAGTAAGTAATTTCCGCATCGAGTAAAGTAATTACGAGTATGATTAGAGGATAATGAAAGGATTAGCGGTTGGGGTGTTACAGAAACTGATCATCATTAGTAGACACAATTTTATTTAAAATGCAATAACTTTAACTACAACTTTGATTGGTATGGGTTACCTTGTCATCATCATCAAGCGTGTCAAAATTTTGAACAATCTCGTACATGTACCGCATCACATAATAGCCACAACTCTGTGAATCAGGCTGTTTAGGACACTGTGATCACACCATCAATGGATTACCAACTTTAGACAGATCAAGAAATTAAACGTTTAACTTTAATACAAAAATGCATAAATTAAATTGATTACTTACATGTATGTATTGGAAGTTCAAGATGGAGAATGGTTTCTTCTCATCATCACCTAAACCATGCTTATGGCCCCTGCATAAATATACCATTTTAAAATGAAGCCATTTATTGCCAATAATCTAGGACAAGCTTAAAATAAATACAAAATGCATTAAAATTTTAAATACTCACTCCTTCAAATATTTCTCTATAGCGATTTCTCGAAGGTCATCAGCGCCCAATGGGTCTAGTATCAACAAGCATGGGGTGTCGATACACTACACCATCAACATCCGATGATTGCTACCACAGGTAAAACAAAGAATGTGTTGTAGAACAATATTTTAATTACCACATAATGTAATTAGGATGCAAAAAATTCCAGTTATTGTGTACTTACATCTGATGATATGGGATCAGCAAATATTCGCTTCCTCTTCGCACCGCAGCACAAAATCCCTGCCTCACGTGTTGTGCACATCCTTGATCATCCAATGTGGCCTTACTTGTTGACATCAATTACGGACACAAGAAAGTGATGACAGATAATCTCTTGTTCGATATCAGTCTAGTAGTCAAACACCTAAACAACATTTTTTCAAAAGATATGTTAAATGGCTTAAAAAAATGAAAGATAATTTAATAATTTAAAATATACTTACACACAATAGGCCTGAATCACAGAGATGTTAAGCAGGTCTCCCATCAAAAATTCTCTTAGATCGCTCACGGTAATCATTAGATCTCTGGGCTCGGGGGAGTGGAAAATATGCTGAGACACTTTCTTGTTGAAGTTGGTAACAGACTGCTCCCTCGTCATGAAAAAGTCATACAACATTGTTGTTTGTCTGTCAACTTCTTCAGAAACTTGGGTGTCGGAATGGGGGATCTCCTAGGAGTCATATAGAAAGGTTTCACCACTTCCTTTCTCACACTCTAACTCTCCTCATTTGATTTCACCACTCCCTTCCCCTTATCCACTTTCCTCTTCTTAACCGGTCTTAATTCCTTATCAATCTAATAGTATACAAAATTTAATAATAAACATATCAGTCAACAATCAAGTTAAAAAATAAACAGTAAGCATGTAAATAGTTTACCTTGTCACTGACATCAATGAGAGAATATGGCCATGGAACAACTGAAGATTGTGCTTGCACTAATTTACTCCACTGATTCCACTCCAATGGAAGTGGAGAGTCCTCATGGCCTCGCATAATGTCGTCTACCAACACACGAGCGTGGAGAGGTGGGATGGGCTTGAAATGTACTACATTGTTTGGTCCGGTCTATAAAACCCGACCGTATGCAACATGCACAGTCCTACCATCCAACACTTGAAGCAGATGGCATGATTTAGCCACCTACATCAACTCACAACAGTAAGCAAGCTAATAAAATTATATTGTTTTAAAAGTAATGTTAAAATAACTAAGGAGGAAAAAAGAACAAACCGAAAGGTTTTGATAAGGAAATGTGTCTCTAGTAGAAGAAGAAGGTACAGGATGATCGACCATCGGAGTATCCGCCATCGTTGTAGGAGCAGACGTCGGTGTAGCAGTAGGTGCCGGTGTAGGATCGTCGGCCACTATCGGTGTATCTGTCGTCACGGTAGGAGCAGACACCAGTGTAGAAGTAGGTGTCGGTGTAGGAGCATGCACCTGGCCCAATACTAAAGCCTCAAGTCTTCGCAGGCGCTCCTAGTAGGCTTGACGCTCCTCAGCGTGACGTCTTTCCGACTCCTGCACCCGTGCTTCCACCATTCTCTCTATCATTTCAGCCTGTGGTACTCTCGATCGAGATGAAGGAAACACGTCTTTTTGGCGAACTTCCCCTCCAAGCCCCCGCACTCGCCCTAGATGATCCTTTTGCCCAAGGGCCTTATTCAATGGATCATCAAGAGACGGAGGAGCCGGAACCATCTCCCATTGCTTAGTAGATCCAGACTATTTTAAATTACAAAAATATTAGAAATGAACTTACTAATTAGTAAACAACAACTTTTAAAAATATATACTTACAATCTTTGAAGCCAACTCAGCAGTCTCGCTCTGCGGAGACACATATACTCCCTCGTCATTTTTCTTCATGCGACCCAGCATATATGTCAGCAACCTACTTGCATCGTCAACATTATCAATAACTGATTGAGTGTCGTCTTCATTAACTTTTGTCAGTAAGCCCTCGCACTTCCACTTCTCCAAGCGCCCCGTATATCTAGCTCGCCCCATTAAGTGCCTATATATATTCTTCGCCCGGTTACGTCTCGCTTGTTCTTGACGTAACTGTTACAAATTTGTATATTGTAAGTTATACATAATAATAAAAATATTTGTTAAATTGTATTCCTTAAATAATTAAGAAAAAATAATTGTAAAAGTACCTTAAACTCTTAGTCTGGCGATAGTCGTAGAATATCTTCCAGTCCTCCTCCGTGATCATACCATCATACACTACCCACGGGGGTGATGGTTTGGAGCCCGGTTTGTTAATCCAACCATCTACCAACCGATGCTTGAACTGTCGCAGCGATGTCGCTAGAAGTGAATCAATCGTAGTCCAAAGATTATCCGCGACTTTGTACCGCTTCTGCACCATCTGCCACATGATGTCTTTGTCTACCTTTTCTTGATCCTTCAAATCCTTATTAATCAAGCAATGGGATTTTACCATCAATCCCAAGTAAGAAGCAAACTGGTGCTTCGACCCACCAGAATGTCGGCACTACTTGTCTCAGACCAAATCGATGGGAGAATCCTTCTTCACCTCCAACCCACGGGTCAGTCCACATCCCTTCCGAGGGTTTTGCAATGTAGATGCAGCTGGTGGTTCTTCAGCAGGGACGTCATCGTCAATATCATCCAACCCCAACAGTAAGTCCGCTTCGACTCTATCATCAGGATCCATAATCTAAAAAATAATCAATAATTAACATGGTTAATACGAACATCTACTGAATCAAATGTTGAAACATGACAAAAATGAATATATAATACTGTCAACCAGACTTACAAAATAACATTTCATCATTCAATCCACAATCCTTCATTGTGGTCGGACCTTCAATATTCAAAATTTGTTACATTATCCACCTCCATCGGCAACTGAATAGGTACATTTGTTTCATCTTCACAGTCGTATTCATCCTCATCAACAATATTATCAATCCCAACTATCGATCTTTTACTCTGCATTACAATAGACCATCTGGGATTACACTGATCACGACAGTAGAATACTTGTTTTTGCCTTTGATGCAACAATAAAGGGTTCATCAGTAGGAGCCGCTGTTGTTAAATCAACTAGCTTCATACCATGATCCTCCTCACGATATCCCTGTTTGTTGTCCACCCATTTGCAACAAAATACGTAAGTTTCATAACTAGCGTAATTCAAGACCCAGATATCCTCAACAACACCATAATATTCGTTCTTCAGTGTATTACGACTTGTTCCTATGAAAATGTCTTGTGAAGCGATAAGATGCACACCACTTTTCTGGTTTGTCGATTTACAATCTTCACGTTCAGTGTAAAAAGAAAATCCATTTACATCATATCCTTCATAAGATAACACATCGAGATTTGGACCGAGTGCCAACAACTGGATCATTTCATCCACGTTTCTTGAATCTTCATTCAGCACCTTCTGTCTGAACCACTTAACAAATGTTGCATTCTGCTCCTTTTTTAATTTGGCATTACTCATCGTTGGGTGTTTTGTTTTGAGGTAGGCTAGGTGTGCATCGAAATACGGTTCAACACTTTCAGAGTGATTCAACACAACAAGATGTGCCTTGTTCAATGTATCAATATCAACTCTGCATAATTTTTTCCACATGTACCAACACCTTTAAGCCTGCCATCATGTCTTGCTTTTGGTAATCCAATAACATCAACACCGTGTAAGTAGTGAGTGCAGAAGTCAACTACCTCTTCTGTTACTGTCCCTTCAATTATGCTTCCCTCTGGATGCTGACGGTTTTTCATTTTCTTTTTCAGTATACCCATATATCTATCAAACGGATACATGTATCAAAGGTATAACGGACCACAATGTTTGATCTCTCTAACCAGATGAACAAGTAGATGCACCATAATATCAAAAAACGAAGGAGGAAAATACATTTCCAACTGACACATGGTGATCACAAGGTCATTCTGTAGTTTATCCAGCGTCTCCACATCAAGCACTTTACACGAAATTCCTTTGAAGAAAAACACATAAATTTGTAATAGTTTTCCTGACATCAGCTGGAAGGATCCCACGGATTGCAACCGGAAGTAAGTGTTGCATCAGCACATGATAGTCGTGAGACTTTATCCCTACCAATTTAAGATCAGACATTGATACCAAACTTGATATGTTTGATGAGTAACCAGATGGCACTTTAATATGACGTAGAGAACTACAAAAAACTTATTTTCTCTTCATTGGATAATGTATGACAAGCGGGAGGCAAGAATGAAATACCCCTAAATTAATTTAAATTAATTTAGGGGATTTCTTTTATTAAACCATAAATATACTATTAATATTAAATTATGGTATGAAATTATGAATATTAAATTATTATATGGAATTGTGAAATTTATTTAGGGGTTTTCTCCTATTTAACCCTAATTATTATACATTATTATATAGTATTATGAATTTAATAATAAGATTTATAAGTCAATAAATCTTGGGAAAATTTCTAAACACTCCAAATATATTATAAAGATTTTAGGAAGTGTTGGAACATTGTTTTGAAACATAAAAGTCAATATAAAATTCTAGGAACCTTAAAGCTTATTAAGCCTTGTTAGAGTTGACTTTTTGAGAATGGTCAAACCAGGCCATGAAACCTATACCAATAAATAGGTTATGAAAAACCATGAAGATCGATAAAAAGAACGTTAAAAACGGACCATCCTAGCCAAAGTTATGATAGATTGAAGTTTAGAGCCAAAATTTAGGAGGTTGCTGACGTGTCCAAGACTAGCTGACTCAGCCGCGCCCAGTCAGCTCCGATTTAACTTAGTCTTTTCAGATTTCCTTCAGTTATGGCATGCCATGGGTCGATCTTTAGACACCTATATCTTTTTCTCTACTCCACCATTTGGTATGCCGTTTGTTTCATTCGATTCTCCTATCTTTCCTCTTTCCAACCATTACTCACACATCATCTAACTCCTTCTACATCGACGGGAAAATCGATCTAAAGTTGTCTCCTTGCGAATTCGTAACCCAGAATTCCAGTTTTTCCTGAAATCGGGTAAACTTCGTCACGCCATAACTTCTTCATTTCTCATCCAAATTTCGTGTTCTTTAGCTTGTTTTGACGATCTCTAATCCCTCTACAACTTTCATGTTGATGGCCAAGGCTGATTCGCACTGGTTTGGGAGATAAATCTGTCTAAAGTAGCCTACTCGATCACGGTCGGAAATCTGCCCAGTTCATCCCGAAACCAACTAGGTAAACACCGATCTTGTGAGATCTGTAACTTTCTCCCTAGTTCATCAAATTCAATGATTCTTCCACTAACATCTAGAGTTACATGTCTAGTTTGGATTGTGATAGGTTACATGAATCAAATCTCTTTCAGTTGGTGCGAGTTGATTCGAGAAGTAGGCTACTCGAACTGCACATAAAATATTGACCTTTCCAGAAATTGATTTCGATTTCATAACCGGCGCATCTCCGGTGAGTTTCAGACCAAATTCCACCATCTATGCTCTTCGTTTTTGCATTACCGTTCAAACCCACATGCCAATTTAGTCTATTATGCATTACAATGGGAGAAATTGTCAAAATTGAAATCGAACTCAAACCATGAACCCTAACTTCGAACCCAGATTCGAAACTGCTCGATTCTTCATGATAATTGGGGAAATTGGTACCATTAGAACCGGGATTTAATTTTTCGAGTCGATAGGAACAAGAATCACTCGATTCGTTCTGTAGATTGTGAGAAAAACGAGATTTAGTACTCGAATAGGAGATTGAGTTCGATGAAGAACTGGAGACACAGGGACCGTCCGATCGCAGTTAAAAGGAACGGACGGCCCAGATTAGATCGTGGGAATATAAGAGTATATTAAGTTTTATAAATTCCAGTAAATAGTCTTAACTTGTTGGGTTAATTTAAATATCTTCCCGAATGTATTTTGACTTGAAATTTTAACCATAGATTCCTTATAAAGTCTAGTTTATTTTGATGTAAATTAATTTGGGTTTTGAGTTTTTAAACATAAGTTATGATTTTTGCAAGTTACGAGAATTATGGAATTATTTGGATAATTTTAAAAGATATTTTTATGAAATAAAAATTTTATAATATGTCTAAAATGTTATAGTTACTATATATTTAATTTGGGGATTTTTGGACAATTGTAAATGGGTTTAAAAATTGTGTTTATGAGTTTTTCATAAGAATAACTTATAATATATGGTTTTTAATGTAATCAAAAATTAAAGTATAGTTGATTAATGAACTTTATAGGTTGGGAAAAATATAATAAGACTAAGTAACATTTAATACAGTATGTTTATAAATATTTTGGGTACTAACTTTAAGTGAAGTAAAAATTGTTACATATTTTATATATATATTTATATGAGGGAAATAAATAGAAACTTATATTAAATCAAGGAATTTAACTAAACTACATTTTATTTATTATACATAATATGGAAGCTAATATGTTTAACGAAAACTAAGGGAAAATACTTTATTTTATAACCATATATTGGATGTAGCTATGTGTAAAAGTTAGTATAAATAATTAAGTGCAATAAAACTACACAAGGAATGTCTTGAATAAATCCTAATATATATACACATAAAAAAAACTACATAAATAAAAGAAATAAAATGCCTTATAGGAAATATAATATGAAGGAATTAATGAGATAAACTAAACCTCTACATAATACTAATAAAAGAATATTATATGAGGTGGTATTAAACTAAGATTATTAAACTTAAGGAGTTACCTTTGAATTTCTAAGATTTATATAAACCGTATTAAAATACATGTATAGTATTAGTCAACGACCATAATGTAAGTCTATAATTGGGTTAAGTAATTAATAAGTTAAAACTTAGGAAAAATTGTGATTAGATTACATAAAATGTTACACAAATAGACCTTATTCTATAATTAATGATAAATAAATGTAATACTTTTACATCTAAATGTTCTTGATATATAAACAATAATAAAGTAAATAAAATACTTTCACATATGAATGTGAGGTGGATTAGTAAGTCTAGATTCAATCATTTCTTAACATTTAAGGTATTGAAATATAACTTAATGTTTTAAGTTAAAATCATTAAAAGGATTATGATATAAAACTACATTAAACTATGATTTGGAAATTTATCTAAATAATAATCCTTAAGTTTCTTGGCAATAGATAAGCCATATGAAATACATTTATAATATAATTACCAACACTTAGGATGTGAGTCTACAATTAAGTAAGGTATTTAGTAGTTAGAATTTATAGAAAGGTTTATAAATAGGAATTTGATACTTAAAACCTTTGAACCTTTTATTAGATAAAACTAAGTTACATAAGAGATTATATTGATCTACTTTACGACACTAAAAATATTAATGTGTCATTTGAGTATAAGGAATGAGGATTTTTCAGAACATATTATCTTATTAAGTAATTGACATTTCACTTGTGAATGAGAGTTTAATTCTTAGATAAATTCTACCTTATGTTAAGATATAGTGTTCATCCTAAAACATAATAAAGGAGATTAATTTATTAAGTTATTCCTTTGAAACCTTAGGTTTGTAAACAATATGAAAAATGTATTTTAGACGTAAGTTTATTAAAATTTAGTATCACTAGTAGAAAAAAGATTTAAATGACGGACTTTATACCACGTTATTAGTGAAACCGTCGTTTAAATTTTATAAACCACGGTTACTAAACGAACCGTCATATATGTTGCACGGCTCACTATATAAACGACGGTTTTTACAGAAACCGTCGTTTATATTTCATCTCCGTATAAGATAAACGACGGTTCGCTTTCTAACCGTCGTATATAATATTCATATACCACGGTTTAATATACAACCGTCATTTATCGGGTACGGCGTCGTATTATAAACGACGGTTACTTTAGAACCGTGGTTTATAACTTTTATGACAAAGGTTTTAAACGACGGTTCTTATGATAACCGTCGTTTAAAGTCATTCAATTTTAATACCCGAGCTTTTCTTCTTCCTCTCTTCTTCTTCCCCCGTCTCTTCCTCTGGCGATTTCCCCAACCCGAACTCCCGCCGTCGAGCCACCACCCCCTCCACCGTTCGACTCCACCGCCCCACTCGCCTCTTTCTTCCGGTCGCGGCGACAACAACAACCGGGCATTTGAGCTCCTCCACCGCCCCGTAGCTGCTCCACCGCGCCTTCCTCGCCCCGTCGTTCTTCCAGTCGCGGCAACCTCCACCACCCTCCTCTGGTGTCGACCGTCCTCCTCTCTGGTGTCGACATCCAGCACCGCCCCTCTCTGGTGTCGACCGTCCTCCTCTCTGGTGTCGACATCCAGCACCGCCCCTCTCTGGTGTCGAAGCTCCGCCGCCCTCCTCTGTCCTCCTCATACCGAGCCGCTCCATCGATCAATCCCACCGGTAATAATGTTATATTACTATATATTATAGTTTTGATTAATGTAATTAATGTTATAGTTTACTATATATTATAGTTTTGATTAATGTAATTAATGTTATAGTTTACTATATATTATAGTTTTGATTAATGTAATTAATGTTATAGTTTACTATATTTATAGTTTTGATTAATTTGTATAAACTCATGATATGGTTTTAGCTACTTTATCTTTATAAGTTATAACTTACATATCATTATGTGAATATTGTGTTTTGGAATTACATTATGCAACTCGCAACAAAAAACATAACAAAAGCTTTGAGAAGCTACATGTCAACATACGATATATGAGTTTGAGGTTCATATGAAGACAAATTTGGTTTGAGGTTTATTTGGCGACTGCGCAGGTTGAAGTGGAAATATATTACATTATTTGCTTGGATAACCATTGTGTAAGCATTGGAGTTACGATGGCTGCTTTGTGATGAAGTTATCTATCCGTATTATTGTTGGTGGTGTATTAATATTGTTGTAAGTGTTGCTGTTTGTTGTTATTATTCTTGCGTGTGTTATAATTGTTGCATATTATTAATTTTATTGTACTTGTATTGTGTTGTTTTTGCCGAAAAAAGTGTGGAGTATCTAAAAAAACGCAATGGTCATGCCAAATTTTTTCCAGAATTAACCTTATTCTACTTTTATTGAATAGGTGTTACTACGGTTTAACAATCCCTCTTTCATCACATTTGTGAGTTGATCATCCTTACTCATTAGGTTAGTTTTTTAAAAATGTTTCAATAACATGGTTTATTCAAAATATATTCGTTTGGTTATTTGTTCAATTATTCATATTTTTTCAAATTAAAACCTTATATTCTAATTTCATTGAATAGGTGTCGCACCATCTACTGCTGTCAACCTCTGCCACCGGTTTGCCTAATCAGAACCCACGGTAAAACACTTGCGTTTCTGATTATGATTTTAGAAACAAATACTTATATATTGTCACGAATAAACGTTGTACTACATTCTACTTGTATTCTGCAATCATTAGAATATATATTTGCATAGTGTTGTGAAATGTGAGATTCAGTTGAAATGGGTGGTTGTTTTTGTTCATTGATCATATATATTATTATATAGTTGTCTGTCTGATAATAATTCGTATGGTTTGCGGAGAATAAATGTTATTGCTGCTACTGTGTTTGTTTCTGCCTTAAAAAAATGTGGAGTGTCTAAAAATACGCAAAGGTCATGCCAAATTTTTTCCAGAATTTAAGCTGATTCTAATTCCATTGTTTGTTTAATATGTTCAATTATTCAAGTTTTTATAAAATTAAAACCTTATTATTATTTCATTGAATAGGTGTCATATACTACGTGCAAGAACATCTGTCTACTTGTCTCTTCTCCTTCTTCTGTGCTGTTCGCGCTAGCTGACCATCCAGTACTCATCAGGTTGGTATTTAAAATGTTTCAATTTATTTTTGTTTTTCTATTAAACAATGGAAAATCAATTCAAACATAGAATTACCTGTCTGAGATGTACCTGATAGAGGTATGTCTTAGATAGTCCCTGTTGGGACTGTCCAATGACCTTTGATCTCACCATCTAGGTTGTGAATGAGTTAATAATATACAGTAGTTCAGTGATAATTTCAGCAGCATTACCGTAGTGTTCTTCTAGTGTACATATATATATGTGAATTGAAACAATTCATATATATATATCTACACTAGGAGAACTGTAGGGTAATGCTGCCGAAATTATCACTGAACTACTGTATATTATTAACTTGTTCCTAGGTGAGATCGAAGGTGATTGGATAGGTTTAGGTTGTTAAATCTGTAAATAAAAAAAGAGGAGATCAATGGAACGAGTTCACGACATCTGGTGTGTGTTGAAAAAGGAGATGGAGCGCTCAGTGATGTACAGTGACAGATTGGACATCAAGTACCTAGAAGGGGTCAATAATTTTTGCAAAGTCCTTGTTGACAATCTTAAACCAAGGGATAAGGGATATATTCGATGTCCTTGTGTCGATTGCAAGAACGACTTCAAATACCGAGGTGTGGACAAGATTAAGGATCATCTGATTCGCAGAGGGTTTACAGATGATTATGAAGCCATAACAATACTGCATGGTCAACATTCAGTACAAGTGTTTGAATGTGCTGATAACGTCGTTGCAGAACAATCAGAAATGGATGCTTCACAGGATTTTGGGGATACTCAAGATGATTCACTAGGTAGTGATTCAGATGATCAGGAGGACCTTAATGCAATGATGGAAGATGTTGAACAACATTTTTCCAACAAACCCAAATCATTCGAAAATCTGATGCAAGCATCAAAGGAACCGTTGTACAGTGGATGTGAAACGCAAACACAAAACAAATTGAGCGTTGTCCTAAAAACTATTCAATCTGAAGGCGAGACATGGATGGAGTGATGTCAGTTTTACAGATCTTTTACAACTGCTGAAGAATGTACTACCAAAGGACAATGTGATACCCACAACAACTTATGAGGCAAAGAAGTTAATGTGTCCGATGGGTATGGAATATAAAAAAATACATGCTTGTCCAAATGGGTGTATGTTGTATTGGAAGGAGAATGAGTTGGATGACCATTGCTCCGAATGTGGGGAATCACGCTATATAAAAAAGGGTGACAGAAACCACATAAGCACTAAGGTGGGCTCTCCTGCGAAGGTGTTGTGGTATCTACCGATAATTCCCCGATTCAAACGTTTGTTTGCAGTTCAGAAAGATGCTGAGAACCTCCGATGGCATGCTACCCATAGAAAGGATGATGGTAAATTGAGACATCCAGCCGATTCTCCACAATGGAGAAACATTGACAGAATATACCCTCAATTCGGTACAGACCCAAGGAACTTAAGACTTGGTTTATGCACTGATGGGATGAACCCTTATGGCACTTTGAGCAGTATACACAGTACTTGGCCTGTTTTATTGACAATATACAATCTGCCACCATGGTTGTGTATGAAACCCAGACATATTCTCCTCTCTCTGTTGATATCGGGTCCAAAACAACCGGGAAACAAAATTGATGTGTTTTTGCAACCACTTATTGACGATTTAAAATTGTTGTGGAATGAAGGTGCGACGGTGTATGATTCATATGGTATGGAAAACTTCACGCTCCGGGCTATGTTGTTTTGTACGATCAATGATTTCCCTGCATACGGTAACCTCTCGGGATACACAATTAAAGGAGCTCTAGCGTGCCCTATATGTGGAGATAGAACTTGCAGTATACGGTTAAAACACAGTGGAAAAAATGTGTACATGGGCCATCGGAAATTCCTTCCTAAAGGGCACAAATACCGTAAGATGACAAAGAGTTTGATGGAAAAACGGATCATGCAGTCGCTCGACCACCACTATCTGCTGCTGAGACTTACAATCAGTTGAAGAATGTTGTGAACAACTTCGGTCCACCAATTAAAGCCACTGAAAAGAGCATCTGGAAGAAAAAATCAATATTTTGGGAACTTGAATATTGGCAACATTTAGAGGTGAGACATTGCATTGATGCTATGCACGTGGAGAAAAACATTGGTGAAAGTGTATCTGCGACACTACTAAACGTGAAAGGAAAGACAAAGACCATTTAAAGGGTAGAAAAGATCTGGTTGAATTGGGTATACGAGAAGAACTCGCGCCACAACAAAGAGGGAAAGAACATTCTTGCCTCCCGCTTGTCATACATTATCCAAAGAAGAGAAAATAAGTTTTTGTAGTTCTCTTCGTCATATTAAAGTGCCATCCGGTTACTCATCGAACATATCAAGTTTGGTATCAATGTCTGATCTTAAATTGGTAGGGATGAAGTCTCACGACTATCATGTGCTGATGCAGCACTTACTTCCGGTTGCTCTCCGTGGAATCCTTCCAGCTGATGTCAGGAAAACTATTACAAATTTATGTGTTTTCTTCAAAGGAATTTCGTGTAAAGTGCTTGATGTGGAGACGCTGGATAAACTACAGAATGACCTTGTGATCACCATGTGTCAGTTGGAAATGTATTTTCCTCCTTCGTTTTTTGATATTATGGTGCATCTACTTGTTCATCTTGTTAGAGAGATCAAACATTGTGGTCCGTTATACCTTCGATACATGTATCCGTTTGAGAGATATATGGGTATACTGAAAAAGAAAATGAAAAACCGTCGGCGTCCAGAGGGAAGCATAATTGAAGGGACAGTAACAGAGGAAGTAGTTGACTTCTGCACTCATTACTTAGACGGTGTTGATGTTATTGGATTACCGAAAGCAAGACATGATGGCAGGCTTAAAGGGGTTGGTACCTGTGGGAAAAAATTACGCAGAGTTGATATTGATACATTGAACAAGGCACATCTGGTTGTTTGAATCATTCAGAAGTTGTTGAACCGTATTTCGATGCACACCTAGCGTACCTCAAAACAAAAAACCCAACGATGAGTAATGCCAATTAAAAAAGAGCAGAATGCAACATTTGTTAAGTGGTTCAGACAGAAGGTGTTGTATGAAGATTCAAGGAGCGTTGATGAAATGATCCAATTGTTGGCACTTGGTCCAAATCTCGATGTGATGTCGTATGAAGGATATGATGTAAATGGATTTTCTTTTTACACTGCACGTCAAGATTGTAAATCGACAAACCAGAACAGTGGTGTGCATCTTATCGCTTCACAAGAAATTTTCACAGGAACAAGTCGTAATACACAGAAGAACGAATATTATGGTGTTATTGAGGATATTTGGGTCTTGAATTACACTAGTTATGAAACTTGCGTATTTCGTTGCAAATGGGTGGACAACAACAGGGATATCGTGAGGAGGATCATGGTATGAAGCTAGTTGATTTAACGACAGCAGCTCCTACTGATGAACCCTTTATTGTTGCATCAAAGGCAAAACAAGTATTCTACTGTCGTGATCAATCTAATCCCAGATGGTCTATTGTAATGCAGAGTAAAAGATCGATAGTTGGGATTGATAATATTGTTGATGAGGATGAATACGACTGTGAAGATGAAACAGATGTACCTATTCGGTTGCCGATGGAGGTAGATAATGTAACTAATTTTGAATATCGAAGGTCCGACCACAATGAAGGATTGTGGATTGAACGATGAAATGTTATTTTGTAAGTTTGATTGACAATATTATATTATTTAATTTTTGTCATGTTTCAATATTTGATTCAGTAGATGTTCGTATTAACCTTGTTAATTGTTGATTATTTTTCAGATTATGGATCCTGACGATAGAGTCGAAGAGGACTTAATGTTGGGGCTGGATGATATTGACGATGACGTCCCTACTGAAGAACCACCAGCTGCATCTACTTCGCAGCCCCCTCGGAAGGGACGTGGACCGACCCGTGGGTTGAAGGAGAAGAAAGATTCTCCCATCGATTTGATCTGGGACAAGTACCTCCGACATCGTGGTGGGTCGAAGCAGAAGTTTGCTTCCTACTTGGGATTGATGGTAAAATCCCATTGCTCGATTAATAAGGACTGGAAAGATCAAGAAAAGGCAGACAAAGACATCATATGGCAGATGGTGCAGAAGAAGTACAAGGTCGCGGATGAACTTCGGACGAAGATTGAATCACTTCTAGCGACATCACTGCGACAGTTCAAGCATCGGTTGGTAGATGGCTGGATCAACAAACCGGGCTCCAAGAGGTCACCGCCGTGGGTAGTGTACGATGGTATGATCACGGAGGAGGAATGGAAGATATTCTACGACCATCGCCAGACTGAAGAGTTTAAGGTACTTTTACAATTATTCTTTCTTAATTATTTAAGGAATAAAATTTAACAAACATTTTTCTTATTATGTATAACTTACAAATATACAATTTTTGTAACAGTTAAAGCAAGAACAAGCGAGACGTACCGGGCGAAGATACTACAAGCACTTCATGGGGCGAGCTGGATACACGGGGCGGTGGAGAAGTGGAAGAGCGAGGGCTTACTGACTAAAACTAATGAAGACGGCACTCAGTCAGTTATTGATGATGTTGACGATGCAAGTAGAGTGCAGACATTTATGCTGGGTCGAATGGTGAAAAATGACGAGGGGGTAATGTGTTCCCGCAGAGCGAGACTGCTGAGTTGGCGTCCAAGATTGTAAGTATATATATTTAAAAGTTGTTGTTTACTAATTAATAAGTTCATTTCTAATATTTTTGTTAATTTAATATAGTCTGGCTCGACTGAGCGATGGGAGATGGTTCCGGCCCCTCCGTCGCAGGATGATCCACTGAATAAGGCCCTTGGGCAAAAGGATCATCCAGGGCGAGTGCGGGGGGCTTGGAGGGGAAGTTCGCCAAAAAGACGTGTTTTCTACGTCTCGATCGAGAGTACCGCAGGCTGAAATGATAGAGAGGATGGTGGATGACGGGTGCACGACCGGTTGGCGGAGTCGGAAAGACGTCACCTGAGGAGCTCAGACGTCACGCTGAGAGCGTCAAGCCTACGAGGAGCGCCTGCGAAGACTTGAGGCTTAGTATTGGGCCAGGTGCATGCTCCTACACCGACACCTACTCCTACACCGTGTCTGCTCCTACTGCGACGGCGGATACATCGATAGTGGTCGCCTCTCCTACACCGACACCTACTCATACCCCTGTCTGCTCCTACCAGGACGGATACTGTCGATGATCCTACACCGACGTCTGCTCCTACCACGACGGCGGATACTCCGATGGTCGATCATCCTGCACCTTCTTCTCCTACCAGAGACACATTTCCTTATCAAAACCTTTTGGTTTGTTCTTTTTTCCTCCTTAGTTATTTTAATATTATTTTTAAAAACAATATAATTTTATTTGCTTGCTTACTGTTTGAGTTGATGTAGATGCTAAATCATGTCATCTGTTTCAAGTGTTGGATGGTGGGACTGTGCATGTTGCAATTCGGTCGGTTTACAGACCGGACCGAACTGTGTAGTCATTTCAAGTCATCCCACCTCTCCACGCTCGTGTGATGGTAGATATTTGTGCAAGGTCATGTGGACTCTCCCCTTCCGTTGGAGTGGAATGGTGGAGTAAAAGTCAGCAAAATCTTCAATTGTTCCATGGCCATATCTCTCATTGATGTCAGTAGTGACAAGGTAAACTATTTAATTACATGCTTACTGTTTAGTTTTTAACTTGACTGTTGACTAATATGTTTATTATTTAAAATTTGTATACTATTAGATTGATAAGGAATTAAGACCGGTTAAGAAGAGGAAAGTGGATAAGGGAAGGAAGTTGTGAAATCAAGTGAGGAGAGTCAGAGGGTGAGAAAGGAAGTGGTGAAACTTTCGATATGACTCCTAGGGAGCCTCCATTCTGACACCCAAGTATGTGAAGAAGTTGACAGACAAACAAAAAATGCTATATGACTTTTTCATGACGAAGCCACAGTCTGTCACCAATTTCAACATGAAAGTGTCTAAGCATGTTTTCCACTCCCCCGAGCCAGATCTGTCTGAATTACCGTGAGCGATCTAAGAGAATTTTGATGGGAGACCTGCTTAACCTCTGTGATTCAGGCCTATTGTCTGTAAGTATCTTTTAAATTATTAAATTATCTTTCATTTTTTAAGCTATTTAACAATCTTATGAAAAATGTTGTTTAGGTGTTTGACTAGTAGACTGCTAGCGAGCAAGAGATTATGTGCCCTCTCTTTCTTGTGTCCGCAATTGATGTCAGCAATCAGGCCGCATTGGATGAGCAAGGATGTGTACAGCATGTGAGGCAGGGATTTTGTTCTGCGGTGCGAAGAAAAAGCAAATATTTGCTGATCCCATATCATCAGATTAAGTACACAATAACTGTAATTTTTTGCTTCATAATTGTGATATTTAATAATTGTTGTACAAAACATTCTTTGTTTTATCTGTGGCAGCAATCATTGGATGTTGTTGGTGTTGTGTATCGACACCTCATGCTTATTGATACTAGACCCATTGGGCGGCCCTGATGACCTTCGAGAGATCGCTGTAGAGAATGTTTGAAGGAGTGAGTATTCAAAATTTTAATGCATTCTGTATTTATTTTAAGCTTGTCCTAGATTATTGACAATAAATGGCTTCATTTTAAAATGTTTATTTGCAGGGTCATAAGCTTGGTTTGGTGATGTGAAGAAACCATTCTCCATCTTGGACTTCCATTACATACGTGTAAGTAATCATTTAATTTATGCGTTTTTGTATTAAAGTTAAACGTTTAATTTTTTGATCTATCTAAAGTTGGTATCCATGGATGGTGTGATGACAGTGTCCTCAGCAGCCTGATTCACAAAGCTGTGGCTATTATGTGATGCGGTACATGTTCGAGATTGTACAAAATATTGACACGCTTGCTGATGATGACAAGGTAATACCAATCAAAGTTTCAGTTAAAGTTATTGCATTTGAATAAATTGTGTACTAATGATGATCAGTTTCTTTTTATGGACAGATCGTTCTTATTTTTCACACAAGCAGGGAGCACGTATTCCAAAGGGATCTCGACTTTGTAAGAGATCATTTATCACAGTTTTGGTGTAAAAATTACTTGAGTGTTTCTTAGATCTTATATCCTAGTGTACGTAGTTAGACTTAGACTTAGACTTTTGTTTTTGCTGAAGCAAAGTAGACTCTCAAAGATTTGTAAAGTTCAACTCTCTCTTATTTTTGAAAGTTTTCTTTTGCAATTCGTTTTCAATGTTGCAATTCAAACTGGCAACTTGGTTTATGGTTGTGTGGTTGGTTATCAAAAGGGCAATACCAGTTGGATGCCCTGTACAGGTTATATATATAGATTGTATGGTTGTGTTGGAAAACACATTGTGGTAGAGGCTAAAAAAACAAAAAAAAAAAAAAAAAGAAAAAAAAACCACGGTTATGTAAAACCGTGGTTTAAAACGCAATGGAACGACGTTTTAAACCACGGTTCATTAGGAAACCGTCGTATAAATGAAACGGAAACGGTTATATACCACGGTTCTAGTGTCTAACCGTCGTATAAAGTTATTATATACCACGGTTATTAAACGGAACCGTGGTATAAAATCGGTCTTCCCGCCGACAGAAACGGATATAAACGACGGTCGACGTACAACCGTGGTTTATATTCTGGCTTTTAAACGACGGTTTTGAACCGTGGTTTATTGTCATTTTCGAAAATACGACGCGCGTATTAACCACGGTGCGGAACCGTGGTATATAAGACAAATAACCGTGGTAAAAAACATTTTCTGCACTAGTGGTTCTTGGGCTTTATCGTTGGGCAAAGGGGAATTGAGGTGGATCCCGAAAAAACCCAAGCAATCCTCGATCTATCGCCACCAAGGAACATTAAAGATGTGCAAGCATTGAACGGAAGACTCACGGCTTTAGCAAGATTCTGTTCAAAACTCCAAGAAAAGTCAATTCCATTCTTCAGTATTTTACGAAAAAACAAGAAATTCCAGTGGAGTCAAGAGTGTGTGGACGCCTTTGAAAGGATCAAAGATGCTCAAAGAATTGCCAAAACTGGGTGTTCCGGCGCCCGGTCAAGACTTGTATCTCTATCTGTCCGCTACGGATTGGGCGGTAGCGGCTGTGCTAATAATGGAGGGAGAGAAAAGAGATACCAGTATATTACACCGGAAAAATCCTAACTCCAGCAGAAAGCCGGTACACCAACATCGAAAAAATATTGTTCGCATTAGTCGTTGCATCTCGTAAGCTTCGACCTTATTTTCAGTCACACCGGGTATTCGTTAGAACGAATTGGCCACTAAAACAGATAGCAAAACACCAAATGCATCCGGGCGAATGGTCAGTTGGACTGTCGAGCTCACCCAGTACGAAATCCACTTTCTTCCCCGAACAGCCATAAAAGCGCAGGCTTTGGCGGACTTTATAACCGAAACAACCTTTGCCCAAAAACAAAGAGAGTTCACCAACCCATACGTTGTCTTAGTTGATGGAGCTCGATGTAAGACTGGAGCGGGAGCCGGAATAGTGGTCCAAACGCCGGATGGAAGAACTCTTAACTTTGCGTTCCGGCTAGACTTTGAGGTAACAAATAATGAAGCAGAATATGAAGCTCTCATACAGGGTTTGGAGGTCGCCACTGCCTTAGGGGCAACAGGTTTTTTCTTATAATAAGACAGTAGTTCTCGTTTGTGTCCTTAGAAATTTTTACATACCTCCAAAAGGGGAAAATGGGGTTACCTCTTTGTCTGTTATGCAGAATTGGAAATATACTCAGATTCAATGCTAGTGGCACGACAGAACGATAACATTTACGAAGTCAAGGAGGAGAAGCTTGGGAAATACTTGGCCAAAGTCCAAGAGGCAAAGGCGAACTTTCAGAGATGTGAATTAAGACATCTTCCCCGAGCAGAAAACATAGAGGCCGATACGCTGGCTAAATTGGCCAGTATGGCCGAGAGAATGCCTAGTAAAGTCTGGATGGAAATAAAGGCGAGCTCAAGTCTGGAAGAAATCCGGGTGTGCACCATTGAATCAGGCACAATAGCCAAGTCTTGGATGACGCCTATTGTTGATTACGTACAAAACGGAAACTTGCCGCAAGATGAGAAGGAAGCGGCAAAAACAAGGCGAAGGGCTGCGTCTTTCTTTCTAGAGCAAGGGCAGCTCTACAAAAGATCATTCGCGAGACCAGCGCTTAAGTGTGTTACCATAGAGGAGGGAGCAAGGCTCATGGAAGAGCTACATGAGGGAACCTGCGGGAACCACCAAGGAGAGAGGGCGATAATTCACAAAATCCTAAGGCTAGGATACTATTGGCCAAGAATGAGGGAGCATTCGAAGGAATACATACGGAAGTGCATTAAATGTCAAGAGCACGGGCACAAAATACACAATCCTCCATCCACACTAAAAAGCATACTATCCCCAATCCCATTTGCCATGTGGGGTTTGGATATCATTGGACCTTTCCCGGAAGCATCCCCTGGGAGATACAAATTCATTTATGTGGCCATTGATTACTTCACCAAATGGGTGGAAGCCATGCCAACGGTGTCTATTACCGCAAGAAAGTCACAGGACTTTATCTGGAAATATGTGGTTTGCAGATTCGGAATCCCAAAGATAATAGTAACTGACAATGGAGCTCAGTTCAACTGTAATAGCTTCCGGGCGTTCTGTGAAGAGTGGAAGATTGATCTGAGGTTTGCATCGGTCGCTCATCCACAAGCGAACGGCCAGGTAGAAAATGCAAATGGACAAATTGTCAAAGCTATAAAAAGGAGGTTGGACAGCAAAAAAGGGGGTTGGGCAGAATTGCTACCTCAGGTTCTCTGGTCCTACAGAACAACCGAAAAGGGTCCAACTGGAGAAAACTCCATACAGATTAACATACGGTCTGGAAGCGATTGTTCCGGCTGAGATTATAGTCCCATCAATTAGATGGGAATCCTTTGATGAGGAAAACAACAATGAAGGGGTAAAAGACAACCTTGACCTGCTTGAAGAGACCAGGGCCATGGCCCAGGTTAGGATGGAAAGGGATAAAGCGAAAGTGGAAAGATATTTAACCAAAGAACGAGGAAAGGGGTTTTGCTCCGGGAGAGCTGGTTCTTCGAGAGGTAAAAGCCAAAGAAATTAGAGCCTCAGTGGGAGGGACC
Source organism: Limonium bicolor (assembly GCA_023374045.1). NCBI lineage: Eukaryota > Viridiplantae > Streptophyta > Magnoliopsida > Caryophyllales > Plumbaginaceae > Limonium > Limonium bicolor. Next base: position 229,753,866 of record CM041778.1, read on the forward strand.
GTTTATAATACAGCAGCGAACAGGGCGAGCCTCCTACCGCCTGAAAAACAGCGAAGGATGCGAGTTGCCTCACTCTTGGCATGCTGAATGCCTTAAAAAGTTTTATGTATAAAAGCGTTTTTTACAAAGAGCAATAAAATGAGGTATTCTTTTGAGGCAAAGTTTTTTGAAATGTACCATCCGGCCAGCGTGCCTACAGGCTATCACGCCTTGAAATGTACCATCCGGCCAGCGTGCCTACAGGCTATCACGCCTTGAAATGTACCATCCGGCCAGCGTGCCTACAGGCTATCACGCCTTGAAATGTACCATCCGGCCAGCGTGCCTACAGGCTATCACGCCTTGAAATGTACCATCCGGCCAGCGTGCCTACAGGCTATCACGCCTTGAAATGTACCATCCGGCCAGCGTGCCTACAGGCTATCACGCCTTGAAATGTACCATCCGGCCAACGCGCCTACAGGCTATCACGCCTTGAAATGTATCATCCAGCCAGTGTGCCTACAGGCTATCACGCCTTGAAATGTATCATCCGGCCAGCGTGCCTATAATGTCTAGGAATTTACTTGAAAGCTTTGAATAAGGTATAAAATCTTCCGTATAAATAAAGGGGAGGCTTATAAAGCATTTGGAAATCCGGTCGCTCCGGATAAAGCCAAATGAGATATAAATAAAGCCAACTCATAGGAGAGTAACTTAAAACAGTTAAGGGATACAAAAGAAGTGGTAAAGGCAAAGCGCTAAGACATTACCAAAACAGTAATCCAGAGTACAACTATACAAGGTTCCTACATTGAAAACTACTCTATCTATAAAACATCTATTTCTGAGCAGGCTTTTTTGCAGCAGACCTTTCGACCGGGTTGGACACACTCTCCTGAGAATTAGATCTCTCAGCGGCCTGGTGGGAACCAGCAACCCCTTGACGCACTCCACTATCGGGGGGAAGAAAGGAAGCTTGGCCAGGTCCAAAGACTGTCTCACCAGGGAGACGACCGAACTTCTCAAAGTCTTCAAAGAAATTGCTCTTCCGAGCAACATTGTCAAACTCTAGCTCACTATACAAATCGTCATCCAGTACTTCCCCCCTCTTCAGAAAGTACTTAGAGATGGTTTGGCGACAGACATTCGTGATCTTCCGGCTTTGGGAGCCGAAAGCCTTTTTCAAATAGGCAATAATAGTTCCTTGCTTCTTCAGCTCCTCTTGGGTCCGACGGGCGTAGGCTGTATGCTTAGCAACATCCTCCTCGAGCTGTAAAACCTGAGCTCGGTAGAGATCGTGGTCAGAACCCGCAGCAGAAAGCTCCTCATTCAGCTTGTCGATGCGATTGCTGAGTTTCTCGACATGTCTTAAAGGATTTTCAGAATCTGTTTTCCAAAAAAAAGAGAAGAGAGCAAGAACGGTAAGAATAAGGCATGAGGATGGAAACGGCAGGAAAGAGGTCGATAAGACTCACCTTTGGCCGGAACCTTAGCACTCTCGGGTTGAGGGAGGGCCATGGCCTCCTCTAAAGCCTTCACCTTTTCTTCCAGAGAAGCCTTCTCGGCTGCAAGAGCAGCTTTACCGGTAGAGAGAGCCGTGTTTTCTTCCATTAAGAACTGCTTCTCTTGGTCAAAGGCGGTCCGAGCCTGCACATCCAGGGCATTCTTTTCCTCGGTCAGTTCAGTAAGCTCTTGAATAAGTTTGGCTTTATCTTCCACTAAAGCTTCGATATGCCTGGCCAAAGCTTTTTTGTCCGCCTCAAGGGACTCGACTTCTTTCTCAAGGGCGGTATTCAGGTCTGCAAAGTAAACCTTATCTGAAGTAAGGGATTCCACATCCCTCTTGTGAGCAGCTTGTACCTGCCGCAACAAAACTTCCAAGTCAGACAAAGCATGCTTTGGTATCAAAGCATCCTTTTCGCCGGAAGGTTTGCAGTATACCTGTTTCAGGATACTCTCTGTGTGGAGGTTCTGGTTTCTCAGAGTGAACATCTCTTCCCGCAAGTTCTTTAACTTCAATTCATATTCATCCCGAAGACGAATACACTCATGGCGAGATGACCGCATCTCCTTGTTTAGAATGTCTGTCCTTTCTTTCACCTTGCGGTCAATCTCATAATTTACGTGATCCATGTAGGTATCATGACTGGAACGGGTTTGCTTCAACTCGGCTTCAATATTGTTGGCTCGACTTTTTTCACGTTGCAGGTCAAACTGAAGATCCCGAGTCTGAACTTCGGCGCTTTGGGCCATTGACATAACCTAAAGAAACGAAACATAAAAGGCTTAAGGAATGTCAGGAGGATGTGAGAAGGTGGGAGGAAGGCGGCGCTTACTCGAAAGATGCTTTGCCACATCAGGTTGAAGACCTCTCCCATGGGAATGGAATGGCGCATAATAGCATCAGCTCCTCCACTCCCGGCCCTCAGTTTCTCCTTGATGGCAGTAACAATGGACGGTGGGGCGAAGATCCCGTCCGGATGATCGGACAGCCTTATCGCTTCCTTCCAGGCGTCGGTGTATCGAGCAGCGACAAAGGAGATCTTGCGCAGGGGTTGCCCAAGGTGGTACAGCCATCCCTCCTTCTGGGAAGAACCGGTGAAACTCCCCTGAACAGGAGGGGGAGGAGAGGAGGAGGAGGCAGTAATGTCCCCCCTTTGCTTGTCTTCCCTCTGCTTGCTTCGAAGTTCTGGGTTCTCGGGCATAGGACGGTATTCTTTCACTCCCTCTGGTATTGATTCCACGACTCCAGGAACGTCATGTGGATTGAGGTCCCAGGAGGTTCACGGTCCATTTCAGTTTCAGAAACCTCCGTTAAAACAGCTTTCGGCTTTGATGCTGTCTTCTTCCGAAGTCTTTGGGTACCGGAAGCCGGAATAGCAGAAGTGGGGGGGGACTGGGCCACAAGCAACCTCGTTGTCAGTAACGGTTATGGGAGCATCTTGAGAACCTAAAAAAAAGGAGAGGTCAGCGTAAAATGTACAAAAAAGGAGAGGCCAAAGTTTCCCTCAAATAAGGAAGAGCAATACGTAGGTTAGTATCTTCCAAGACAGCACCGTGGGCCGGATCGGAAGAAAAATATCCTGCCAAGTCAGGAAACAATTCACAAATAGGGGTTGGGTGACCAGCCCCCTGCCCTGCACGAAAGACAGATCCCTGGCCTGAATCGGGAGTAAGAGGGAGAGAGACGCGACGCCCAGACCCTGGACTCACGTGCCAAGTACCTGGCAAATCACCGCTCGACCGGGCTGGAGACTCAGTAATCCTCTTTTCTTCTGGCCGGAATGGCCCTTGTCATTATCGCCTCTCTGTTTCCTCTTGGAAGAGGAGGCATCCCCGAGGAGCCTTGTGGCCGCATCAACAGCCGCATCGACAGACGCGTAGTAATCGACTTGCTCGTCGCCCATTTTGAAGTTAACAAAATTCCAACTGTTGAAGGGCCCCACCTTATCTCCTCTAGAAAAGAAATCTACCAGAACGACGCAAAAAGTAAGAAAACGGAAAAAGGTAAAAACTTAAGAAAAATTGATTAAGTAAAGCTTACTGTGATATTTCTTCAATGAGTTCAGGCGCGCCGGAGTGAAAAATTGGGAGACCGTAGGCTGCTTCCTGCTCACCATCTTCAGGATTTTCGAGATAGGCATTTCTTGCGCCGGGGAGGCGGGGCAGCTAAATTGGCCTTTCGGAATCGAGGAACAGTAGGGGACTCCCAAAAATCGGCCTGGAGGTGGGACAATGACAAACCATCGGGAGTTCCACCCGGAAGACGCCTTCTTGTAGTCAAAAAGGGAAAAGCCGGCCTTCGCCTTGATGGTCAGGCTATCAGGATCGTCCCTTGTGCAGTAGAACTGGGCGAACTCGGTTGCTTCCGCCCGAATGCTGTTCTCCTCACAAAGGAGGACATAAGCGTGAAGGTAGGAAATCGCCTTCGGGTGTAGGTGAGCAAGTACGCAGCAGCGCCGAATCAGAAAACCCAGAACAAATGGGTGAGGGGGCACAGTCAGGCCGCGGGAGAAGAAATCCGCATAAACGGCGTACCCAAGTCCAAAATTATCATGGGGATGTGAATCGGGAGAGGGAAGATAGATACAAGTACCCAGTGGGACTTCGATATCCTTTAAACAGGAGAGAAGGGAGGAAGTATCCAGGGAGGATGAAGAAGGTTCTCGATCAGCAGAAAAGGGCTCGGTAGACTTCAAATAGGTGGGGCGAAACCCTTGGGGCGAAAAAGTGCCTTGAATCGCCTCTTTAGCAGGGACAAAATTCGCTGCGGCCTTGTTCTTCTTCGAGCTAGACGAGGCCATCGGGGTAAGAAAACAGGGAGCAGAGACGAAGCAAAGAAGTGGAAGGATTCGAAAGCAAGACGCAAGAGAAGAAGCGACGAAGTCTGGGCAAGCAAGGGAGAGAATGCCTGAAAGAGATCGAGACTGGAGCTTTGAAGAAAGCGATTCCCGCCCAGTTAATGAAAAATAAAAGGGAGACCTTGCACCTTCCTGGAAATGAGGCGCTGGCACAAAACGACTCTGCAAATTCCACATCAAAAAGGGGAGGCACGAGCTAAGCACGGGCCGGGGCGTGACTCGGAAAAGGGAAAAAACTTGTGGGACTAAAGAGAGGTGACGGCCGGAAGAGCAAGAGGCCGTAGCGACAAAAAAAACAAACAAGGGCATACGCTAAGAAGTTCTACTTTTTACGTTCAAAGGACCAAAAGTAGAACTTGTGGGACTGATGAAGAGGGAAAAAGTACAAGGATAAGGAAAGATAAAACATCCGGTCTCATGTGACTGGAAGGAATAGCTTAGAATAAGGTGTATCGCCGGATCAGAATGTGACCCGGCCGGATGGGTAGTCAAATATCTCGCTTGTGTAAATGCCAGCCTGGCAATTAAGAAGAAAGACAGGCTGGCAACTCTCGATCTAGTAGCAAAAACACTATAAATAGGGGTTTAATCCCAAATAAAGGACGATTAACATTCGAGGCTACATACTGTTGCATTGCCCCTGTCCTCATGACTTTCTCTCACTCTCTCTTAGGCTCGGTCACACAGTAACAAGGTAATTCGACAAGGTACAGGAAGAATTAGAATCTGACTGGGGATTAGGGTAGAAAAAGGGAATCTAGGAATTCTTCATTTCAATACTCATATTACCGAACAACCCCTTTATTTCTTTTATTTACAAAACCACCACATTATTTATTTAATGCCAGATTATAGTTATAAACTATATTTCATACCTTTATATCAATTTACCATTTATAACCTATAGTTATAATATGTTATAAAATACCAAACAAAACCTAATGCTGTCGGTTTTTATTTATATTCACCAAAACTTTCAGAAATTACAAAGTAACCCCAAATATTATTTCTTTGTTACACTTATATCATATATCTTACATTATGATATTTATATTCAATAATTGTATAACCTATGGTTATAAATACCCAAAAATTCCGAACAGACCACTAGCTGTTACAGAATTATTTTTCAACACCAGAACTTTCTTAAATTACATTTTGACTCCATATATTATTCAACCAAATAAATTCCTAAAAATTCCTAACAGTCATGGGTGTTTAAAATATCATTTTACACCTAGAACTTTTGGTAATTCCCTTATTACCCCATATGTTATGTAAATTTTACAATTTACTACTTAACTTAATATAAGTTGATTTTTAATTCAATAGTTCACCAAATTTGGTCAAAGTCTCCTATATAGTCAACATTTGACTTCTACATAGTTTTGACCCTCTAATTTCTTAGGAATTACAGATTGTACCCCAATCTTTTTTATAATTACAATTTAACCCCAAAACTTCATAAAATCTTATATTTTTCATTTAAATTCCATTTAACCTCTAGTTTTCGGCTTTATCTCACTACAACTCTCTATATTTTTATTTAATTTTGTTTTCACCCAGAACTTATGCTAAGTGCATAAAATAATTAAATGTACTTTTAAACTTAAATCCTTATTACAACCTTGAACTTGTAAAATAAATTACACTTAAATGTCATCAATAACATTGTAAACTCTCGGCCCTCACATAGAATTCTTCATTGATTACCAAACTTCCACATAATGTCTTAAATTTGACAATTATGTTAATATTTCACTTAATTAATTTAGCCAAAGTTTCTATTACATTTCCTAGTCATTTTTGAAGTAAAAAATTACCATTTAGCTATGTTTACTCAAGCACAAATTAATACAAGCTCCCAATGTATTAAAACACAAGATTAAGGTGTTACCTTGATTTAATTGATCTTTAAGGGCTTGTTTGGCCACGACAGGTTGGGAGGAATTTGACAGCTTCTTAGATGTGTTCTAATAGCAAGATAATATAGTTAAGTTCTATAAAATGAACTAACCATAAGAACACTTAATACCATGAAAAACCTAGATTTTCACCTTGAAATTCCTAGCTTTTCTTAGGTATTTTCGGCCTATTTTTGGAGACAATATAGAGTATCAAAATCACCACAAAACCATGGAAATTAGCAAGAGTAAAACAAGCTGGAAATGCATTAGAAGTTACCTAGAAAAAATTCCTTACAAATTGGAATTTTCCCTCCAAATCGGCCATCACTTAGAATTTTGATTGGAAACTGATTATACATGTTTAAGAAGAGATAATGAGTGCATTAACTCAAAGAAATCAGCCATTAAATTAATAGAGATCAAGGTAGATGCTTAAAGCACATTTTTACATTAAAGATGGCTTAGCCTTACTTCCTTCCCCAATTTTGATTCCAGCCAAGAATTCACCCCACTTTGCAAGTTGGATTCAGCCTAGATTAAAGGATGAAAGGAGTTGAATCTTAGATCAATGGATAGCTATTGAAAAGAGGAAGAGAATGAGCTATCATAGGACTTAAGAGCTTACCTTATGCCTTAGAATTAAATTTCTTCCAAGCTTGCTCTTTGCTGTAAAGTTGCAGAACTTTGGGAGGTTTTGGATGAGTGAATTCGGTAGCCAAGGGGAAGTGAGGAGGAAAGAGAATGATCTTTGTCTTTTATGATTTAATGGAAAAGCATGGGTCTTGAATAGTCTTTGGTGACTAAGCTTGTTCTATTAAGATATTTTGACACAAAATAAGCAAGGTGGCAGCCTGGGGAAGGCACATTGCCGGCCACATTTTGCGCCAAGGGCAAAATGGTCTTTTTGCTTCATTTTTAATGTTATGACTTATAACTTGTACCTTTGTACTTATATCACGTGTTAGTTTGATACCAACATGATTTCCTTGTCCTAAAGTGTGTAAATATGTATTCTTGAGAAATTGGTATACTTTACTATTCATTAAAACTAGTAAAAATGTATACTTTGATTCACCTTTGATATTGATGTTCTTTTTGTACTTCTTGTGTATCTTGGACTTGTTTAATGTGTTAATATGTGTAACATGTGTTAGTTGATGTCCAAAGGTGTATACACTTGAATTACAAGTGGTATTTTCACTCAAAAGTCATTATGACTTCTTAAGGTATATTTTTTTCTTAAGTGTTTGCTTTCTTTGTTCATGAAGTTGTGTATATCATGATAAGTCAATTGTAGATTGATTTCCCTCCTTTATTATGCTACACTTATGTCCATGTGTTTATATAAGGTTTAATAACCTTCATGAAGTATATATGTTGATTTATATAAGTGTGCTAGGAGTTTTCATGATTCATGATTTCATTAAGGCTTAATAGCCTTCTTAATTCATTAATTGTCTTTTAATTTGGTTTATGAACCTTAGGAGTATTTCAATCTACCCCCTTAAAAAGGTTTCATCCCGAATTCCTTATTCATAATCAGTTCTCCTAAGGAATCAAATTCCATTAGGTATATAACAGTCTCCCTACTAGGGTCGTACCCCACTAGGTTCAAACCTATTCTACATACATATCTCATTCCACCTAGCCATAACTCATGGCACATTCATTCATACACAACACTAAACAAGGTGCGAAATTCATTCATGCATAGCACTAGACAAGGTGCGAAACCAATCCGAAGTACTCAAAGGTACTATATATATAACCAAACACAGGTGCACTAAGGCACATACATGCAATATATCAAACATATTACCAAAATCACAAACAACCATGTATGACACAGCATACCACCAAAACACACCACAAAAACATACAAAATACAAGACCTAGTGCATAAACATATGCACAAGCTAAGTGGCTCTACCCCCTTAAAAAGGGTTTCACCCACGAACCCGTACAAGTATCTTAGCCACTACTCGAAGAGTGCTGGATACTTTTCTCTCATGGAGTCTTTTAACTCCTATGTAGCCTCCTCCACATCGTGGTTTGACCACAGAACCTTAACCATACTCACGGTCTTGTTCCTAGTCTGCCTCATCTTTGTATCGAGGATGCGGAGTGGTAGTTCTTCATATCGAAGAGCGGGGTCCAACTCTAAAGTCACTGGCTCTAAGACGTGCGATGGATGAGGCACATACATCTTCAACTAGGAAATGTGAAAGACGTTGTGCACCCTCCCGAGCTCTGCTGGCAAGTCCAGCCTATAGGCTAACGGGCCCACTCGCTCCCTAATCGCATATGGCCCAACGTACTTCGGGCTCAGTTTGCCCTTCTGCCCAAACCGGAAGATCCCCTTCATGGGTGACACTCGAAGGAATACTTTATCATCAGTAGTAAACTCGATGTCTCTCCTCCTGATGTCGGCATAGGATTTTGCCGATCATGGGCTGCCTTCATGTTCCTACGAATCTGTAGGTCATCCTCCTTGATCTGCTCTAGGTACTCAGGTCCTAGAAGCGTAGTCTCACTGGCCTCGTCCCAGCATAAAGGAGTCCTACACGGTCTACCGTACAGTACCTGGAACAGTGGCATCTGAATAGAGGAGTGATACCTGTTGTTGTAGGCAACTTTTTCAGATGTAGACGCTCTAACCAGCTCCCCTGAAAGTCTAAGGCACATGCTCTCAGCATGTCCTCCAGTGTCTGAATGGTCCTCTCACTTGACCGTCGGTCTGAGGATGGAATGCCGTACTAAGCTTCAGCTTCGTACTCAAGGCTTCCTGAATCTGACCCCAGAATCTAGATAGAAAACAAGGATCTTTGTCAGACACAATGGTCTTCGGCACACCATGGTGTCAGATCACCTCCTTCTGGAACAGGTCCGCCAACGTCGGGACCTTCTAGGTATCCTTCATCGCCACAAACTTTGCCACCTTCTTAAGACGATCTACAATGACCCAAATCGTGTTTAGTTCTCCCTTAGTCGGTGAGAGACCGACAACAAAATCCATCGAGATGTCTTCAAACTTCCAGCAAGGAATAGGCATGGACTGCACTAATCCGCCGGGTCTCCTGTGCTCAAACTTAACCTTCTGACAGGTCAAGCATCTAGTCACAAAGTCGGCTACGTCCTTCTTCATCCCGCTCCACCAGAAATGGACCTTCAAGTCCTTATACATCTTCAAAGAACCTGGGTGGATGGATAAGGACGAGCAATGAGCCTCCTGGAGTATCTTCTCCTTCAGATAAGGAGAAGACTCTAGAATACATAACCAACCGTTCAGTCTAATCAAGCCGTCGTCGCTCTATCGAAAGTCGTACTTCTGACCCTCAAAACAACCCTCTGCCATTTTTTGTCGGATACTCTACATATACTGGTCGCTATCCTGTGCAGCTCATATCTTCGATCAGATTGCTGCCTGCCAACAGAGTAAACAGTGAATGTGCTCGGCGGCTCAGGGCGTCGGCTACAATGTTTGCCTTGACCTCCTTGTATCTCAGGTCTATATCGTAGTCCTTCAAGAACTCGACCCATCTTCTCTGTCGCATGTTCAGCTCCTTCTGAGTGAAGAGATGCTGCAAACTCATGTGATCAGAGTAGACGGTGACTGTCACACCATAAAGATACTGGCGTCAGATCTTCAAAGTGAAGACTACTGCACCCAACTCAAGGACATGTGTGAGGTAGTTCACCTCGTGCTTCTTCAGCTGTCAAGAGACGCAGGCAATGACCTTCCCATGCTGCATAAGCACACATCCTAGACCGGTTCCAGAGGCATCACAATACACCTCGAACCCATTGGTGCCCTCAGGGATAGTAAGAACGGGTGCCGATGTCAGGAGATCCTTCAGTGTCTGAAAGGACTGCTCGCACTCGGCAGACCATAAGAACTGGGATTCCTTCTTCATGAGATTCATCATTGGTTTGGCCACTTTAGAGAAGTCCTTCATGAACCTTCGATAGTAACCGGTGAAACCCAGAAAGCTACGGATGTCTGTTACCGTCTTCGGCCTCGGCCAACTCTTCACTGCCTCAATCTTGGCAGGGTCTACAGATATTTTGTTAGCGGATATAATGCGTCCTAAAAACGACACGCTATCTAACCAGAACTCGTACTTCGAGAGCTTGGCATACAGCTGGTTCTCTCTTGATATTCAGAACTCGCCTCAGGCGTAACTCATGCTCCTCCTGAGTCTTGGAATAGACCAGGATATTGTCGATGAAGACCACAACTGAACTGTCAAGCTGCTCTCTGAAAAGGCGGTTCATCAAGTCCATGAAGATAGCTAGCGCATTCGATAACCCGAATGGCATAATAGTGAACTCGTAGTGCCCATACCGAGTTCAGAATGCTGTCTTTTCCACATCACTCTCTGCAATCCTAATCTGATGGTAGCCAGATCTGAGATCTATCTTCGAGATTACACTAGCTCCCCTCAACTGGCAAACAAGTCGTCGATCCGTGGCAAAGGGTACTTGTTCTTGACCGTGACCGCATTCAGCTCGCGGTAGTCAATACAAAGCCTCAAACTGCCGTCCTTCTTCTTGACGAACAACACTGGCGCACCCCATGGAGATACACTAGGTCGGATGAATCCCTTGTCGAGGAGATCCTCCAATTGTAGCTTCAACTCCCTCATCTCTGCGCATGCCATGTGGTAGGGTGCCTTAGCAATAGGCCCCGTACCAGGTACAAGGTCGATGGAGAACTCAACTTCGCGCACGGGCGGCATGCCTGGCAGCTCATCAGGGAATAAGTCGGGGAAGTCTACCACGACTGGAATATCGGAGTCCATCTCATCGCTCTGCCTCGTGTCTGAACATAACAGAGAAATGCCTGATTACCCTTCCTCATGCCTTCATTAGGGATAGTGCTGACATGATCATGACAGATGGTTCTTTCCTCACACTGCGGTATGACACTGTCTTGCCACTCGGCCCTTCAGCAGTGAAACAGTATACACTATCCTAATGCAATTCGATCTGATCCTCTATTCTATGTTACCTGGTCTCGATCACAGAGTTTCGCAAGAGTAGAGAGAGAGAGAGAGTGCCTTAGTTAGAGTCGAGTGTAAGTTTGATTGCCAGATGTAGCGTGTCTTATTTCATGGGGGTACATCCCTATTTATAGTATTTTGGGCCTTGGTTCCATGGTGCCAGCCTGCATTTTACATGTATAAGTACAGTTTTATCCTCTCTTAGTATCTTTGGCTGACCACAGGCGGTCGGTCGTACTGTATTTCGCCTTGTCTAAGTCCTATTTTCATCCGGCTGGAGACGGCCGGATGCCCTATGTGCTTCTACTTCCATCCGGCTGAACCGGCTGGATGCTTTATGCAACTTTATTCTCATCCGGCTAGGCCGGCCAGGTGCTCTCCGTGTCTTGTTTTACTTGGCACCATTTCTTCCCTTCTCATCAGTTCCACAAGTTCTATCTTTCTGAATTCTTGGAGAAGAAGATAGAACTTCTGTGTCCTATGCCTGTGTTTCAGCGAAAATTTTTGTGACTGCGGCTATTCCTGAGGTCGTTTGGTCTGTCTATGCTTCGTCTTTTCCCTATCTCAGTCCCACAAGTTCTTTTTCTTCATATCTGGAGAGAAAGAACTTTTTACTGGCCACGCGTGAAGCTTGTGACCCGAGCTTGCTTTTTCCCTCTTTTTTGAATTTTCCGCCTGTCTTTAGTGTGGAATTTGCAGGGTCCCTCTCTTGACCAAACGTCGGAACCGTCTTTAGGAAGCGTTCGACTCTTTCTTTTCCCCTGCCAAAAAAAGGTGTTTTTTGTATGCACATATATATATGTTATTTATTTGGGCGGGAGAAAACTTTCCTTAAAGTCCGAGTTTTTTGAGCTTCTTTCTCTTTCTTCCTTTATTCTCTCGTTTCGACTCCCCTTCTTCCTCTCGCCATTCTGCTATTGTGCTCTGTCCCACCCTTTGCTGTCGCTGTCCTCTGCCTTCTCACTAAGCTTTCTACAATGTCTACCTCCGCCGCAAAACAGAGTAAGCTTGCTGCAAATTTTCCGCCGGCAATTGAGGCGATTTAGGGCTGCCGCTCCTCCAACGGCTTTCGCCCCACGTATCTGAAACCTTTGAAGCCCTTTTTGCCCGGGCGCGAGCCTTCTCCTTCCTCTCTTGACTATTCCTCCCTCTGCGATTGTCTCAGGGGGTCGAAGCCCCACTTGGAACCCAGATTTACTTACCGTCCCCCGACTCCCACCCCAACGACGATAGTGGCCGTGGGTACGTGGTCTACGCTGATTTTTTCCGCTCCGGCCTTTCTCCCCCACATCCCTTTGTCTTGGGCTTTCTCCTTCGGCGCTGCTGTTCCCTTTCCCATCTTCACCCAAAGGTGATTTCCCATCTTCACGCCTTCGTCTCTCTCTGTGAAGAAAACAAGATTCGGCCGGAGGGCACCGATTTTGCCCGATTCTTCACGGTTAGAGTCGATCCGGATAGTCAACCTTAATTGCGAAAGCCGAATATTCCCTCTTTGACTATAAAAAGGTGCATGGATCGGTCCACGGTGGTTCGTCATTGTTCCCCCTTCCGGCCGGGTCTTGGGCGTCCCTTACTGTGCTGAAGTTGGCAAAGGCCAGTTGACTTCTTCCGAAACCCCTCCGGCCGAACTGCCTATCTCGAAGATTCTGAGGGCAGTAAGCAAAAAGCCGCCGACCGTCGAGGCGTTTTTCACAAAAGCACGCCTATCTTCTCTGAAGACTTATCACAGTAAGTGTTTTTTCATTTCCGTACACGTTTTGTCGTCTTCGTTGATTTGTTCATTACTTCGGTGTGCCGTATGTAGACTTCTTCCAGAAGGGGGAGAAGATCGGCCCATTCCACAACTGGAACTTCGTCACCCTCAAGGCTAGGGACGAGAAAATCAACTACTACGACACTCTGGAGGCGGCTACTGATGATGCGGCTGAGCAGCTTCTTGGGGATAGCCCTCCTCCTACAAAGCGTCCCAGGCAAGAAGCCAAGGATGACCAAGCTGGTCATTCAAAGAAAAAGAAAAGGGTGGAATCTCCGGATCATGCTACGGCCGGATTGTCAGGTACTTGGCACGTGATCCCCGAGTCCGGGCATCGCGTCTTCCTTCCCCTCACCCCTGGTTCGGGTCTGGACCTTGGTTCTCGCCTGGGGCGGGAGTCCGGTCATCTGACTCCTATTTGCGAGCAATTTCCTGATTTGACGGGTTACTTTTCTTCAGATCCTGCTCAAGAAAACACCCTGGAGGCCACAGACCTCCGTGCTGGTCTTTCGGCCGAACCAGGTTTGATTCTTGCAGTGCCCTTCCCTTCCGGTTTTGTACATACCTGTGTCTTTCGATAATGTAATCACATTTGTTTTTGTTTCTGCGGCAGTCTCTGTTCCTGTAAAGCAAAGACTAAAGAAGAAAACTACATCAAAGCCGAAGGCCTCTCAGCCAGGGGCATTAGGAGAAGGACAAACCTCTGTGATCCTGAGGTCTCAGGATCATTCTCCATTGACGTTTGCGGCCACGGATGCGGCAAGGGATAGAGCAATGGAGTATCATCAGGTGCCTGAGAATCCTGAGCTCCGGAGTAAGCAGAGAGAGGACTACATAGCTTCTTCTTCTTCCTCCCCTCCTCCTCCTGCTCAAAAGTCCTACACTGGACCCTCCCAAAAGGAAGGGTGGTTCTACCATTGCGGGCACCCTCTCCCTTTAATATCCTGCGACTCTGCCAAGTATTCCTCCGTCTGGAAGGAGGCAATAAAGAGATCTGGTCATCCAGACGGGATCTTTGCTCCTCCGGCAACCTTTACTGCTACCAAAAAAAAGGCTGCGGATCGGAGATGGGGGGGGGGGCAGATGCCATCATGCGGCATTCCCTCCCAATAAATGATGTGTTCGAAATGATGTGGGGGGGCATCTTTCAGGTTGGCATGTTATCTCTTTTGTGTTTCTCCCCTGTTTTGGTTTGGTTTTTCCTTAATTTTGAATTGTGTTGTTTTTAGGTGATGTCCATGGCTCAAAGTGTTGAGGTTCACTTTGGCAATCTTCAATCCAGGCTTCGCTATGAGGAAAGCCGCGCCAACAATGCCCAAGAGGAGCTGAAGCTGAGCCGCTCTTCTCATGACGCGTATATCGATCAGATTAACTACGAGATCGACCTCAAGGTGAAGGAGAGAACTGAGGCGATAAATAAGGATCTGCAGTTGTCCCGGCAGGAGTGCGTCCGTCAGCGTGACGCGTATGAGTCACAATTGAAGAAACTTTGCGAAGATAATTTTTCTCTAAAAAGTCGGATCCTGGAAGCTGATAATACCCTGATAGAGGTACAAAATCATCTTTCTACTGGAAAAAATAAGTTGACTCGGGCCCTTTTTTTTTGACCTAGACGCTTTGTTGGATTAGGTGCGCACTGCTCACCGGAACGAGGTGAACTCCCTCAAGGCTGACAAGGCCTTTTTCTATCAGGAGAGCAATTCCTTCAAGAAGGAGGTTGAAACACTTGATCAGGAGAAGAAAGCTCTTCAGCGGGAGAATGAGGCCCTTGTAGGGGAAAAGGAGAAGCTTATGCAGGAGCTTAACCGTCTGTCGGAGGAGAAGGCCGCACTGGAGGAGCAGTCAAGGTCTTCTTTCGAACAAGAGAAGCAGTCTCTGCTCCGAGATTGCTCTCTTTTGGAAGAGGAGAAGAAAACTCTTGCTGCGGACAAAGCTGCCTTGATAGAAGAGAAGACCAGGCTGGAAGGGAGAGTAAAAGAGCTGGAGGAAGCCAAGTCTCGCTCTCAAGCCGAGAATACTGAGCCATCGGGCCATGGTAAACTTTCAGATCTTTGACTTTCGTTTTTTCTTTTGTCCCTCCTTCCTCTTACCCTCTTTTTGTGTTCCGGCTAGGCTTGAGTTCTGCCAACCTACTGAAGCACGTCAATAGTTGAATGGTCGAGTAGTCCGTGCTAAGGAGGAGCTGTCTTTTGCCAATTCCAAACGTGATAAGTATCGAGCCCAAGTCCTGACCCTTGAATCTCAAGTGGCCAGGCTTAAGTCATTTTCTCGGCAATCTCAGGAGGAGATACAGAAGCAAGGCACGATTAATGCCCATCTAAAGGAGTCCTTTGCTTCTCAGTGCCGCCGGATAGTCGATATTTGCCAGTAGATTGTGTCGGATCACTCTCTTGAGAAAGGAGAGTTGCTGGATGATGATCTGTACAATAAGCTGGAATTCAAGGCTGTTGCTCAGAAGTCCAACTTCTTCTTGGAGCTCGAGAGGTTCTGCCGCAGTCCTGGAGAGACTTGCTTTGGTGCCGGCGAAGCCTCATTCCTTCCAGCTGGAAGCAACATCCTTCCGTCTGCCGGAGGGGTGCAGCGTAGGTCCAAGTCTTCTGAGAGTGTGGCTGGTAATGGTGATAGACTAGCTGCGGAAAAGATTGAATATGAGTTTTCTTTATTTTTGGAGGGATTTTTGGAGTGTATCTTTTGTCTTTACCGAATCTTTTACAATGGCTGCACTTTGCAATTGTTTTTTCTTCTATCTCTGGGTGTAATACAAGTTACGCCTTGTACTACTTTTATTAATACATATGGCCGTGTTACACAAGTAATGTTAGTTACGAATTCGCTATTTTTAATATAAGGGGATCGTAACTTATTGACCGAACTTCTGTTTTTGGTGGCCGAATCTCTTTTTTTTTTCTTCTTTGTATGGCCGTTTGGTTGCTTTTTCTTTCAAGGCATGATAGCCTGCGGCTCGTTGGCCGGTGCCTTCTTTTTCTTTCAAGGCATGATAGCCTGCGGCTCGTTGGCCGGTGCTTTCTTTTTCTTTCAAGGCATGATAGCCTGCGGCTCGTTGGCCGGTGCTTTCTTTTTCTTTCAAGGCATGATAGCCTGCGGCTCGTTGGCCGGTGCTTTCTTTTTCTTTCAAGGCATGATAGCCTGCGGCTCGTTGGCCGGTGCTTTCTTTTTCTTTCAAGGCATGATAGCCTGCGGCTCGTTGGCCGGTGCTTTCTTTTTCTTTCAAGGCATGATAGCCTGCGGCTCGTTGCCGGTGCTTTCTTTTTCTTTCAAGGCATGATAGCCTGCGGCTCGTTGGCCGGTGCTTTCTTTTTCTTTCAAGGCATGATAGCCTGCGGCTCGTTGGCCGGTGCTTTCTTTTCTTTCAAGGCATGATAGCCTGCGGCTCGTTGGCCGGTGCTTTCTTTTTCTTTCAAGGCATGATAGCCTGCGGCTCGTTGGCCGGTGCTTCTTTTGCTCTTTTTCGAAAATAATACCTCTTTATTAATGAATCGTAAAATTTATACATAGAATTTTTTTAAACATTCCCATGCCAAGAATGTGGCAATTCGTATCCTTCACTTTTTTCAGGCGGTATGAAGCTCGTCCTGTCCTCTGGTGTATGATGTATGGTCCTTCCCATTGGGGTTCTAGCTTTTAGGCTGCTTAACTTCTCGAAGAACCAACTCTCCTGGGGCAAAACTCCGCTCCTTTATCCTTTGGTTGAAATATCGCTCAACTCTGGATTTATCTTTCGCCATCCTTATTGCGGCGGCCATTCTAGTCTCCTCGAGGAGGTCTAGATGATCTTGTATTCCTTGATTGTTGACTTCTTCCGTATATGATTCCCACCTTATTGATGGCACCACAATTTCCGCCGGAATGACAGCCTCCGAACCATATGTTAGTCTGTAGGGTGTTTCCCCTGTTGGCCCCCCTTTCCGTTGTTCTGTAAGACCAAAGGATCTGGGGTAACAGCTCTGCCCACTTTCCCTTTCTTTCATCGAGTTTTTTCTTTATTGCCCTCACTATCTGACCATTCACATTCTCGACTTGCCCATTTGCCTGAGGGTGTGCTACTGATGCAAACCTTAAGTCAATTTTCCATTCTTCACAGAATTCCCGGAAGCTCTCGCAGTTGAACTGAGCTCCATTATCAGTTATTATTGTCTTTGGTATGCCGAACCTGCATACCACATATTTCCAGATGAATTCCTGTGACTTTCTAGCCATGATAGAGATAGTGGGCATTGCCTCGACCCATTTTGTGAAATAGTCGATTGCAACGTATATGAATTTGAACCTTCCTGGTGAAGCTCTGGGAATGGTCCCACAATATCTAATCCCCATAGCAAAAGGGATTGGGCAGAGGATAGATTTTTGTTCCGCCGGAGGATTGTGTATTTTGTTCCCGTGCTCCTGACACTTGAGACACTTTTGTATGTATTCTTTGCAATGTTCCATCATTTTTGGCCAAAAGTACCCGAGCCTCAGGATTTTGTGCGTTGTGGTTCTTTCTCCTTGGTGGTTTCCACAGAGCCCGTCATGCACCTCTTTTATTAGTTATGCTCCTTCGGCTATGGTAACACACTTCAATGCTGGTCTTGCAAAAGATCGCTTATATAGCTGGTTATTCTCAATGAAAAATGATGCGGCCCACCTTTTATTATCCTGGCCTCCTTTTCTTTCTTCCGGCAACTTTCCTTGCCGTATGTAATCTATGATTGGGGTCATCCAAGATTCTGTTTTATCATTTGGTTCCACTGTAAACATTTGAGCCCCGTCTATGCTTGATGTAGTCTTGATTTCCAACCATACCTCATTGGGTACTTTTTCGGCCATACTTGCTAATTTTGCCAAGGCATCAGCTTCAACATTCTCCTCACGAGGGAGGTGCTTTAGCTCACACCTTTGGAAGTTTGCTTTTAGCTCTTGGACTTTGAGCAAGTACCTCCACAGCTTTTCCTCTTTGACCTCATAGATGTTGTCGCTTTGTCTCTACCAACATGGAATCTGAGTATACCTCTAATTCTGTGAAAGTTTTAAATTTTATAAGCTTTATTTTCAACATGATTTTATAGGAAGGAAAAAATAGATATCTTCCTATGGAACCTGTTGCCCCTAGGGCGGTAGCCACCCCAAACCCCGAATGAGGGCTTCGTACTCAGCTTCATTGTTGGTAACATCGAAGTCTAGCCGGAAGGCGTAATTTAGACTTTGTCCATCCGGAGCTTGTACTACTATTCCAGCTCCTGCCCCATTTTTGCATCGGGCTCCGTCGACTAAGATGGTGTATGAGTTTTGGAGCTGTTTCTCTTCTCTTGCAAAGTTTGTTCTGTTATGAAGTCTGCCAAGGCCTGTGCTTTAATCGCTGTTCTGGGTAAGAAGTGAATTTCATATTGTGTTAGCTCCACTGTCCAGCTCACCATCCGGCCGGAAGCGTTTGGATTGTTAGCTATTTGTTTGAGTGGCCAGTTGGTTCTGACAAAGATTCGATGCGACTGAAAGTAGGGCCGTAATTTCCTTGACGCCACCACCAATGCAAACAGGATTTTCTCTATGTTTGTATATCGTCCTTCTGTTGGGCTCAAAATTTTGCCAGTATAATAGACTGGTATCTCTCTTTTTTCTTCCATAATCAAGACAGCTGCGACTGCCCAATCTGTCGCGGATAAGTAAAGGTAGAGGTCCTGGCCTGGGGCGGGTACGCCCAATTTAGGCAAATCCCGAAGCATCTCTTTGATCTTTTCAAATGCGTCTATACACTCTTGGCCCCATTGGAACTTGCTGTTCTTTCTTAGGATATTGAAGAACGGGATTGATTTTTCCTGAAGCTTGGAACAAAATCTGCTTAACGCCATGAGTCTCCCATTCAAGGCTTGGACATCTTTGATATTTTTTGGAGGGGAGAGGTTGAGGATCGCCTGACTTTTTTCCGGATCGACCTCAATACCTCGCTGTCCAACAATAAAACCAAGAAACTTCCCTTTGGTTACACCGAATACACACTTCTCCGGATTCAGCTTGATTTGGTATTTGTCCAGAGTGTCGAATGTTTCCTCTAAATCCTTCATGTGTTGTCTTTTGATGGACTTTTTACGACTATATCGTCAACGTAAGCTTCCACGTTCCGGGCGAGTTGTTGACAAAACACTTTGTCAATCATTCGCTGAAAGGTAGCTCCAGCATTTTTTAGTCCAAAAGGCATTACCTTGTAACAGAATGTTCCGGCTGAAGTTATGAAGGATGTTTTTTCCGAATCGTCTTCTTTCATTTTTATCTGATTATAGCCAGAGAAAGCATCTAGAAAGCTCAACACAGAGCTTTGAGCAGTTGAAACCACCAATCTATCTATTGACGGTAGGGGATAGAAATCTTTAGGACATGCCTTATTTAAATCTGTGAAATCCACACACATTCTCCATTTTCCGTTTGCTTTTTTCACCATGACGACATTAGCCAGCCATCTGGGTATGCAACCTCCCTGATGAATCCGGCTTTGAGGAGCTTTTGGACCTCGGTTCGTGCGGCCAAATCTCGTTCTTCCCCTATTACCCTTTTTCTTTTGCCTGACCGCCGGATGCTTAGGATCTACCCGAGCTCATGCCGGATAACGCTTGGGTCTATACCAGGCATCTCGTCCATGTTCCAAGCGAATGTTGCCCTTCTTTTTCCAGGAACCTCATTAAGTGAGTCTGTTTCTCCACATCAAACGCAGTTCCTATTTTAAAAATTTTAGAAGGGTCAGATTTTAAATGTACCTCTCTGGGGGAGTCTTGAGTTGTTTGATGTTCCTCTTTTTCTGCCTTGGCTCCGGGGAAAGGTAATTTTCCCTTAAACTCTTTTGTGACCCCCACAGTTTTGACTACCTCCTCACTAGGAAGACTGTCCATAATGCAAACTTCACACAACCGGCCATCTTTTGACTTCCCCTTATTGTAACCACCTTTCCGCTTGTGGTTAAATACTTCAATTTCAAGTGATGAGTACTGTGTATGGCTTTAAAAGCATTGATTCCTGGCCTTCCGAGATACATGTTATATCCGGACAGACCTGGTACAATAAAAGCTGTGAGCTTCTCCGTTCGCCATTCATCGTTTTGACCGAGGGTCATAGTGAAATCTATACTGCCGGTAGATTGTGGTAAAAACTCCCCCCTACAAACCCTCCTAGAACCGCCTAATATGGCTTAATCCGGCTCTCAGGTACCTCTAATTTTTTAACCGCTTCAGCTGAGATAACGTTTGCTCCGGCTCCACTATCAATCAGGATCCCTTCCATCATTCGATCATTTACTTGCGGCACGAATGACAAGTGGATCGTTGTGTGGATACAGCACTCCATCTTCATCTTCGTCAGAGAAGAAAATCGGAGGAAAGCCCTCCTTTTTGGCAATCTTCCTTTCCGGGAGTTCCTGATGTACTTGGTGAATGTGCCTTTTCCTTTCATTAGGGGTTAGTGGTCCTACCTCCGAAAATAGCCCTGTGAGTTTTCTTAGAGAAGGTTTTGTTAGCCTTCTTTCTTTCTTCTTCTCTTTTTTTTTTTTGAGAAAGGGTTTTGCTGTAAACAAAAATGCGAAAAAATGAAAGTTCTACTCTTCTTATTTCATGGCACGATTTTTAAACAATTCAATCCTATATGCTTGATTTTTTGGAAAAACAACCATAACCATAACAGCCTTACTTCCTAGGAGCCCTTTTGTCCGAATGGAAAGAGAAGAACCTTACTTTCCTTACAGACCTGTTATCATTCCCACCGATTTGCCAGGGTTAGCCTAGGATGGACTTCTTCCTCCTGCCGTCCCTTGACACATTCTGGGCGCTGCCCTGCTGACCGCCATACTGTCTTTACGCTCCGGCTTGTTGCTTTCCCTTCTTCTTATTCTCTTCAATGACTCGGAGCTCTTTGGCCAGAGTGGCACAGTTTACGGTTCGATGGCTGCGGTTCCCATGGTATTCACAGAATGCAACTGAAATTTCTCCCTGTGGCGGCTTTCTTGGCTGAGGGAGGTATCCATCCCTTACTGCAGCAGCGTACTTTCCTGGGTCGATGTAGACAACAGTCCTTGCTCCCTGATGTTGCGGCCCCTAAGAGGAGGATCCGACAGTTGATTTGTAATAATACGGCTTGTATCTTGATCTCCTCTCCGGCACCTCCACCTTGTCCTTCCTTTTTTTCTAATGTTGTTGTATTTTTGAAGCTATCTGCTAGCTCCTTAGCCTTGTTCTTTGCTATCTCAGATTTCAAAAATAATGGATCATTTCAGCTAATTCCCCATGAGTTTTTGGCGCTTTTGTCGCAATCTTTCCAGCAAGTCGAGGTTGGGCCAAGCCATTTCCAAAGGCCTTAATCAAGATCTTCTCATCGATATCGTCGATTTCTGCGACCTTCTTATGGAAGCGCTCGTTGTACTCCTTCACGGTTTCTCCTTTTCGCTGCTTAACCACTAGTAGAAAAAAGATTTTAAATGACGCACTTTAAACCACGGTTAAATCTTTAACCGTCGTTTTAACATTTTAAACCACGGTTTTTAAGCAAACCGTCATATATAGTGCACGCCTCATTCCAT
Organism: Limonium bicolor; assembly: GCA_023374045.1. Lineage (NCBI taxonomy): Eukaryota > Viridiplantae > Streptophyta > Magnoliopsida > Caryophyllales > Plumbaginaceae > Limonium > Limonium bicolor. The sequence continues at coordinate 229,775,426 of CM041778.1, forward strand.
AAATGACGGTTCTCCATATAACCGTCATATATAGTTCGTCCGCTTTGAAGATAAAACGACGGTTCAGTACTAACCGTCGTATAAAGGGTTTATAAACCACGGTTCGTTTTCAACCGTCGTTTAAAGTTTTACGGAAAGAATTATAAACCACGGTTTTTTACAAAACCGTCGTTTATTTGTCCAGTCACATACGTCTTTAACGACGGTTCCTTGATTAACCGTCGTTTAAAAGTCTTTTAATAAAAAAAAACCCGACCTTTCTTCTTCTTCCTCCTCTCGCTCTCTGTTTCCCCTGCGATTTCTCGACGATTTTTTCCACCGCCCCTTTCCACCGCCCCGTCTCCCCCGTCGAGCTTGTGCCCGTCCTCCTCCTCCTCCGGCGCCGTCGAGCTTGTGCCCGTCTTCCTCCGGCGTCGACTGTTTGCCGTCCTCCTCTGTCCTCTGCCCGCGTCGCCATTCTCGGCCGCGCGCCTCACCAACCGTCCCTCGCCTGAAGTCTCGACCTCATCAGCGCACCACGGTGCCCCAAGGTAAACCCTAAACTATCTTCGCTTTTTTTTTATTGTATGGGTGTATATATGATCGAGTGGGTACGACTGAGAGTGATAAAACGTGGAGAATTCTTGCGATGGTGGTTTTGTAGATTGGTTTGCGATGGTGGTTTTGTAGATTGACATGGATAAGCTCTGTGGTGAACGAGAAATGGTAAGTGGAGGAAGTGGAAGTGGGGATTCGTCTGTGAGTAAGGAGGCTGTTGAATTTGATATGGTTTCTTGCATTATCTGTCTAGCTAACTTACTTCAGTGATGAAATAATGATCGGACACTACTTGTTTTAGGATAAGTTATGGTGGTGGAGAAACAGATTGATGAATTGAGTACTGATCGAGATGAAAGAAAGTAAGAAAGAACAAACGAAATCGAGTTTGATTTGGGTAGCTGGTTTTGTTCATTAATGAAACAGCTTTGTGATTAGTTTTCCTAGGGATTGATAGCAGAGAGTTGGGATTTTGGATCTTTCAATTTATGGGTTTCATCCAAAAGACATTAATCTTTCACTTATCTTCACTCAATGTAGAATATATATATATATGCAATGGTTTTGAATATCAAATCGATCTCTCCGGTTGAATGCGTGGGATTTCCAATGGTGTGCTATGGTGGACTGATGTGTTAATTGTTTATGTCTTCTTTGTTTTGGTTGTTTTGATTTTCTAGTGTCGGTTGAGATATTATATTTTCTGTCACATTATGATTATTATTGTTGTTGTTATTGCGATCGAGGGAGGGAGAGAGAGTCGTACGACGTATGTTTATGCAGGGGAAAAAAAATGAAAACAATTCTCTACAGTTCTCTTAAATGTTTGTTTATGCAGGGGAAAATGAAATGGTTTTCGTAGTAGTCTTTCTGATGTTGGTACTATGTTTGTTTCTGCCTTAAAAAAATGTGGAGTATAAAAATACGCAAAGGTCATGCCAAATTTTTTCCAGAATTTAACCTTATTTTAATTTTATTGAATAGGTGTTTCTACGGTTGAACAATCCCTCTTCCTTCCCATTTGTGACTTGATCATCCTTATTCATCATTAGGTTAGTTTTTTAAAAATGTTATGGTTTATTCAAAATATATCTGTTTGTTAATTTGTTCAATTATTCATATATTTTTCAAATTAAAACCTTGTACTCTAATTTCATTGTATTCACTACCACAGTCGGATTGTCTACTTGTCGCACTATCTGCTGCTGTCAACCTCTGCCACCGGTTTGCCTGATCAGAACCCACGGTAAATCACTTGCATTTCTGATTATAATTTTAGAAACAAATAGTAATATAAATGTATATATATATATATATATATATGTCACAAATAGACGTTATACTAAATTCTACTTGTATTCTGCAATCATTAGAATATGTATTTGCATAGTGTGGTTGAAATGTGATGATGGGGTTGAAATGGGGTGGATGTTTTTGTTCATTGATCATATATATATATATATACATTTACTATGCATACTTGTCTGTCTGATAATAATTCGTATGGTTTGCCGAGAGTTAATGTTGCTGCTATGTTTGTTAATTTCTGCCTTAAAAAAATGTGGAGTGTCTAAAAATACGCAAAGGTCATGCCAAATTTTTTCCAGAATTTAAGCTTGTTCGTTTGTTTAATATGTTCAATTATTCAAGTTTTTATAAAATTAAAACCTTATTCTAATTTCATTGAATAGGTGTTATATACTCGCGCAAGAGCATTTGTCTACTTCTCCTTCTTCTGTGTGTTCGCGCTAGCTGACCATCCAGTACTCATCAGGTTGGTATTTAAAATGTTTCAATTTATTTTTGTTTTTCTATTAAACAATGGAAAATCAATTCAAACATAGAATTACCTGTCTGAGATATACCTGATAGAGGTATGTCTTAGATAGTCCCTGTTGGGACTGTCCAATGACCTTTGATCTCACCATCTAGGTTGTGAATGAGTTAATAATATACAGTAGTTCAGTGATAATTTCAGCAGCATTACCCTAGTGTTCTTCTAGTGTACATATATATATGTGAATTGAAACGATTCGTATATAATATCTACACTAGGAGAACTGTAGGGTAATGCTGCCGAAATTATCACTGAACTACTGTATATTATTAACTTGTTCCTAGGTGAGATCGTAGGTGATTGGATAGGTTTAGGTTGTTAAATCTGTAAATAAAAAAAGAGGAGATCAATGGAACGAGTTCACGACATCTGGTGTGTGTTGAAAAAGGAGATGGAGCGCTCAGTGATGTACAGTGACAGATTGGACATCAAGTACCTAGAAGGGGTCAATAAATTTTGCAAAGTCCTTGTTGACAATCTTAAACCAAGGGATAAGGGATATATTCGATGTCCTTGTGTCGATTGCAAGAACGACTTCAAATACCGAGGTGTGGACAAGATTAAGGATCATCTGATTCGCAGAGGGTTTACAGATGATTATGAAGCCATAACAATACTGCATGGTCAACATTCAGTACAAGTGTTTGAATGTGCTGATAACGTCGTTGCAGAACAATCAGAAATGGATGCTTCACAGATTTTGGGGATACTCAAGATGATTCACTAGGTAGTGATTCAGATGATCAGGAGGACCTTAATGCAATGATGGAAGATGTTGAACAACATTTTTCCAACAAACCCAAATCATTCGAAAATCTGATGCAAGCATCAAAGGAACCGTTGTACAGTGGATGTGAAACGCAAACACAAAACAAATTGAGCGTTGTCTTAAAACTATTCAATCTGAAGGCGAGACATGGATGGAGTGATGTCAGTTTTACAGATCTTTTACAACTGCTGAAGAATGTACTACCAAAGGACAATGTGATACCCACAACAACTTATGAGGCAAAGAAGTTAATGTGTCCGATGGGTATGGAATATAAAAAAATACATGCTTGTCCAAATGGGTGTATGTTGTATTGGAAGGAGAATGAGTTGGATGACCATTGCTCTGAATGTGGGGAATCACGCTATGTAAAAAAGGGTGACAGAAACCACATAAGCACTAAAGTGGGCTCTCCTGCGAAGGTGTTGTGGTATCTACCGATAATTCCCCGATTCAAACGTTTGTTTGCAGTTCAGAAAGATGCTGAGAACCTCCGATGGCATGCTACCCATAGAAAGGATGATGGTAAATTGAGACATCCAGCCGATTCACCACAATGGAGAAACATTGACAGAATATACCCTCAATTCGGTACAGACCCAAGGAACTTAAGACTTGGTTTATGCACTGATGGGATGAACCCTTATGGCACTTTGAGCAGTATACACAGTACTTGGCCTGTTTTATTGACAATATACAATCTGCCACCATGGTTGTGTATGAAACCCAGACATATTCTCCTCTCTCTGTTGATATCGGGTCCAAAACAACCGGGAAACAAAATTGATGTGTTTTTGCAACCACTTATTGACGATTTAAAATTGTTGTGGAATGAAGGTGCGACGGTGTATGATTCATATGGTATGGAAAACTTCACGCTCCGGGCTATGTTGTTTTGTACGATCAATGATTTCCCTGCATACGGTAACCTCTCGGGATACACAATTAAAGGAGCTCTAGCGTGCCCTATATGTGGAGATAGAACTTGCAGTATACGGTTAAAACACAGTGGAAAAAATGTGTACATGGGCCATCGGAAATTCCTTCCTAAAGGGCACAAATACGTAAGATGACAAAAGAGTTTGATGGAAAAACGGATCATGCAGTCGCTCGACCACCACTATCTGCTGCTGAGACTTACAATCAGTTGAAGAATGTGTGAACAACTTCGGTCCACCAATTAAAGCCACTGAAAAGAGCATCTGGAAGAAAAAATCAATATTTTGGGAACTTGAATATTGGCAACATTTAGAGGTGAGACATTGCATTGATGCTATGCACGTGGAGAAAAACATTGGTGAAAGTGTATCTGCGACACTACTAAACGTGAAAGGAAAGACAAAAGACCATTTAAAGGGTAGAAAAGATCTGGTTGAATTGGGTATACGAGAAGAACTCACGCCACAACAAAGAGGGAAAAGAACATTCTTGCCTCCCGCTTGTCATACATTATCCAAAGAAGAGAAAATAAGTTTTTGTAGTTCTCTTCGTCATATTAAAGTGCCATCCGGTTACTCATCGAACATAGCAAGTTTGGTATCAATGTCTGATCTTAAATTGGTAGGGATGAAGTCTCACGACTATCATGTGCTGATGCAGCACTTACTTCCGGTTGCTCTCCGTGGAATCCTTCCAGCTGATGTCAGGAAAACTATTACAAATTTATGTGTTTTTTCAAAGGAATTTCGTGTAAAGTGCTTGATGTGGAGACGCTGGATAAACTACAGAATGACCTTGTGATCACCATGTGTCAGTTGGAAATGTATTTTCCTCCTTCGTTTTTTGATATTATGGTGCATCTACTTGTTCATCTTGTTAGAGAGATCAAACATTGTGGTCCGTTATACCTTCGATACATGTATCCGTTTGAGAGATATATGGGTATACTGAAAAAGAAAATGAAAAACCGTCGGCGTCCAGAGGGAAGTATAATTGAAGGGACAGTAACAGAGGAGTAGTTGACTTCTGCACTCATACTTACACGGTGTTGATGTTATTGGATTACCGAAAGCAAGACATGATGGCAGGCTTAAAGGGGTTGGTACCTGTGGGAAAAAATTATGCAGAGTTGATTGATACATTGAACAAGGCACATCTGGTTGTGTTGAATCATTCTGAAGTTGTTGAACCGTATTTCGATGCACACCTAGCCTACCTCAAAACAAAACACCCAACGATGAGTAATGCCAAATTAAAAAAAGCAGAATGCAACATTTGTTAAGTGGTTCAGACAGAAGGTGTTGTATGAAGATTCAAGGAAGGTGGATGAAATGATCCAGTTGTTGGCACTTGGTCCAAATCTCGATGTGTTGTCTTATGAAGGATATGATGTAAATGGATTTTTATTTTACACTGAACGTCAAGATTGTAAATCGACAAACCAGAACAGTGGTGTGCATCTTATCGCTTCACAAGACATTTTCACAGGAACAAATCGTAATACACTGAAGAACGAATATTATGGTGTTATTGAGGATATTTGGGTCTTGAATTACACTAGTTATGAAACTTGTGTATTTCGTTGCAAATGGGTGGACAACAAACAGGGATATCGTGAGGAGGATCATGGTATGAAGCTAGTTGATTTAACGACAGCGGCTCCTACTGATGAACCCTTTATCGTTGCATCAAAGGCAAAACAAGTATTCTACTGTCGTGATCAGTCTAATCCCAGATGGTCTATTGTAATGCAGAGTAAAAGATCGATAGTTGGGATTGATAATATTGTTGATGAGGATGAATACGACTGTGAAGATGAAACAGATGTACCTATTCGGTTGCCGATGGAGGTAGATAATGTAACTAATTTTGAATATCGAAGGTCCGACCACAACGAAGGATTGTGGATTGAACGATGAAATGTTATTTTGTAAGTTTGGTTGACAATATTATATTATTATTTCATTTTGTCATGTTTCAATATTTGATTCAGTAGATGTTCGTATTAACCTTGTTAATTGTTGATTATTTTTCAGATTATGGATCCTGACGATAGAGTCGAAGAGGACTTACTGTTGGGGTTGGATGATATTGACGATGACGTCCCTACTGAAGAACCACCAGCTCATCTACTTCGCAGACCCTCGGAAGGGACGTGGACCGACCCGTGGGTTGAAGGAGAAGAAAAATGCTCCCATCGATTTGTTGGGACAAGTACCTCCGACATCTGGTGGGTCGAAGCAGCAGTTTGCTTCTACTTGGGATTGATGGTAAAATCCCATTGTCGATTAATAAGGATTGGAAGATCAAGAAAAGGCAGACAAAGACATCATGTGGCAGATGGTGCAGAAGAAATACAAGTCGCGGATGAACTTCGGAAGAAGATTGAATCACTTTAGCGACATCGCTGCGACAATTCAAGCATCGGTTGGTAGATGGTGGATTAACAAACCGGGCTCCAAGAGGTCACCGCCGTGGGTAGTGTATGATGGTATGTCACGGAGGAGGACTGGAAGATATTCTACGACCATCGCCAGACTGAAGAGTTTAAGGTACTTTTACAATTATTCTTCTTAATTATTTAAGGAATAAAATTTAACAAATATTTTTTTTATTATGTATAACTTACAAATATACAAATTTTGTAACAGTTACGTCAAGAACAAGCGAGACGTAACCGGGCGAAGAATATATAAGCACTACATGGGGCGAGCTGGATATACGGGGCGGTTGGAGAAGTGGAAGAGCGAGGAGGCGCTTACTGACGAACGAAGACGAAGACGGCACTCAGTCAGTTGTTGATATGTTGACGATGCAAGTAGGGTGCAGACATTTATGCTGGGGCATGAAGAAAAATGAAGAGGGAGTATATGTGTTCCCGCAGAGCGAGACTGCTGAGTTGGCTCAAGATTGTAAGTATATATTTTAAAAGTTGTTGTTTACTAATTAGTAAGTTCATTTCTAATATTTTTGTAATTTAAAATAGTCTGGATCTACTGAGATGGGAGATGGTCCGGCCCCTCCGTCTCAGGATGATCCACTGAATAAGGCCCTTGGGCAAAAGGATCATCCAGGGCGAGTGCGGGGGCTTGGAGGGGAAGTTCGCCAAAAAGACGTGTTTCTACGTCTCGATCGAGAGTACCACGCAGGCTGAAATGAGAGAGAATGGTGGATGAACGGGTGCACGACCGGTTGGCGGAGTCGGAAAGACGTCACGCTGAGGAGCTCAGACGTCACGCTGAGGAGCGTCAAGCCTACGAGGAGCGCCTGCGAAGACTTGAGGCTTTAGTATTGGGCCAGGTGCATGCTCCTACACCGACACCTACTCTACACCGGTGTCTGCTCCTACTGCGACGGCGGATACATCGATAGTGGCCGCGTCTCCTACACCGGCACCTACTGCTACACGACGTCTGTCCTACCACGACGGCGGATACTGTCGATGATCCTACACCGACGTCTGCTCCTACCACGACGGCGGATACTCCGATGGTCGATCATCCTGCACCTTCTTCTCCTACCAGAGACACATTTCCTTATCAAAACCTTTCGGTTTGTTCTTTTTTCCTCCTTAGTTATTTTAACATTACTTTTAAAACAATATAATTTTATTAGCTTGCTTACTGTTGTGAGTTGATGTAGGTGGCTAAATCATGTCATCTGTTTCAAGTGTTGGATGGTGGGACTGTTCATGTTGCATTCGGTCGGGTTTTACAGACCGGACCGAACACTGTAGTACATTTCAAGCCCATCCCACCTCTCCACGCTCGTGTGATGGTAGACGATATTGTGAAAGGTCATGAGGACTCTCCCCTTCCGTTGGAGTGGAATCAGTGGAGTAAAATAGTCAAGCAAAATCTTCAGTTGTTCCATGGCCATATTCTCTCATTGATGTCAGTGACAAGGTAAACTATTTACATGCTTACTGTTTAGTTTTTAACTTGACTGTTGACTGATATGTTATTATTTAAATTTTGTATACTATTAGATTGATAAGGAATTAAGACCGGTTAAGAAGAGGAAAGTGGATAAGGGGAAGGAAGTTGTGAAATCAAATGAGGAGAGTCAGAGTGTGAGAAAGGAAGTGGTCAAACCTTTCGATATGACTCCTAGGAGATCCCCATTCTGACACCCAAGTATCTGAAGAAGTTGACAGACAAACAAAAAATGCTATGACTTTTTCATGACGAAGCCAGTCTGTCACCAATTTCAACATGAAAGTGTCTAAGCATGTTTTCCACTCCCCCGAGCCCAGAGATCTGATGATTACCGTGAGCGATCTAAGAGAATTTTTGATGGGAGACCTGCTTAACATCTCTGTGATTCAGGCCTATTGTTGTAAGTATCTTTTAAATTATTAAATTATCTTTCATTTTTTTAAGCTATTTAACATATCTTATGAAAAAATGTTGTTTAGGTGTTTGACTAGTAGACTGCTAGCGAGCAAGAGATTATGTGCCCTCTCTTTCTTGTGTCCGCAATTGATGTCAGCAAATCAGGCCGCATTGGATGAGCAAGGATGTGTACAGCATGTGAGGCAGGGATTTTGTTCTGCGGTGCGAAGAAAAACAAATATTTGCTGATCCCATATCATCAGATGTAAGTACACAATAACTGGAATTTTTTGCTTCCTAATTGTGATATTATAATTGTTGTACAAAACATTCTTTGTTTTATCTGTGGCAGCAATCATTGGATGTTGTGGTGTTGTGTATCGACACCTCATGCTTATTGATACTAGACCCATTGGGCGGCCCTGATGACCTTCGAGAGATCGCTGTAGAGAAATGTTTGAAGGAGTGAGTATTCAAAAATTTTAATGCATTCTGTATTTATTTTAAGCTTGTCCTAGATTATTGACAATAAATGGCTTCATTTTAAAATGCTGTATTTATGCAGGGGTCATAAGCTTGGTTTGAGTGATGTGAAGAAACCATTCTCCATCTTGGACTTCCATTACATACGTGTAAGTAATCATTTAATTTATGCATTTTTGTATTAAAGTTAAACGTTTAATTTTTTGATCTATCTAAAGTTGGTAATCCATGGATGGTGTGATGACAGTGTCCTCAGCAGCCTGATTCACAAAGCTGTGGCTATTATGTGATGCGGTACATGTTCGAGATTGTACAAAATATTGACACGCTTGCTGATGATGACAAGGTAAACCATACCAATCAAAGTTTTAGTTAAAGTTATTGCATTTGAAATAAAATTGTGTACTAATGATGATCAGTTTCTTTTTATGGACAGATCGTTTCTTTTTCACACAAGCAGGGAGCACGTATTCCAAAATGATCTCACTTTGTAAGAGATCATCTATCGCAGTTTTGGTGTAAAAATTACTTGAGTGTTACTTAGATCTTATCCTAGTGTAGTTAGACTTACACTTTTGTTTGTTGAAGCAATAGACTCTCAAAGAGTTTGTAAAGTTCAACTCTCTCTTATTTTTGAAAGTTTGAATGGGTTTGTTTGCAATTCGTTTTCAATGTTGCAATTCAAACTGGCAACTTGGTTTATGGTCATATAGTGTGGTTGGTTATCAAAGGGCAATACCAGTTGGATGCCCTGTACAGGTTGTATATGCGATTGTAAATTGTGGAAAACATTGTGGTAGAGGCTTAAAAAAAAAAAACTAAAAAAAAAAGAAAAAAAAAAACACGGTTACTTAAAAACCGTGGTTTAAAATTCAGTGGAACGACATTTTAAACCACGGTTTTCTACAGAACCGTCGTATAAAACAGTCATATACCACGGTTTTACAGGAACCGTCGTTTAAAAGCCATGATACCACGGTTACAAAGCCAAACCGTGGTATAAAATCGGTCTGATCCGCGACAAAAACAACAATTAAACGACGGTCATATAGAAACCGTGGTTTATAATCGCGATTTTAAACGACGGTTTTGAACCGTGGTTTATAGGCATTTTCGAATATACGACGCGCGTATTAACCACGGTTTGGAACCGTGGTATATAGGCTTTTTAACCGTGGTTTATAACATTTTCTGCACTAGTGAACGTCCATCAATTCTATTGTTTTCTTTTTTAACCCTCTACTCGCAGCGAAGTATTGCTGGAATTCTTCGGTCAGCTGTTTGAAGCTCTGATGGACTGTGGCGGTCTCGTGGAGATCCATCCCAACGCTCTCTTCAAAAAGCGTCCGGGGAATAAATTGCAGAGAGTGAGGGAGCTGATCCCCTGAGTGTTCATGGCAAATGAACTTCTTAATATGTTGGGTGGGGTCTCCAGTCCCATCATATTTCTCAACCGCGGAAGCAACGAAATGTGGCGGGATTTTGCTTTCTAATCCGTTCTGAGAAGGGGTACACGCTCATGTCTATCTGGTCATCTTCTTCCATTTCTTCTTCACCGATGATCGAATTATGCTTCCTATCCTTACTTTCTCGCCGTTGCTGCCTCTGGAATCCTTATTTCTCAGCTGCTCTATGGCCTCAGTCATTTCATCCCATTTTCTCTGATCTCCTCGTCTCTTTGCATTAGTTCCTGTTGCAGAGTTTGTTTCCCTCTACAATTTTTTCGTCAATGGATCTTACTAGTCCCTTTAGCATGTCTTCGAGATCTTTTTTGGAGATGGCCTCTGGCATCTCCGAATTCATTTCTTCTTCAGAACGATTGTTATCCTCGGTAGCGTTTCTTCGGTGTTTTCTTTGATCTCGGAGCCATTTCTCGTATTCAGATCCTGCCAAAAATGCCATTAATTGTTTCAGATTTCCACTACAAATCGTTACAGATTACTTCCCTGTCTCTAGGTGGTCTCGTGGTTGTTCTTGCCGTTCGTTTCCCAGACGGCGCCAAATGAAACAGTATATGCTATCCTAATACAGTCCGATCTGATCCTATATTCTACGTTACTGGTCTCGATTACAGAATTTCACAAGAGTAGAGAGAGAGAGCCTAGTTAGAATCGAGTGTAAGTTTGATTGCCAAATGTAGCGTGTTTTATTTCATGGGGGTACATCCCTATTTATAGTATTTTGGGCCTTGTTCCATGGTGCCAGCCTGTATTTTACATGTATAAGTACAGTTTTACCCTCTCTTAGTATCTTTGGCTGACCACAGGCGGTCGGTTCGTACGGTATTTTGCCTTGTCTAAGTTATTTTCATCCGGTTGGAGACGGCCGGATGCCTATGTGCTTCTACTTCCATCCGGCTGAAGCGGCCGGATGCTCTACGGTCTTGTTTTGACTTGGCACCATTTCTTCCCTTCTCAGTATGTAATGAGTTTACAGTAATTCATATATGTGGTGTGTCTAGTTCCGATACCATTAACCTCGAAGGTGTTAAACCTTAGCTAACTGAGTCTAGGATCACATGAGAGATCGGTATTCGGATTTAACGACCCGAACATAGGGCGTTCTAACCACGGCTATGCGTAGTTAGTTATGTGATGTTTGTGTGTGAAGGTATGTTACCTCCCTTGTGTGTTTTAACCGATTGTAATCCTTATGGTGTGTGGATGTGATAAGTTCCATAATGGAGCTCTAACTAATTATTATAAGTATATGTACTAATGGGGGGTGAATCCGGTCGTTCCGGTCGCGCGTTGTTTGGGAGTGGGTATCCATCCTTGCTTTACCTTCCTCTCTGTTATGGTTGTTTTTCCTTCTTGGATTACGATCTCCCATTAGCTTACTCCAAAGCTTAACTATTCTGACTTATGATCGGTCTAGGGGGAACATGTTTTTGGTGTGGTGTTCGGGTCACTATATCCGATCCATCTTTAAGTTAAGTTACTCGTCTGACTATTAGGACGGTAACGAGTGTTTATAACGAGCTTAACATGAAGGTGCCATCATTCTCTAGGCTCACAAGTGAATAACTATGTTTGGGTCGGTTCCTAAAGAGAACCGTTCCCATTATGTTATGTGTTATTGTTGTACTGCAATTCCTATTGCGATGTTATGTTATATGTACGTTGAAACGTGAAATGTGTTGTTATGTGGAGTATGTGGATCATGGATATGAATCCAGGTTATTATAAGACGAATTTGTGTGTAACCCGACTAGTGGGGTAAGTGTCGTCTATTAAGGAAATAGCTCCATTGGAGGAGAAACCCTCAAGGGTTAAGGAACAAAATGAGTGAGCTAACGAGTTTTGTTGTGTTGATTGATTTGTTGAACCCCATTGCGGTGGGTATGTAATGTGTTATGTGTTTTAGTTTCATGCATGATTTAAATATAATCAACTGCATGCTTAGACGACAATTGGTTTTTGTGTGGGCCGGTAGCATGCGGGCTGTGGGATTACCATACCAGCAAAGGTGCTGAGCCCCCTGGGGGGCCACCCTTTCTTCTCTTTCCTATTTCAGTTACAAGGAGCTGGAAGCCGTTCGAGAGTAGGACGGGGTAGTTGTCTATACACGAATAGCCATTTCAATGGTATATGTATTGTAGGTGTAGTAAGACCGAAATTGTTATCGGCATCAGTTGGTAAATACTCGGTACAGTTGGAATGTATATGTATTATGAATGTTAGCAATGGAAAAGGATGGTAATGTGTAGTTGCTCGGGAATCTGGTCCATCAGACCGATACAATGTATATGTGTATGTATTAGCCTTGTTAGCCACGTGGGTGGCTAACGACGTGTAACACCAACGAGTAAGTAATGTGATGAAGTATGTTTTCCGCTGCAAATGGTTATTAAGTGTATTGTTGTAGTTGGGGTGTTACATTTTTGGGTATTGGAATATTTTTAAATTCAATTTCTTGTCAGATTCAATCAGAAATTGTTTGAAAATTATTGGAAATTCGAAAAATCAAAATTCCAACGCCATTACGCTTCAAATGTCATCCTCAATCATGGGTTAAAATTTCAAAGCATTTTAAATTTGTTTGACCCTTATTTGGAGGAGAGAGAAAGCCTATAGGGGGCTTAGGAGCCTTGAAAAATTACGAAAATGCCCCTAGAGATGACTAAGCTGTCCATAGTACTCTGAAATGTGTCGATCGAACTGGGAACCCTCACTACTAGCCTATTAGTAGAGACTCTCTTCCGGGGGGTTGAAATTTTGGGTATAACAGACTTCTGCCTATCTTAAGCAGCTTTCATATTCTCCCTGATTTGCTGAACTTCAGCCTGAACTTGTTCTAAGTACTCTGGTCCTATGATGACCGTCTCACTTGACTCGTCCTAGCAGAGCGGTGTACGACATGGTCTACCGTACAACACTTGGAAAGCCGCCATCTTGATCGAAGCATGATAGCTATTGTTGTATGAGAACTTGATCAGATGCAACTTGTCAATCCAACTGCCCTGGAAGTCTAAGGCACATGCTCTCAGCATGTCCTCGAGTGTCTGAATTGTACGCTCAGTCTGACCATCTGTCTGAGGATGGAATGCGGTACTCAACTTCAATTCTGTACCCAACGCTTCTCTCGTAGCTCTCCAGTACCTCGAAAGGAATTTAGTATCTCTATCTAACACTATGGTCTTCGGTACCCCGTGGTGTCTCATGATCTCCTTATCGAACAACTCAGCTAACTTAGTTACCTTCCAAGTATCCTTCATCAGTATGAATCAGGCTACCTTGGTAAGGTGATCCACTACAACCCATATCATGTTTAGACCTCCCCTGGTAGGTGGGAGTCCGACCACGAAGTCCATTGAGATATCATGAAACTTCCACTCCGGAACTGGCATCGACTGTACCATTCCGGTCGTTGGTGCTCGAATTTTACCTTCTGGCATGTGAGACACCTCAAAACAAACTCGGTGAGATCTACCTTCATCCCCGACCACCAGAAGTATCTCTTCATGTCTTTATACATCTTAGAGGCTCCCGGATGGATGGAAACTGAAGAACAATGTGATTCTCTAAGTATGCGATCTTTCAGATCCGCGCTGCCTCGTGGTATGCATAACCGGCCCTTAAGTCTGATCAGATCATCATCATGAAGTCCGAAGTCCTATTTCTGACTCTCAAAGGTACCCTCTTTCAGCTTATGTTTGACTTCCCTCATATACTCAGCAGTCCTCTAAGCCTCTCGCACCTCATCAACCAAGCTCGAGAAAGAAAGTAGCGAATGGAGTAAGTGTGCTCGACGGCTCAGGGCGTCAGCTACAACATTGGCCTTCCCTTCTTTATACTGGAGGTCAATATCATAGTCTTTCAAGAATTCTAACCATCTCCCCTGCCGAAGATTCAACTCTTTCTGAGTGAATATGTATTTTAAACTTTTATGATCGGTGTAGATCATCACACTAACCCCGTACAAGTAGTGGCGCCATATCTTCAAAGCGAAGACTACAGCTCCCAACTCTAAGTCGTGAGAGGGGTAGTTCTCCTCATGTTTCTTTAGCTGACGTGAGGCATATGCCACCACCTTGCCATGCTGCATGAGCACGCAACCCAGCCCTCTGCCGGATGCATCACAGTATGCCTCAAAGCCCTTCGTACTGTCTGGTATTGTCAGAACCAGTTGAGTTGTCAGTGAGTCCTTCAAACTCTGAAACAAACTCTCACAATCAGCCGTCCATACGAATGGTGCATCTTTCTTCATCAGACTGGTCATTGGCTTCGTGACCTTGCTGAAGTTCCTAACAAACCTCCGATAGCAACACGCCAAACCAAGAATGCTCTAAATGTCGGTAACTGTCTTCGGTCTCGGCCAGGTATGCACGAAATCAATCTTTGCTGGATCCACCGAGATCCAGCATCTGAGATGATGACCCAGGAAAGAGACCTGGTCAGCCAAAACTCACATTTGGAGAACTTAGCGTAAAGCTGGTTCTCCCTCAGTACCTCTAATACCCTCCTCAAATGTTCCTCATGCTCAGCTCTTGACTTTGAATATCAAAATGTCGTCGATGAATACCACAACCGACTGTCCAACTGCTCCCTGAATAAGCGTTCATCAGATCCATAAATTCGCCGGTGCGTTCGACAAACCGAATGGCATCACTGTGAACTCGTAGTGGCCGTATCGTGTCCAGAATGTCGTCTTCTCAATATCTCCCTCCTTAATGGCTATCTGATGATACCCCGATCTGAGATTAATCTTGGAAAACATTGATGCCCCCTTCAATTGATCGAACAGATCATCAATGCGAGGTAGTGGATACTTATTCTTTACTGTCACTGCATTCAACTATCTATAGTCGATGCATAGGCGGAGACTGCCATCCTTCTTCTTTACAAAGAGAACTGGCGCTCCCCATGGTGAAACACTGGGTCGAATGAACCCTTTGTCTAACAAATCTTTCAACTGATCCTTCAGCTCATTCATTTCTGCCGGAGCCATGCGGTACGGTGCCTTGGCTATCGGTCCGGTTCCAAGTAGCAGTTCGATGGTGAACTCTACCTCCCGAGTGGATGGCATGCCAGGCAGTTCCCGTGGAAAGAGATCGGGGAAGTCCGACACTACCCGTAAGTCGGGGTCAAACTCGGGGTCTCTCTCTCTATGTCCTGGACATACCAGAGATATACCTTCCTTCTCTTCAACTCCTTATACATTGCCATGGCGGAGATGATCTTGGTCGAAGTCTCTCTGGGCCTCTGGCGGTATGATATTGTTACCCCAGACGGACTCCTGAGTAGCAGTCGATGCTCGGCACAAAGGATACGACCCTTGTGCCGCTCCAACCAGTTCATCCCGAAGATAACATCAAACCCCAAATCTCTGAAATCAATAAACGTGACTGGAAAGTCTTCACCCTTAATTCTAATGGTGGCTCCTCGGTAGTAGCGAGTGCAACGAACCTTCTCCTTAGGCGGGAGCGTAACCATGAAGTCGGGTAGCTCATCAGCGTCTAGCCCCAACCTTCTCGCAAATGATGCCGAGACAAAGGTATGCGAGGCCCCTGAATCGAAGAGAACTGATGCCTCAATGTCGTTGATCGGAAAGGTGCCGGTGAGGATAGTACCACTTTCGCCGGCCTGTGCCTCTGTAAGGATGCTTAGCGCACCTGCTGTACCGAGTCCATAACCTAATTGTATTTCACAAGCTTTCATGAGTAACGATGGTATAACAAGAGTCGTAACAATTAATATGAACAACAATGTTATTTTATTGACAACCATCCTGTTTACATCATGTGCTTCTTTCTTACACCTCCTTTCTTACATCATACTTAAGTATTACATGGCTAATATTGTCTAAAGGTTAGGTTTAACCGTCCTGGTCTCATGTGCGTCGCATTGATTCCTGCTGACGGTGTTGTATTCACCTTAATTCTCTTAATCCCATGGTACAACATTCTTGATTCTCCTCTCATAACTAATACATCTCCAGACTTAAGTACTAACTTTTTAGCACGGTCCGCACGCTTCTGCTCGCCGTATAAAAATTCAGCATCGTCTCCAACGGACCAAGACACTACGGGTATCCCTCTCGAGAGAGACTCCGCTGTCTCGTCCTTGTCCTGATGTAATCCGAGTCGTCCGTCTTTCTCATAGAAATTAACAATGCAGAGGTCTGCTCGTATGTTTGGGATCGGGTCAGCTTCCAACTGCTGAGTGATCTCCACGACTTGTGTAATAACCGGATGGAACTCTTCGGGTATCCCCGGTGGTGAGACTCCATCTTGTGCTCTCGTAGTTTGGTACGTCTTGGCATACGGATTCCTGTCCTTGCCTAAACTCATCATCCTCAGTTTCATCCTTGCTCCTCCTGGGTACTCCGGTGTATAGAAACCTCCCAGACCCGCTCCTAACTGATTGCATCTCCTGATGATGGCTATTTGCGCCTCGGGTGTCAGGTATCCCCTTATTAAAATCATACCTGGGCGGATAACCTGACATTGATCTGGTGTCATTTCTCGGATTTCGATGTTGGTCTCTTCCGGGTTATGCGTTGTAGGTATGGGGTAGCAAATATTGAAATTTCCTAAGGTACGGTAGGTTATATCTCACTTAAGTTCTCATCTTTGTCTAATTTTCTAACTATTAATTCACCAACATGCATGAATGCGGTAAGCATGCAATTTTATTACTAAATGGTTTATGGCGGTACCTGGCCTCGACGAGGGTTCAACCTCATCGTCCCGGTCCACCAGGTGTAGAGAGGGTCCCGACTTCTGGACTACCCTGGGGTTCTTGTTTGCAGCTGGTTGTGTCACCTTCTGACCGTCAGATCCAGCTCCCTGATCAATCTTGCTCTTGCCCTTTCTCGGGCCTAAAAGCCCTGCTCTCGGGGTTCCGGAAGCACTCGTATGCACGGTGTCCGTATACCCCACAAAAGTTGCATTCTACCTTATTACCCTTCCAGTCAACCCCGGGGTGGTCCTTGTGACACCGCCGACAGTAGTAGTAGCATCGTTGGTAGCCACCACCGGCCTCCTTCCAAGTCTCAGTACCTGATTGCATTCGACATCAGTAGTCGTCTCAATGGTTGTTAAACGATTCTTAACTCACTTAAAGTGTATTTCCTTACCCTTTGGCACCTTTGAGCGCAGGGGCTTAGCAGCAATTGTGTAAGTCAACTTCAGTGGCTCTTCAGTAGCCTTCTCAGTCTCCATCTTATTCTTCTGACTTTTCTGGGCTTGAGGCTGGTACTTCTGTTTCTTGTACCCGCCTTGCCCTTGATTCTCCACACTCTTACCAGTCGTCTTCCTCTTAGCGGCATTGTCCTCATCCCTCAGCTGGACAGTTAATCTACCTTAGCAGCGGCATATAGCACTCCTGCTTCCAAAGTATTAGTTTCTCTCATCCTCATAGTCTAAATCTTATTCACTTACTTATAACTTAACCTTTGTCATTACCTGCAAGGTAGTATAACTAGTTGGTCCCATGCCATAGCGGAGTCGATGGCTCAGCCCGCCGTAAAGCGGTCCACCAGAATCTGGTCCGAATACCCCAGACCTGGCAGAAGACGAAGCAAGGCGGTGAACTTTGAGTAATACTCGTCCACCGTCATCTTGTCCGTCTGCTTCAACGCATCAAGCTGCAGACGCTTCTTCGTCTGGACATGGGCGGGATAGTATTTGGCTCGCAGCAGAGCTGTATACTGTTCCCAGCCGAACTCTAGATTGGCCACATGCTCGGCCTTCACCAGCTTCCACCAATCGCCCACCGCTCCCTTCAAGTAAAACGCGGCCAGACACCTTGATCCCAGCAGGGGCATCAAGGGTCTCGAAGGCGGTCTCCAGCTCGGAGATGTACGCCTCAAGCTTGGTGGGATCAGTCTCCCCCTTAAATGACGCGGGTTGAAGGTCAGCAAGACTCTTCACCTAGTTTGGTTCCCGGGGCTGTGGCAGCGGTGGCTGTGCACCAGCACCCGGCTGATAGCCCATATGCCCTAACGCGGCAGCCACGATCTCTGCGATCGTCTGCCCTCCCGATATCTCAGTAGCCTCTTCACCTCGGCCTCCTCTCGGACATCCTGCCATCTGAACAATTACAATGCACATTAGGCTTGTACTCACAACGGTTTCGTTTCACGAATTTTATAACATCCGTAGATGGTAAAGACGATCCACACTTAATAGTGGTCGTCTGACTCTGCTCACTCTAACTTCTCACACCCTTAACCCATAACTTATACCCTAACTCATAACCTAACTCGGTGGTTATCCATGTTCAGTATTTCCTTGATCAGAGCATAACTACGCTCTGATACCACTTTTGTAACACCCCATCTTAACCCAATCATGGTTGTCGCATCTTAACTAAGCATAAATAAACGTCGCAACGGAATTTAACCAACACCAGGACCTTGCCTCGGTCTGAACTAACAGAACATACCGAACTTAAATACTTAACACCATAAATCCAAAATACACACCAACCGAGTTTGCTAGTATCCTAAGTATCAACATAATCTCCACAAGTTCAACTATTAACAGACGGGTGCACATGCACATCCCGTACTCAAAATATAAAATCCATCCTAAGTCTAACCACCCCTACTCTCGTGATGAGTCTTCATAGGGTGCTTACCTGCAAAATGTAAACAACAGCCCCCGAGGGGGTCAGCACCTTTGCTGGTAAGATTCTCTTATAGCCCCCAAGCTAACGGGGCTAGGACGACTAATTGTCGATAGCATGGAGATTGATTCGATACACAACATAAATAAGGAGTGCAATAAACAACAATCCACACATGAACAAATAAAGTTCAAACACAATGAACGACTTAGTGTTCCCATAATAATTGAGTTAACCATTTAACTCCTTAAGTTGGACTTCTCTTAATCTTATTCCATCCTTACCTTACCTCAACCTTAATTCTTACCTTAGTCTTGATATACAACCCGTTCTTTAATTAGAAATGGTTGTATCATAACTCAATGTTCATTTTTGTCAGGTCAAAAGCAACTTTAGCCAATGAGCAATTAACTCCATTGGTTGAATAAACATCTTATCTTAAAATTAGGATTTAGGTGATCCTGCCGCACCATCTTAATTTGCCTTCTACCTGGGACTGAAATCCAAGGTAGCTGAGTCGACTCTCGACCCTAGGCAACAAGTCTGATTCAGATACCGACCCCCTTTCCTTACATGCATGACCAGAGTCAGTCCCGGATTCCTCACTCCCCCCAAGTTCCAGTTAGTAGAAAGTATTAAAGACGAAGTGGTAGTTAAACCTTTCTCGGGTATTAACCAACCAACAAATTTGGGAGTGATTTCCTTATCTCAAACAAAGTTACTAAGTATTGTTAGTAACTAATCTCAAAGTCTAATGCGTTAGTGTAAGGCAAACACACAAGACGATAATATTCCGATTGCATTCTTTATCTTGTCTTAGTCATAGCAAGTAAACAAGTAGCACACAAGCCGAGGGATACCTCGTTAGCAAGCAGGTTACAAGAAAACCATACCATTCACCGATGACGGTCGTTGTTTAATCTCCTTCCGATTCCCAATTCTTAAATCCTAAAACATTCATCCAATTTAGGTTGTTAATTAACTTAACTTAACCCAACTTACTTAATCATTGGTGATCCCCACTTACACCCACTAAGCCCTTATAAACTTAACCTTAAACACTTAAACCTTTTACTTAGTTTAATTTCTTGAGTCCTTATATTCTTATCTTTCCAATCACCATTGTCCTCTTAATGGTGGACTACTAATTCCACCCTTTCATTTCTGTTTTTTTTTATTTTATAAGGGCCGACCGACCACCCACCGACCGACCCAACCTCCTCGGTCGGTCCATTCCAGAAACTTTCTGGTTCACTAAGTTTTCCCTGACCGACCCAAGACCCTCTGGGTCGGTCCGTTCCAGAACAATTCCCGTCTCACAATTCACAGTCCGATCGACCCAGACAGGGTCGGTCCCCTGGGTCGGTCCACTACAGAATTTTCTCCTTATGTGCTCAATCAATACCAAACTCTTTCACAAGTTCCCTAAATGTTCTAATACCACAGAGACACTTAATACCCCCTTAAACCATCCATCAACTCACTTATAAACCCTCCACTTAATCCATTGATCATTTCCTCAACTTCTTATAAGAAATTCCTAACTCTTAGCACTTAGCCACTTAAACTTCTAACATGTAAACTGTTTACCTAAAACTTCAACTAATCAAAGTGTTTCCTCCACATCAATATAACCACTCCTCAAGCATTACCACTCATCTTCCTTTACTCAAGTTTCAAAACATTCCCAGAGTCATATACTCTAGTTCTACACTTACACTTTCACAAATCATTATACCTTATTTCCTCCAAACTTTACACAAGTAGAACATCTTAAACACCAAGTTTCACAACAAAGTTTTAGAATGGCTTATCTAGTATATTAATACACCCAACCATTTAGTTTTTCACCATGAAACCACCATGAACACTCAAATCTTTAATACACATTCTTTACAAACGATATACACCTAAACTACACTACATCGCAATATAGTGCATAAACTTAAATTGCTTGGCACTTAGGCCCTTAAATGCATAAATCTTAAACATTGAATTTCCATAATATGTAGCCATTGACCTGCAAATACACAACAAAGCTCCCATTGCAATTTAGATGTTCTTGTAATTCACCTTGTGATTGTCTAACTATCTCATTTCCCATTTGCTCCTTAGTCACAAGTTCTCAAATATAGTCATGTTCTTTCTCCTAGGTTTCATAACCCTTATATAATGTAAACTCTAACCTAAAATTATCATCTTCGTAATTCTCATCCCTTAAAGCAATAAAACACCTTAAGGTAAGACATTTACCTTGTTTCTTTTCCAAGCTTCTCACACTTTCCTCCTTAGTTTTTCCTTGTTTGATTTTCGGCCACCACTTAAATTTCCTTTCCAATGTTCTAATCTATATACAATGACTCTAATGAGTGCTAAGGCATACACCAACCTTAAGAAATCTGAAATACCCCGAGTAATTACCACTTTAAATTAGTGAAGTTTAAATTAAATTATGTGCAACAATTACAATAAAACCTTATGGTATTTAAAATATAGATCCAAACGGGTACTTATACCGCGTATACATATCGGTACGTGATACGCAAATATAAGCTCATATGAATAAAATCATAAACGCGAGGAGATTATCCGAAAATAACGAGTTATACAATTGGACATAAAATAATGTATGAACAATTTAATTTAGTATATACGTGTCCGGAAGCGTGACAACGTTACATATTAATGTAGTCACGTACTTATATATGTACGAATATGAAAATACATGTACGTAACACTACGATATTATAACGTTGTAAATAATAAATAATAACGTCGCATAAGCACATTTAATTAAAACGCGACAAGTATATACATATACGTATATATATAACAAACACGAACAAAGTAGTCACGTATAAAAATAATAACGTGACATATAGTATATGGTCTCACATATATATAAATAAGCATGTAGGGAAAAGGAAAAGGGAGAAAATGTGCTCCCGCCAAGGTTCGAACCCGAAACCCCTCGAACCTTCCCCGAATGCCTTAACCGGTTGAGCTATGCTCGAATTCAGTAGCATATACTGGCCGATTTAAACTAGTAGCGAGATTACTAGGTTACTATAAAAAAAACAACACGACAACAGCAACTAACAGACTGCCATTGTCGATTCAGTAGAAATCCTTGCACTGTCTTGTAACTCGATACCACCACCTTCTGGCTCCTTGTAGTATCGACTGAATCAAAAAAATTTAACAGAGGACCACATACTCCTTGATTTGCCCGGCAATCTGAACCACCAGAGGGTTGCTCTTGTACTCTGTAAAACAAAAAAATGCTCAAGGGTCAAACAGCAGCATCAGAATCTGCATTCTTCTCAAACTCCCACGCAGCAGGGTGCTTGCTTTCCCTAACTTCCACACCATTATCTTGTAAATGGTAACCACTAACCCACGCAAATAATTCCCACACTCAGACACCTCATTCACCCCCCTGCATGCGTTGATTTCAGCTGGTGCATAACTCTCCTCAGCCTTCCTCCATTTGCTCCAGCTGGTTCTCGAACATCTGAACAGAGGTATCCAGGAAAAACTAGCAAGGTAAAACAATCTCAGGATATGCAAACTCTTTTTCTTCCCTCTGGTTGGTTGGTTCGAGACTCCATGAGCAAGTCTCATTAATCTGCTTCTTGTTTCAGCCCAGATTTGTACATGTCAATTGCGGGTGGTGTCCTAGAAAGCCTGAAACAAAACTCCCTTCCAAGAATTTCTAGAGGTGAGGTCATGGAAACAGAAAAGTATTTGTTAACACAGTTCAACCTTGTTTCTGTTTTGTGCCCAAAGTCCTGAGGAACTAACCCCTCTTTCTCTTCTGTACTCACGGGTTAAACCCCACTGGTAAGGCCCTCTACAAGTAAGCCAAAGTCCCCAGCAACCTGGCTCCTAACCAAGGTAAGAAGAGCTACAAAAAAAACGTGTTTTTCATCAATACTAAACAAACAGAAACCATCCATGACTGACTTGGCATTTGGTTCCTGTCTAGCTGCAAAAAGGTACCAGGGAAAATCAAGGAACAACCCAGGAGGGACAAGTCCTAAACACCAAGGTAGTATTCCTAAACACGTACTCGATTCATGTTTTACAACATTACAAAAAAAAAACTAAACAACCAGATGTTAAAAAGTTTCTGTCAACTGATAATCAACTCAAATTCTGTAACTTTGAGTTTTGTATAACTGTCTAGGGATGATCACAGTGTGTTTTGACTTGGTTATGTGAAGAGTGTAATTGTAATACCCGAATTTTTGTAACCCTAATGGAAACCATAGTTCCTTAGGAATTATTAGAGAACATTAGGAAACCCTAGTGGTCGGGAATCAACCAAGAAACCCTGCAGAAACCCTAATTAAGGAAGTCCCATAAAACAATGAAATTTCGGGAAGTTATTTAGAGGTCAAAAAGCCCCGGTCAACTGTGGTCAAACCTAGGTCAACCTTGGTCTGACCTCGGTCAAACATTGGACATTGGTCAAACCTTGGTCAATGGTCAACTTTGACCATTGATGCAGTGATGAGGCAGTGATGATGCAGTGATGATGTTGGCATGACATAATGATGATGTAAGCGTCGAGGTGTCAAGAGATGATTAGTTACACATGGTCCAATCAAGAGAAGCCTTGTGTCACCTTCATTAATGAGGGGAGGTCACACATGGATGGTGGAGATCTATCCTAGCAAAATATCTATGATCCGACGGCTATAAGTGAAGACATCTTTCTATTTTGTCTTATTCTCATTATTAGCCATGCCACTTGTCTCCTTCATTTAATGCACCGTGGCTTAGGTAGAAGGATGGGATTTAACCTAGACAATTGTCACTAATCTAATGGCTTAGGAAGAGATAAGGATATCTAGGTAATCATTAGCTTATATTTTACAAATCTAAAGCCATTTTCTAATTCACTTTCGGCCAAGATAAGAAGGAGGACAACCGACTTCATCTCTTCATTCTCTTATTCACCCTCACGCCATTAGAGTACCATAGAAGCTCATAGGACACAACACCCACCATTAGAGAAGAGAATTCAAGCTAGAAATCAAGGAAAAACAAGATTTCAAGGAGGGAGAAGCAGCTGGTGACCTTGGGCGAATTGGTTGGTGGAAGAAATTGATTCAATTAGCTAAGGAACTTGTAAGGTCGTGGCTAGAATGGCAAGGAGAGTCCAGGTAACACTTATGCTCACCATTTCTTTCTTTAAACCCTGATTTTGAGCTTTAACTCTTGTTGATGGTAACTTCCGAACCCTAGCTTATCTTGAGCTTAAATTTTGACAGTGTTCTTAGATAGTTATTACTAGACTAAACTCAAAAATTCAGGCGAAAATACCTTTGGGAAGTAGGATAATTTCTAGGAAACTTTTAGGAAGGAAAAATGTGTTTTAAGACTCCATGAGTGATTTCGATGGGATTTTGTTGAGTTTGGTGTGTTATTATACCTATATTAACTCATAATAATTGATTATAGGTGGTAGGAACTCGTGGTTAGACATAAAATGCTAGGTTAAGGTGGGAGGGCTTAAATGGTGCTTTAAGCCTTGAGACTTAGTTAAATAGGTTTCCGAATTCATCTTGCCTTGAAATTTTGAGGGTATTCTTATATTTCGAATTTAGATCCATGGTCAAAAATTCAGGTCGAAACTCATTTGGGAAGTCATTCGAATTATTAGGAAGTGATTTGGGTTAAAGGTGTGCTTTAAGCTTGTATAAGTGTAATTGTGTGTTGGTTATTGGATTTAATGGTTTATCTGGTCATTATAGTCCTAATATGACTTGTGGTTGAATATTTAAGAGATGGTGAAGTGTAAAATATATAAGGAAGCCCTGTACGGTTATATATGTGTGCTAAAACTTGAAAGAAGGAAAATTGTGTTTAAGTATGGTTTGGGGTGTTTTGTTGCTTGGTTTAGCCTTGAAAGGTTTGGAATGATATTGGTTTGACTATTTATCAGAAAATATGGTGTGGATATCTTAACCCCTTTCTAAGGATGATTGTGTTGTAATATTCTTCTGGAAGGTTTTGGGAATATAATTTGAGTTTTAATTTCTTTTCTTTTAATTTTACACCAGTTTAACCACTCACTATATAACTTCTGCAATGGTATATTCATGGGAGGGTCTTATTATTACATGAATTGTGAAGAATCTATTGAGAGTTTTACTACTTATTTGATCATGATTATGAATGTTGGATTGGAAATTGTATTGTGTGTGATACTATGTGATGGTGGACTTGTTGCTTGGTTGGATGGTGATATTGAGAAAGGCTATGGTTAGCCTCATTGAGAAAAGCTATTTGAGCAACTGAATATTAAGTCATTTTATGGCTTGCCGTATTGGCGACTGATTATTAGACTCCTACCATGAATTGGGGTCGTCCTATGATCTACTCTTGAGCTATGGTTAGCCTTAGGGGGTGTGCACACTTAAGGACATAGGGCCAGAGAATTGAGATTTGTGGATTTCACTTTGTGATTCCAGTGGGGTGTTGAGATTCAACCGGTTCACGAGGTATGAATGTGATGGTAATCCAAGGGCAGGTAAACTCTTCTGTGTGATATACTCTTATTGCATCCTCTGCTTGTGTGATGATGTTGGATGCTTGCTTGTTATGCAAAGAGTTTTAAAGAGAAAATGAATTTTACAGGGTGAGGTAATTGTTACTCAGTTTCGCTGATTTTGTGCAACCCCTTTTGTGTGTGTATGTATGGATTTATGGTTGCAGGATGATTACTATGGAGAGGTTATCTGGAAGGAGGATACCACTCTAGATATTCTCTATATTACCGCTTATTTCACTTACACAAAGAAGCTGTCGCCTGAGGTCACTAGGGTTACACTTGATGATTGGTACCAAAGTATACACAACTATAGGGATGCTGAGCGTGAGTCTACTTTTGTTTCCACCCGCGTGGTCAAGAACTTCTTCAAGTACTCTGGAAGAACTAAGTTGGGATAGGATAGGTTACTTTTGTTACCCCTTGTGCATTGTTGTATCAGTGACTTAGTAGCAACTTAGCGGTTAGCAATAAAAAGAAAAGGAATTGAAGTTAGAATGATAGCACTTGGGGGAATTTTTGTGAGGGTTGTAATAGCATGTGCACTTGTTAGCTGATAGCAGGTGTGGCATGTAGCACTCCGATGGTTGTAATTTACTAATTTTCGCTGCAATATAAAAGTAGTTATGTTTATCAGAAATTTTATATTTGTTAATTTGGGATTGGAGAACCGGGGTGTTACAGTTTGGTATCAGAGCCTGGTTTAGTAAGAGGGACAATTAGAATTAATAGGGAGTCATGTGACCCAGGCACAACTCTAGTGACCTAGGCAGAACTTAACTAAGTTCTGAGAATGTGATTTGTTTGCTATATCTATATTGTATGATTGTTGCATTGATTGATTGTTTTGTGATAAATAATGTATGTGCACCAGAACAATGGTGAGGGGAGGGGTCAGCTGGATGAGTTAAGGGAATTGACTATGAGCATGGGAAAGATCTTGGAACAGCATGAGGCCAGGGCGGAAGAACCAAGGGACATTTCCCGGAAGATAGCCGCTATGAAGCCCAGTACTTATTATGGAAAAGAAGATCCTGTAGTTTTGGAGGAGTGGATTAGGGAATTTGACAAAATATTTGATATGGTTGATTGCCCTGAACAAAAGAGAGTTAGTGGGGCTGCGTTTTACTTAGAGGAGAGGCTGACCTCTGGTGGACTGCTGAGGAAGGGAGGTTGAGAGCTGAACCAAATTTCGGATGGGAAGTGCTTAAGAGTGCAATGAGGAAGAGGTTCTACCCAGAACATGTTAGACTACAGAAATATCATGAGTTTACCGGATTGAAACAACGAGCAGATGATGTTAAGACTTACCACGCAAAGTTTGTAGAGCTTGCTCGGTTCGCCCCAACTATGGTGCCGGATGAAGCATCGAAAGTACAACGTTTTCTGAAGGATTGAATTGGAATTTATAGGAGACTCTGAGTGTGATACCATTAACTACCTTACAAGAAGCATATGAGAAGGCTGCCAATCTCTATCGTGTGCAACAGAGGAGGAGAGAGGTTCAATCAGGACAGAAGAGGAGCTGGGAGTCAAACAGAGCCGGAAACCGGAGAAGAAGTTTAAGGATGATTCTAAACAAGTGGGGGAGGCAGACCCTTCTATCATGGGCAGAGTTCGACTGCTAAACCGAATGGAGGGGCTAGGCGGTATATTTGTAGAATTTGTGGACGAAACCATCCTGAGTTAACTGTGAAGGGAGGATGGTGGAGTGTTATAAATGTGGAAAGTTAGGTCATCGAGCCTTTGAATGCAAGGTTAGAATGTGGTGAGTGGTAGTGATTTTGAGCGTGGTCGTCAGGGTGCTGGAAGTACTCCTCAACAAGGTTATACCAACAGATTCGGTGGGGGTAATCAAGGTGGTCAGAGAAACCACTACAATGGTCCGAGGAACCAATATGGAGGCCAAGGAAAGCAACCACAGTATGCTGGTGGAAATACACAGGGAGGAGGCCAAGGAGGAGGAGGTTATAAGACTCAAGGGCACATCAATGTGATCACCAAGGCTGAAGTTGAGGCTGAGGAGGGAAGAACCATAATAACAGGTATGTTTCCAGTCCTTGGAACTTGTGCAAGAGTGCTATTTGATTCAGGTGCATCATGCTCGTTTATATCTTCTATGTTTCTGAGAAGAGTAGGGGTAGTACCCATGTAGATGTTAGTTTATCGGTTTCTACACCGAGGGGAAGGTGGTAGGATGTACTAAAAAGATTAAGGGTGTAAAGATAAGCATTGGAGGTAAAGAGTTTGAGATGGACGCGGTAGAGTTTGAGTTAGGAGACTTTGATATAATCTTAGGAATGGACTGGTTGAGTAGGAACAAATGACATATAGATTGTGAAAAGCAGAAAATCAGTTTACAAGGGAAGAAAGGGAAGAGAGTGTCATATACCAGTGAAAGAGCTCAAAAGGAGAAGAAGGTGATCTCTGCTCTAAAGTTTTGGAAAGGTCTTCATCCCGAGGATCAATTTTTCTTATGCTATGTTCAAGAGGAAAGCTCCGTGCATGACCAGGGCGCAACCCCAGGAATTGAAGAATTATCAGTTGTGCGGGAATTTCCAGATGAGATTCCAGGGCTACCACCGGATCGAGAGCTTGAGTTCACTATTGATTTAGTGCCAGGAACGTCTCCGATATCTAAACATCCTTATCGGATGGCACCGAACGAGATGGAGGAATTAAAGAAACAATTGGAGGAGTTGTTGGACAAGGGTTATAGTCTAAGTGCGTCACCGTGGGGAGCTCCTGTCTTATTCGACAGGAAGAAGGATGGAAGCATGCGATTGTGTATTGATTACCGGGAATTGAACAATGTAACCATCAAGAATAAATATCCCCTGCCTAGAATTGATGACTTATTTGATCAACTTCAAGGAGCAAAGGTGTTTTCAAAAATTGACTTGCGGTCAGGGTATCATCAATTAAAGATAGCCGAGAAGGATATAGCAAAGACGGCTTTTCGTACAAGATATGGCCACTACGAGTATGTAGTCATGCCATTTGGGTTGACCAACACTCCAGCGATCTTCATGGATTTGATGAATCGAGTTTTTCATCGTTTCTCGATAAATTTGTCGTGGTTTTCATTGATGATATACTTGTGTATTCAAAGAGCGAGGAGGAGCATGCGGATCACTTACGTCAAGTCCTTCAAGTGTTAAGAGAGAAGAGGTTGTATGCCAAACTTTCAAAATGTGAGTTTTGGCTCAAGCAAGTAGCATTCCTTGGTCATGTGGTGACCGGGGATGGCATCTCTGTGGATCCTGTGAAAATTCAGGCGGTTAAGGATTGGCCTAGACCAACGAATGTGAAGGAAGTTAGGAGTTTTCTCGGATTAGCAGGGTACTATAGAAATTTGTTCAAGACTTCGCTATGATTGCAAGACTGCTCACAAATTTGATGAAGAAAGAGGTAGCTTATAAATGGGATACTAAGTGCAAGGAGGCTTTTCAAACCTTGAAAGAAAAATTAACAACAGCACCAGTCCTTGCATTACCTTGTGGAACAGAAGGCTTTGAGGTTTACAGCGATGCATCTAAGTATGGTCTAGGATGTGTTTTGATGCAAAATGGCCGAGTAATTGCTTATGCTTAAAGGCAATTGAAAGACTATGAGACAAGGTATCCAACACATGATTTAGAACTTGTTGCTGTGGTATTTGCGTTGAAGATATGGAGGCATTATTTGTATGGTACTTCTTGTAAGATCTATACAGATCATAAAAGCTTGAAATATATCTTCACCCAGAAAGAACTTAACATGAGGCAGAGAAGGTGGTTGGAACTTATTAAGGACTATGATTTAGAGATCATGTATCATGAGGGCAAGGCTAATGTGGTGGCCGATGCCCTGAGTCGGAAAAAGAGTCATGGAGGTGAGGCTAATTGGATTCTACAGGATAAATTGGTGGAAGAATTCAGGAATTTAAACCTTGAAGTGGTAACATCTGGAGAGGTTCAGAAAGAGATTCTTGCAGTATGACGGCGTTTCTGGATATATACAAGGAGATCAGAGCATCAACAAGAAGAAAAAGTTAAGGAAAATAAAGGAAAAGGTGGGAAAGGGTGAAGCTCCGGATTTTCACATTCACGATGATGGGAGCTTGCGGTTTCGAGGCAGATGGTGCATACCAGATGTTTGTGGGCATATTAAGGAAAAGTGGATGAGAGAAGCTCACAATTCTACTTACTCAGTGCACCCAGGAGGGGATAAGCTGTATAAAGACTTGAAACAGTATATTTTGGTGGCCAAACATGAAGAAGGAAGTGGCTGAACATGTGTCTAAGTGTTTGACGTGTAGAAGGTTAAACTTGAACATCAGAGGACAGGCGGTATGATGCAACCTTTAGAAATACCTGTGTGGAAGTGGGATTCGATATCTATGGACTTCATGGTTGGGTTGCCACCAGCTATGGGTGGATTGGATCAAATTTGGGTGATAGTGGATAGGTTGACCAAGACAACGAGATTAATTTGATGAAGAGCACATGGTCTATGGAACAGTTGGTGGATGCATACGTCAAACATGTTGTGAAGTACCATGGTGTTCCGATGGAGATTATTTCTGACCGAGACCCTAGGTTTATTTCTAGATTCTGGCAACAATTTCAGAAAGCTATGGGCACAAAATTAAATCTCAGTACTGCATATCACCCCCAGACGGACAGGCAAACAGAGCAAACTATTCAAACTTTGGAAGATATGTTGGGCTTGTGATATGGATTATCAGGGATCTTGGATTGATAAACTGCATCTGATTGAATTTTCCTATAACAATAGTTACCACGCAAGTATTCACATGTCACCATATGAAGCATTGTATGGACGGAAGTGTCGCACGCCATTGTGTTGGGATGATTCACGTGAGCCGACCTTGGTAGGACCAGAATTGACAGAGGAAATGGCTCAGCAAGTCAAGAATATTCAGCAGAGGTTGAAAGCTGCTCAAGATCGACAAAAGTCATACGCCGATTTGCATAGAAGACCAATTGAATTTGAAGTAGGTGATAAAGTTTTTTTGAAAGTTTCACCCACTAAAGGTGTGGCTCGATTTGGAAAGAAGGGGAAACTTGCTCCTAAGTTTATTGGCCCCTATGAAATTTTGGAACGAGTTGGGAAGATGGCATACCGATTAGCGTTACCAATGGAATTGGATAGGGTGCATAATGTTTTCCACGTCTCGCAATTGAAAAAGTACGTTTCTGATGAATCACATGTTTTACAACCTGAAGAGGTAGAGCTTGATCCAAGTCTTACTTATGAGCGAGACCGATTCAGATTCTTGATCATAAAATAAGGAAGACTAGGGGTAAATCAGTGGATTTAGTCAAAGTTCTTTGGACTCATCATGGGATTCAAGAAGCTACTTGGGAGCTTGAAAGTAAAATGCGGGCTCAGTATCCAGAACTTTTTGTTTGAGGTTAGTACCTAAAGTTTCAGGAGAAACTTTCTTTTAAGGGGGGAGAGATGTGTGTAATAGGTGATGAGTGATGAAATAATTGACATGGTTATGTGTGTTAATCATATTGGACATGATTATATGCTTTATGTCATGAAGTATTGTGTGCTGGTT
>CM041778.1:229807028-230026883 GCA_023374045.1 Limonium bicolor
ATAAACATCGACAAGTGAGCGTCTACCCGAACCTGAATATACATAACCGTACCATAATACAACTCCATGTGCGGTAATTAAAATAAACTCTAATTACTCTGTTCCCGCACTTCGGCTTCGGCAATAATCAACAACCTGCATAATGGTGTAGTATCAGCGATAGACGCTGAGTATGCCGGGCCTGGACCCTAATGGTCACTTAGTCATTTTAACCATCTTATTATTAGATTGGTTTCATGCTTACCATTTTACAGATATAATCAATACTGTAATATACATGTATAACATACATAATCATCCATCCAAACATTCATAAACACTTAACCATCCATCCAACTCAAACAGTCATAAAATATCACGAACAACATTTGTATATCGACGTATCGAAATAATAATAACAGTATAATGTACAATGTACAATCGCCGTAGCGTACAGTTTCCATAGTTAATTTACTTTGGCCTTTAAGGCCCCATCCAAACCATGTTTAATTAATACCAGTTGGGCGTCATGTTAAGACAACCCGATAACCTCACCATGGACAGTAGTCCTCCCGTACACACAAAGGTGCTCCTTTCGCCAGAGGTCCGGAGCCCAATAAACAAAGAGTAGTACTGATCTACTGTCATACTACCCTGCCTCAGGGACTCAAACTCCTCCCTCTTCCTCTGCTTCAAATGAGCAGGATAGTACTTCTCTCTCAACAATTCCACAAAACCAGTCCATCCAAAACCCTCTATAGCAAGATAATGTGCCTTCACAGACCTCCACCACGTGCTGGCAGCGTCCTTCAGGTGAAAGGCTGCTATATCGACTCGGTGCTCAGCAGGCACGTGTATGGCGTCGAAGGCCTTCTCGTGCTCAACAATGAATCTCTCCAGGACAGTGGGGTCAGCAACTCCATCATAGGTAGGTACTCGCGTGTCAGCTACGCTCTTCAGCCAATTCGGCTCTCTAGCTGCGGGTACGGGTGGGACTACCGGTGGTGCAGGTGGTGCTCCTATATGGATACCTCCCATCTGGGCTAGCTGAGCGAAGACGGCAGCTACCGTCTCAGCCACGCCCACGGCTGGGGCCTCCGGAGGACCTGCTCCAGGCCCGCCACCTCTTCCACCACCTCCTCTACCTGCTGATCGCCTCCCAGAAGACATCTGAAGAATTCAAAATTAAAGTAACACTCGGTATAAGTACCGTACTTATCTCAACCACATGTTCACATAGCCCTAAAAGGCATAAAACACATTGTCCCCGACAATCTCCTAACTCAAATCATTTACCACTATCTCCTAGGTACTGGTGTGTGAATAACCTAGGCTCACGGTACCTAAACTACTATCTCTTGTAATCAGAGCGGTACTCCGCTCTGATACCACTTTTGTAACACCCCTACTAATCCTGCTCCTAAAAATAATATAATCGCAGCAGTAAATAACAGATTGTCGTTCTAATGGTGTCACAGTTATCACTCGCCCATACGGGTGATAACGAGTTACCTGATAATCAACATGCGAAACGTATTCCCGCAGTGACCACAAGAGATAGATAGTAGTACTTAAAAATTTAAAACAAATCTAACAACAACCAATTATTACAGACCGTGAGCATCTAAACCAAATACACCTCGGTTAAACAACCCGAGTCCAAAACAACCTAGTATCACACCGTACCAAGTCTATCCAACAACAATATCAAATAGTCCGCCCGCTGCGACCCACCAGCTAGTCTCCTGCAATAAAGATGGTTTGTGGTATGGAATCAGCCCCTGCTGAGTATGTCATCACATGCCCCGTCATGCCCCCAAAGACCCCTCAATTATTTGGTCGAGAGCATGAGGTTCATTACATGCAATACCGTTTTAATATTTAAAACTGTAAAACAAACAGCAATATCCACACAACACAACCATCATCATATAATATAACCACAAGTATAACCAATGAACAACCAAGCGAAACAACGAGAATAAACACAGTATTAGTCTCGTCCATGGTGTAGAAACCAATATCGTTCGCCACTGTATAATTCTTAACTGTATTATTTGTTCAGTTATACCTAGTGACAATGTCTCATTAAAACGACATGTCTCTAGTTACCCATATATTATGGCGGGTCACCCACGGCAGTAGCCACTCCAACGGTAGAGTCTCCGACCAACGAGCCATTCTAGCTCACGGGAAATTTTCTTGATACTTGCGGACCCGTACGCGGACATCCTGGTATCGTTTTTGTGATCACAGCGCGCACCAAGAGCCACATCCTCCTGGCTTTACTTCCTTCCATTAATTAATTATTATTCCATCGCATCGCATTACCATTTTTTTTCTAACACAGCAGACTAAGGTCATTAGTCCAATCCGGAGTCTGTAAACTCGGGATCCAGTGTTAGATACGAGAGCGGCGTTAGAAAGGCCAATGCTCCGTATAAAAGTCTGGATAATATGTATATTATTATCCTAGTGCTACAACGTTTTCTGACGATCCTTATATTTCATATAAGATAGCACCATAGCCTAGTTCGTTTTATATATATGGTCATATATACGAACCGATACTGTTAACTCAACAACAGTAATAACAAGCAGCTATAAATATACAATTCATGCATATTAATTATCACATTCAGACAAACAATCTTATCACAGATCACACAGAAGTCTGAACTGAGGAAGCCCTCAGAGACAATCAGAGACACATAACAACATACCGTTCACCCTGATGTATTACGGTGGAGTATGAATCAGCGAGATCCTATGCTCCTTGTGTAGTCTCTAACAGTCTAAACAATACATAATGCTACTGATTAGCATACCGTATAACAACACAATTCTACGGTACCCCGTACCGTCACTAACACCTCCCGGTTACCCCCGTTATTAGCTATCAACATTTGTCGGGTTTTAGGTTTAACTCGAGATTGGAAAAGTGTTACATTACATGCGTAGTTTGTCTTGTATATTAATATACTTATTGTTGAACTCGTTATCGCATGTGACTTAACTCACCCTTGTATGTCGTATAGTTTATTTCATTATTGCATGTGTGATCCTTTGTCATGCATTATGCATCTCACCTTAGTATTTATTTTCCTAAGGTTTGTCTCTTTTTAAAATTCAATGTGGTATAATTCATTTGTAAACAATACTTTGAATGTATAAATTCTTATTATCCCATGTATACTCCTAACATTAGAATTCCACATCTAATGTTTGTAATTCTTTTCCCTTTTATCATATGTCATTTTTCATTATGAAAACACATGGTCATTAAACCATATTATATTTTTCCACCATAACATATATTTATTTATGTGTATGTATTATGGAACTATTTCTTATATGGTAAGTCTTATAATATATATTCATTCTTTCTAATGAATACCTCTTATATTATAAATGTTATAATCCTTATAACATCAAAACCATATTATAAATTCCATTTAAAAATATTAATATTTCCGAACAGCACCTATGTTCTTAAATATTTACAAAACCCACCACTTAGTTAATATAATGTTACATTATTGTTATATAACATATCTTATGACATTTAAGTCATTTAAAACAATTATAACCTATAGTTATATTTTGTTTATAAAATACCAAATAGCCCCTTATATTTTCGGTTTCCATTATACACCACTAAAATTCTATAAATCACAATTCCATCCCAATTTATAATACATAGTTTTCTAATTCCCTTAAACCATATATTATACATATATCTTTCTAAAACCTTATATATCATTTCAAAAATTACCAAACTATACCAAAAGGTTATAAATATTATTCCTAACCTTATACTCCTTTTAAATCTCGGTTTTCACCCCTTTGTTACCCATTTGTAACAATGTTATAAAGTATCTTATATATACTTATATAACTCATATAAACTCCAAATTTAACCAAATAAATTTCTAAAAATTCCTAATAACCTAAGGTTTGTACTAACTCATTTAGTACCCCAAGTTTTCGGAAATTACATTATAGCCCCATCTCTTTTAAATCTTTTACAAATTAATACTTATCTTAATATAAGGTAGTATTTTAATTCTTAAATTTTCCAAACTTGGTCAAAGTCTCCTATATAGTCAACTTTGACTTCTAATACCAAATGGGAACCAATTTTTCGGTAATCACTAATAATAACCTATACTTTTCTATTTTTACAATTTTGACCCAAAACTTTATAAAATGTTATAATTTTTATTAAATTCATTTAAAAACCCTAAATTGCTCTAAATTAAGCCCACGGCTTTCTAATTTCCTAGTAATTACGAATTGGCCCCAATTTTAATTATAAGCATAAATAAAACTAAATAAGCTTATAAACTTAAATTAAAATGGCCTAATGACATGGCCTTATTACAACCTTGAACTTGCAAAATAAATTACACAATAAATGTCTCAAAATATAGCATATATTCTCGGCCTCACTTTGGTTTAATTATTTTTCCACATAATGTCATAATTTGACCATTATGTTAATTAAATCTCTTAAATGACTAGCTTAATTTATCTTAGCCATTTTTTCCATTTTTAGGTCAATATGACCTATATATGTAATTTCACTCTCGGCCATATATATATATGCTTAAAAATTATAAAAATCATAAGTTTAAGGTGTTTATACCTTGGTTATTCCTTGTATGCACTCGGCCTCTTGTAGGAAAATTCACCACATGATTTAGACATGTTTAATACACAAAAACAAGATATGGTTACACTCCAAGCTTGAGCTTAACCATAAGGAATAATTAATGTAAGATTTAAGGCAAAAATCACCTTAAAAATGCAAGGGAAGTTCTAGGTGGTTTCGACCTGAACCAAACACACCACAAGGTGTTAGATCCACCATATTGACATAGGAAATAGTTGGATCACAACAAGCTACCTTGTTATTAGGTTTTACCTTGGAAAAATGCCTTAAAAGAGGGTTTTTCCTTTGGATCTTGGTCACCCTTGCTCCAAATGGCTAACCAACTGAATGAACATGTAAATATGAAGATTATGAGTGTATAAACTCATAAAAATTGAAGGAAGAAAACCGGATGTAGAGTGGAGAGGCTTAAGGTATGTTTTTACCTTAAAATGCAATTTTGAGCAACCTTGGTCCCTCTACTTGTCTTCAACCGAGTTTAGCTCTTGTTCTAACCTTAGAACACTGAGAATAAGCCATAGGAATTGATGAGCCACGAAATCTAGGTGTAGGTAGTGAAGAGATGAAGAAAAAGGGCTAAAAATGACCTTAAAACACTTACCTTAAGAGCTTAGGAGCTAGATTTGCCTTCCATGCTCAAGAACCAGATTGAGAGCTTCAAGGAAGGATAGGAACTCGGCTGGCAGAAGGGAATCGGACAAGACAAGAGAAGAGAGTGGAAAGGCTTGAATAATTGAAAAAGAAGGTTTTACTATTGCAAATTGAATATTAGGTAGCAATTTGTCCCATAATGATTGTAAGCTGTCTCCTCTCTTATTGCCAGCCGATTTCCTGAGGTCAAATGGGTCATTATTTGACCATTGACCATACTTGGTCAATTTGACTCATGCGGGCCCCACTTTAGGGTTTTATTAATATTTTAATATTAAATTTGTAAAAATTCGTAAATTTCTGGAATTAAATTCCTAATATGATATAATATGATAAAATATCATATTTAAGGGTAATTATAATTTAAGCCCATTAAAAATCAATTTAAAGGCAATCTCACAAAAACGTGCTTTAAGGTGTTTTAGCGCACATTTTTGTGTCACAGGGTGTTCCTGAGCTTAGTTCTCCTTGAGAATGGTTTTATTGTGTTCCTTCTTCATTATAATACTTAGGAATCCACTTTGGATCCTATTTGGGGTCATACAACCTTTATGGTGTCTTAAAGCACATTTTTGGCTTTACCGATCTTAAGGCGTGTTTTGCCTTGTTGAGATCTTTTAGATTGTTCCCCAATAATATTTAGATGTTTAATAATCATCTTAGATCATTAATAGATCATTTAATTATATTTTAAAGGTTAGGGGTATTTCAATAAACATCGACAAGTGAGCGTCTACCCGAACCTGAATATACATAACCGTACCATAATACAACTCCATGTGCGGTAATTAAAATAAACTCTAATTACTCTGTTCCCGCACTTCGGGCTCGGCAATAATCAACAACCTGCATATGGGTAGTATCAGCGATAGACGCTGAGTATGCCGGGCCTGGACCCTAATGGTCACTTAGTCATTTAACCATCTTATTATTAGATTGGTTTCATGCTTACCATTTTACAGATATAATCAATACTGTAATATACATGTATAACATACATAATCATCCATCCAAACATTCATAAACACTTAACCATCCATCCAACTCAAACAGTCATAAAATATCACGAACAACATTTGTATATCGACGTATCGAATAATAATAACAGTATAATGTACAATGTACAATCGCCGTAGCGTACAGTTTCCATAGTTAATTTACTTTGGCCTTTAAGGCCCCATCCAAACCATGTTTAATTAATACCAGTTGGGCTCATGTTAAGACAACCCGATAACCTCACCATGGACAGTAGTCCTCCCGTACACAAAGGTGCTCATTTCGCCAGAGGTCCGGAGACAATAAACAAGAGTAGTACTGATCTATGTCATACTACCCTGCCTCAGGACTCAAACTCCTCCCTCTCCTCTACTTCAAATGAGCAGGATAGTATTCTCTCTCAACAATTCCACAAAACCAGTCCATCCAAAACCCTATAGCAAGATAATGTGCCTTCACAGACCTCCACCACGTGCTGGCAGCGTCCTTCAGGTGAAAGGCTGCTATATCGACTCGGTGCTCAGCAGGCACGTGTATGGCATCGAAGGCCTTCTCGTGCTCAACAATGAATCTCTCCAGGACAGTGGGGTCAGCAACTCCATCATAGGTAGGTACTCGCGTCAGCTACGCTCTTCAGCCAATTCGGCTCTCTAGCTGCGGTACGGGTGGGACTACCGGTGGTGCAGGTGTGTGCTCCTATATGGATACCTCCCATCTGGGCTAGCTGAGCGAAGACGGCAGCTACCGTCTCAGCCACGCCCACGGCTGGGGCCTCCGGAGGACCTGCTCCAGGCCCGCCACCTCTTCCACCACCTCCTCTACCTGCTGATCGCCTCCCAGAAGACATCTGAAGAATTCAAAATTAAAGTTAACACTCGGTATAAGTACCGTACTTAGCTTCTCAACCACATGTTCACATAGCCCTAAAAGGCATAAAACACATTGTCCCCGACAATCTCCTAACTCAAATCATTTACCACTATCTCCTAGGTACTGGTTGTGTGAATAACCTAGGCTCATGGTACCTAAACTACTATCTCTTGTAATCAGGCGGTACTCCGCTCTGATACCACTTTTGTAACACCCCTACTAATCCTGCTTCTAAAAATAATATAATCGCAGCGTGTAAATAACAGATTGTCGTTCTAATGGTGTCAGTTATCACTCGCCCTATGGGTGATAACGAGTTACCTGATAATCAACATGCGAAACGTATTCCCGCAGTGACACAAGAGATAGATAGTAGTACTTAAAAAATTTAAAACAAATCTAAAACAACCAATTATTACAGACTGTGAGCATCTAAACCAAATACACCTCGGTTAAACAACCCCAGTCCAAACAACCTTAGTACCACACCGTACCAAGTCTATCCAACAACAAACTCAAAGTCGTGTCCCGCTCGACCCACCAGCTAGTCTCCTGCAATAAAGATGGTTTGTGGTATGGAATCAGCCCCTGCTGAGTATGTATCACATGCCCCGTCATGCCCCCAAAGACCCCTCAATTATTTGGTCGAGAGCATGAGGTTCATTACATGCAATTACCGTTTTAATATTTAAAACTGTAAAACAGTACAGCAATATCCACACAATAACACAACCATATCATAATATATAACCACAAGTATAACCAATGAACAACCAAGCGAAACAAGGAGAATAAAACAGTATTAAGTCTCGTCCATGGTATAGAAACCAATATCGTTCGCCACTGTATAATTCTTAACTGTATTATTTGTTCAGTTATACCTAGTGACAATGTCTCATTAAAACGACATGTCTCTAGTTACCCATTATATTATGGCGGGTCACCCACGGCAGTAGCCACTCCAACGGTAGAGTCTCCGACCAACAAGCCATTCTAGCTCACGGGAAATTTTCTTGATACTTGCGGACCCGTACGCGGACATCCTGGTATCGTTTTTGTGATCACAGCGCGCACCAAGATCCAACATCCTTGGCTTTACTTCCTTCATTTAATTAATTAATTATTCCATCGCATCGCATTACCATTTTTTTTCTAACACAGCAGACTAAGATCATTAGTCCAACCGGATCTGTAAAACTCGGATCCAGTGTTAGATACGAGAGCGGCGTTAGAAAGGCCAATGCTCCGTATAAAAGTCTGGATAATATGTATAAGTATTATCCTAGTGCTACAACGTTTACTGACGTCCTTATATTTCATATAAGATAGCACCATAGCCTCTAGTCGTTTATTTATATATAGGTTCATATATCGAACCATACTGTTAACTCAACAATAGTAAATAACAAGCAGCTATAAATATACAATTCATGCATATTAATTATCACATTCAGACAAACAATCTTATCACAGATCACACAGAAGTGAACTGAGGAACCCTCAGAGACAATCAGAGACACATAACAACATACCGTTCACCCTGATGTATTACGGTGGAGTATGAATCAGCGAGATCCTATGCTCCTTGTGTAGTCTCTAACAGTCTAAACAATACATAATGCTACTGATTAGCATACCGATAACAACACAATTCTACGGTACCCCGTACCGTCACTAACACCTCCCGGTTACCCCCGTTATTAGCTATCAACATTTGTCGGGTTTTAGGTTTAACTCGAGATTGGAAAAGTGTTACATTACATGCGTAGTTTGTCTTGTATATTAATATACTTATTGTTGAACTCGTTATGCATGTGACTTAACTCACCCTTGTATGTCGTATAGTTTATTTCATTATTGCATGTGTGATCCTTGTCATGCATTATGCATCTCACCTTAGTATTTATTTTCCTAAGGTTTGTCTCTTTTTAAAAAAAAAATTCAATGTGGTATAATTCATTTGTAAACAATACTTGAATGATAAATTCTTATTATCCCATGTATACTCCTAACATTAGAATTCCACATCTAATGTTTGTAATTCTTTTCCCTTTTATCATATGTCATTTTTCATTATGAAAACACATGGTCATTAAACCATATTATATTTTTCCACCATAACATATATTTATTTATGTGTATGTATTATGGAACTATTTCTTATATGGTAAGTCTTATAATATATATTCATTCTTTCTAATGAATACCTCATATTATAAAATGTATGTAATCCTTATAACATCAAAACCATATTATAAATTCCATTTAAAAATATTAATATTTCCGAACAGCACCTATGTTCTTAAATATTTACAAAACCCACCACTTAGTTAATATAATGTTACATTATGTTATATAACATATCTTATGACATTAATTAAGTCATTAAAACAATTATAACCTATAGTTATTTTGTTTATAAAATACCAAATAGCCCCCTTATATTTTCGGTTTCCATATACACCACTAAAATTCTATAAATCACAATTCCATCCAATTTATAATACATAGTTTTCTAATTCCCTTAAACCATATATTATACATATATCTTCTAAAACCTTATATATCATTTCAAAAATTACCAAACTATACCAAAAGGTTATAAATATTATTCCTAACCTTATACTCCTTTTAAATCTCGGTTTTCACCCCTTTGTTACCCATTTGTAACAATGTTATAAAAGTATCTATTATATACTTATATAACTCATATAAACTCCAAATTTAACCAAATAAATTTCTAAAAATTCCTAATAACCTAAGGTTTGTACTAAACTATTTAGTACCCCAAGTTTTCGGAAATTACATTATAGCCCCATCTCTTTTAAATCTTTTACAAATTAATACTTATCTTAATATAAGGTAGTATTTTAATTCTTAAATTTTCCAAAACTTGGTCAAAGTCTCCTATATAGTAAACTTTGACTTCAAACCAAATGGGAACCAATTTTCGTAATCACAATAATAACCTACTTTTCTATTTTTACAATTTTGACCCAAAAACTTTATAAAATGTTATAATTTTTATTAATTCATTTAAAAACCCTAAATTTCTCTAAATTAAGCCCACGGTTCTAATTTCCTAGTAATTACGAATTGCCCCAATTTTAATTATAAGCATAAATAAAACTAATAAGCTTATAAACTTAAATTAAAATGGCCTAATGACATGGCCTTATTACAACCTTGAACTTGCAAATAAATTACACAATAAATGTCTCAAAATATAGCATATATTCTCGGCCTCACTTTGGTTTAATTATTTTTCCACATAATGTCATAATTTGACCATTATGTTAATTAAATCTCTTAAATGACTTAGCTTAATTTATCTTTGCCATTTTTTTCCATTTTAGGTCAATATGACCTATATATGTAATTTCACTCTCGGCCATATATATATGCTTAAAAATTATAAAAAATCATAAGTTTAAGGTGTTATACCTTGGTTATTCCTTGTATGCACTCGGCCTCTTGTAGGAAAATTCACCACATGATTTAGACTGTTTAATACACAAAAACAGATATGGTTACATCCAAGCTTGAGCTTAACCATAAGGAATAATTAATGTAAGATTTAAGGCAAAATCACCTTAAAAATGCAAGGGAAGTTCTAGGTGATTTCGACCTGAACCAAACACACCACAAGGTGTTAGATCCACCATATTGACAGGAAATAGTGGATCACAACAAGCTACCTTGTATTAGGTTTTACCTTGGAAAAATGCCTTAAAAGAGGGTTTTCCTTTGGATCTTGGTCACCCTTGCTCCAAATGGCTAACCAACTGAATGAACATGTAAATATGAAGATTATGAGTGTATAAACTCATAAAAATTGAAGGAAGAAAAACCGGATGTAGAGTGGAGAGGCTTAAGGTATGGTTTTTACCTTAAAATGCAATTTTGAGCAACCTTGGTCCCTCTACTTGTTCAAACCGAG
This sequence comes from Limonium bicolor, assembly GCA_023374045.1. Lineage (NCBI taxonomy): Eukaryota > Viridiplantae > Streptophyta > Magnoliopsida > Caryophyllales > Plumbaginaceae > Limonium > Limonium bicolor. The sequence goes on from CM041778.1 coordinate 229,818,140, forward strand.
TTTAGCTCTTGTTTCTAACCTTAGAACACTGAGAATAAGCCATAGGAATTGATGAGCCACGAAATCTAGGTGTAGGTAGTGAAGAGATGAAGAAAAAAAAGGGCTAAAAATGACCTTAAAAACACTTACCTTAATAGCTTAGGAGCTAGATTTGCCTTCCATGCTCAAGAACCAGACTTAGAGCTTCAAGGAAGGATAGGAAACTCGGCTGGGCAGAAGGGAATCGGACAAGACCAAGAGAAGAGAGTGGAAAGGCTCTGATAATTGAAAAAGAAGGTTTTACTATTGCAATTGAATATTAGGTAGCAATTTGTCCCATAATGATTGAAGCTGTCTCCTCTCTTATTACCAGCCGATTTCCTTGAGGTCAAATGGGTCATTATTTGACCATTGACCATACTTGGTCAATTTTTGACTCATCGGGCCCCACTTTAGGTTTTATTAATATTTTAATATTAAAATTTGTAAAAATTCGTTACATTCTGGAATTAAATTCCTAATATGATATAATATGATAAAATATCATATTTAAGGGTAATTATATCATTAAGCCCATTAAAATCAATTAAAAAGCAATCTCACAAAAACGTGCTTTAAGGTGTTTTAGAGCGCACATTTTGTGTCACAGGTTGGTCCTGAGCTTAGTTCTCCTGAGAATGGTTTTATTGTGTTCCTTTCTTCATTATAATACTTAGGAATCCACTTTGGATCCTATTTGGGGTCATACAACCTTTATGGTGTCTTAAAGCACATTTTGGCTTTACCGATCTTAAGGCGTGTTTTGCCTTGTTGAGATCTTTTAGATTGTTCCCAATAATATTTATGTTTAATAATCATCTTAGATCATTAATAGATCATTTAATTATATTTTAAAGGTTAGGGGTATTTCAATAAACATCGACAAGTGAGCGTCTACCCGAACCTGAATATACATAACCGTACCATAATACAACTCCATGTGCGGTAATTAAAAAAACTCTAATTACTCTGTTCCCGCACTTCGGCTTCGGCAATAATCAACAACCTGCATAATGGTGTAGTATCAGCGATAGCGCTGAGTATGCCGGGCCTGGACCCTAATGGTCACTTAGTCATTTTAACCATTTATTATTAGATTGGTTTCATGCTTACCATTTTACAGATATAATCAATACTGTAATATACATGTATAACATACATAATCATCCATCCAAACATTCATAAACACTTAACCATCCATCCAACTCAAACAGTCATAAAATATCACGAACAACATTTATATATCGACGTATCGAAATAATAATAACAGTATAATGTACAATGTACAATCGCCGTAGCGTACAGTTTCCATAGTTAATTTACTTTGGCCTTTAAGGCCCCATCCAAACCATGTTTAATTAATACCAGTTGGGCGTCATGTTAAGACAACCCGATAACCTCACCATGGACAGTAGTCCTCCCGTCCACACAAAGGTGCTCATTTCGCCAGAGGTCCGGAGCCCAATAAACAAAGAGTAGTACTGATCTACTGTCATACTACCCTGCCTCAGGGACTCAAACTCCTCCCCTCCTCTACTTCAAATGAGCAGGATAGTACTTCTCTCTCAACAATTCCACAAAACCAGTCCATCCAAAACCCTCTATAGCAAGATAATGTGCCTTCACAGACCTCCACCACGTGCTGGCAGCGTCCTTCAGGTGAAAGGCTGCTATATCGACTCGGTGCTCAGCAGGCACGTGTATGGCGTCGAAGGCCTTCTCGTGCTCAACAATGAATCTCTCCAGGACAGTGGGGTCAGCAACTCCATCATAGGTAGGTACTCGCGTGTCAGCTACGCTCTTCAGCCAATTCGGCTCTCTAGCTGCGGGTACGGGTGGGACTACCGGTGGTGCAGGTGGTGCTCCTATATGGATACCTCCCATCTGGGCTAGCTGAGCGAAGACGGCAGCTACCGTCTCAGCCACGCCCACGGCTGGGGCCTCCGGAGGACCTGCTCCAGGCCCGCCACCTCTTCCACCACCTCCTCTACCTGCTGATCGCCTCCCAGAAGACATCTGAAGAATTCAAAATTAAAGTTAACACTCGGTATAAGTACCGTACTTAGCTCAACCACATGTTCACATAGCCCTAAAAGGCATAAAACACATTGTCCCCGACAATCTCCTAACTCAAATCATTTACCACTATCTCCTAGGTACTGGTGTGTGAATAACCTAGGCTCATGGTACCTAAACTACTATCTCTTGTAATCAGAGCGGTACTCCGCTCTGATACCACTTTTGTAACACCCCTACTAATCCTGCTTCTAAAAATAATATAATCGCAGCGATAAATAACAGATTGTCGTTCTAATGGTGTCACAGTTATCACTCGCCCATATGGGTGATAACGAGTTACCTGATAATCAACATGCGAAACGTATTCCCGCAGTGACCACAAGAGATAGATAGTAGTACTTAAAAAATTTAAAACAAATCTAACAACAACCAATTATTACAGACTGTGAGCATCTAAACCAAATACACCTCGGTTAAACAACCCCAGTCCAAACAACCTTAGTACCACACCGTACCAAGTCTATCCAACAACAAACTCAAAAGTCGTGTCCCGCGTCGACCCACCAGCTAGTCTCCTGCAATAAAGATGGTTTGTGGTATGGAATCAGCCCCTGCTGAGTATGTTATCACATGCCCCGTCATGCCCCCAAAGACCCCTCAATTATTTGGTCGAGAGCATGAGGTTCATTACATGCAATACCGTTTTAATATTTAAAACTGTAAAACAGTTAACAGCAATATCCACACAATAACACAACCATCATCATATATAATATAACCACAAGTATAACCAATGAACAACCAAGCGAAACAAGGAGAATAATAAACATGTATTAAGTCTCGTCCATGGTATAGAAACCAATATCGTTCGCCACTGTATAATTCTTAACTGTATTATTTGTTCAGTTATACCTAGTGACAATGTCTCATTAAAACGACATGTCTCTAGTTACCCATATATTATGGCGGGTCACCCACGGCAGTAGCCACTCCAACGGTAGAGTCTCCGACCAACAAGCCATTCTAGCTCACGGGAAATTTTCTTGATACTTGCGGACCCGTACGCGGACATCCTGGTATCGTTTTTGTGATCACAGCGCGCACCAAGATCCACATCCTCTTGGCTTTACTTTCCTTCATTTAATTTAATTAATTATTCCATCGCATCGCATTACCATTTTTTTTTCTAACACAGCAGACTAAGATCATTAGTCCAATCCGGAGTCTGTAAACTCGGAATCCAGTGTTAGATACGAGAGCGGCGTATAGAAAGGCCAATGCTCCGTATAAAAGTCTTGGATAATATGTATAAGTTATTATCCTAGTGCTACAACGTTTTACTGACGTTCCTTATATTTCATATAAGATAGCACCATAGCCTCTAGTTCGTTTTATGTATATATAGGTTCATATATACGAACCAATACTGTTAACTCAACAATAGTAAATAACAAGCAGCTATAAATATACAATTCATGCATATTAATTATCACATTCAGACAAACAATCTTATCACAGATCACACAGAAGTCTGAACTGAGGAAGCCCTCAGAGACAATCAGAGACACATAACAACATACCGTTCACCCTGATGTATTACGGTGGAGTATGAATCAGCGAGATCCTATGCTCCTTGTGTAGTCTCTAACAGTCTAAACAACATAATGCTACTGATTAGCATACCGTATAACAACACAATCTACGGTACCCGTACCGTCACAACACCTCCCGGTTACCCCCGTTATTAGCTATCAACATTTGTCGGGTTTTAGGTTTAACTCGAGATTGGAAAAGTGTTACATTACATGCGTAGTTTGTCTTGTATATTAATATACTTATTGTTGAACTCGTTATGCATGTGACTAACTCACCCTTGTATGTCGTATAGTTTATTTCATTATTGCATGTGTGATCCTTGTCACATTATGCATCTCACCTTAGTATTTATTTTCCTAAGGTTTGTCTCTTTTTAAAAAAAAAATTCAATGTGGTATAATTCATTTGTAAACAATACTTTGAATGTATAAATTCTTATTATCCCATGTATACTCCTAACATTAGAATTCCACATCTAATGTTTGTAATTCTTTTCCCTTTTATCATATGTCATTTTTCATTATGAAAACACATGGTCATTAAACCATATTATATTTTTCCACCATAACATATATTTATTTATGTGTATGTATTATGGAACTATTTCTTATATGGTAAGTCTTATAATATATATTCATTCTTTCTAATGAATACCTCTTATATAAATGTTATAATCCTTATAACATCAAAACCATATTATAAATTCCATTTAAAAATATTAATATTTCCGAACAGCACCTATGTTCTTAAATATTTACAAAACCCACCACTTAGTTAATATAATGTTACATTAGTTATATAACATATCTTATGACATTTAAGTCATTTAAAACAATTATAACCTATAGTTATATTTTGTTTATAAAATACCAAATAGCCCCTTATATTTTCGGTTTCCATTATACACCACTAAAATTCTATAAATCACAATTCCATCCCAATTATAATACATAGTTTTCTAATTCCCTTAAACCATATATTAACTATATCTTCTAAAACCTTATATTCATTTCAAAAATTACCAAACTATACCAAAAGGTTATAAATATTATTCCTAACCTTATACTCCTTTTAAATCTCAGTTTTCACCCTTTGTTACCCATTTGTAACAATGTTATAAAGTATCTTATATTATACTTATATAACTCATATAAACTCCAAATTTAACCAAATAAATTTCTAAAAATTCCTAATAACCTAAGGTTTGTACTAACCTCTATTTAGTACCCCAAGTTTTCGGAAATTACATTATAGCCCCATCTCTTTTAAATCTTTTACAAATTAATACTTATCTTAATATAAGGTAGTATTTTAATTTCTTAAATTTTCCAAACTTGGTCAAAGTCTCCTATATAGTAAACTTTGACTTCTAATACCAAATGGGAACCAATTTTTCGATAATCACTAATAATAACCTATACTTTTCTATTTTTACAATTTTGACCCAAAACTTTATAAAATGTTATAATTTTTATTAAATTCATTTAAAAACCCTAAATTTCTCTAAATTAAGCCCACGGCTTTCTAATTTCCTAGTAATTACGAATTGGCCCCAATTTTAATTATAAGCATAAATAAAACTAAATAAGCTTATAAACTTAAATTAAAATGGCCTAATGACATGGCCTTATTACAACCTTGAACTTGCAAAATAAATTACACAATAAATGTCTCAAAATATAGCATATATTCTCGGCCTCACTTTGGTTTAATTATTTTTCCACATAATGTCATAATTTGACCATTATGTTAATTAAATCTCTTAAATGACTAGCTTAATTTATCTTTGCCATTTTTTCCATTTTTAGGTCAATATGACCTATATGTAATTTCACTCGGCCATATATATATATGCTTAAAAATTAAAAAATCATAAGTTTAAGGTGTTTATACCTTGGTTATTCCTGTATGCACTCGGCCTCTTGTAGGAAAATTCACCACATGATTTAGACATGTTTAATACAAAAAACAAGATATGGTTACACTCCAAGCTTGAGCTTAACCATAAGGAATAATTAATGTAAGATTTAAGGCAAAAATCACCTTAAAAATGCAAGGGAAGTTCTAGGTGATTTCGACCTGAACCAAACACACCACAAGGTGTTAGATCCACCATATTGACATAGGAAATAGTTGGATCACAACAAGCTACCTTGTTATTAGGTTTTACCTTGGAAAAATGCCTTAAAAGAGGGTTTTTCCTTTGGATCTTGGTCACCCTTGCTCCAAATGGCTAACCAACTGAAATGAACATGTAAATATGAAGATTATGAGTGTATAAATCATAAAATTGAAGGAAGAAAACCGGATGTAGAGTGGAGAGGCTTAAGGTATGTTTTTACCTTAAAATGCAATTTTGAGCAACCTTGGTCCCTCTACTTGTCTCAACCGAGTTTAGCTCTTGTTCTAACCTTAGAACACTGAGAATAAGCCATAGGAATTGATGAGCCACGAAATCTAGGTGTAGGTAGTGAAGAGATGAAGAAAAAGGGCTTAAAAATGGACCTTAAAACACTACCTTAATAGCTTAGGAGCTAGATTTGCCTTCCATGCTCAAGAACAGACTTAGAGCTTCAAGGAAGGATAGGAACTCGGCTGGGCAGAGGGAATCGGACAAGACCAAGAGAAGAGAGTGGAAAGGCTTGAATAATTGAAAAAGAAGGTTTTACTATTGCAATTGAATATTAGGTAGCAATTGTCCCATAATGATTGTAAGCTGTCTCTCTCTTATTACCAGCCGATTTCCTGAGGTCAAATGGGTCATTATTTGACCATTGACCATACTTGGTCAATTTTGACTCATGCGGGCCCCACTTTAGGGTTTTATTAATATTTTAATATTAAATTTGTAAAAAATTCGTACATTTCTGGAATTAAATTCCTAATATGATATAATATGATAAAATATCATATTTAAGGGTAATTATAATCATTAAGCCCATTAAAAATCAATTTAAAGGCAATCTCACAAAAACGTGCTTTAAGGTGTTTTAGCGCACATTTTTGTGTCACAGGGTGTTCCTGAGCTTAGTTCTCCTTGAGAATGGTTTTATTGTGTTCCTTCTTCATTATAATACTTAGGAATCCACTTGGATCCTTTGGGGTCATACAACCTTTATGGTGTCTTAAAGCACATTTTTGGCTTTACCGATCTTAAGGCGTGTTTTGCCTTGTTGAGATCTTTAGATTGTTCCCCAATAATATTTAGTTTAATAATCATCTTAGATCATTAATAGATCATTTAATTATATTTAAAGGTTAGGGGTATTTCAATAACATCGACAAGTGAGCGTCTACGACCGAACTATATACAAACCGTACCATAATACAACTCCATGTGCGGCGGTAATTAAAATAAACTCTAATGACTCTGTTCCCGCACTTCGGCTCGGCAATAATCAACAACCTGCATAATGGTGTAGTAGTATCAGCGATAGACGTGAGTATGCCGGGCCTGGACCCTAATGGTCACTTAGTCATTTTAACCATCTTATTATTAGATTGGTTCATGCTTACCATTTTACAGATATAATCAATACTGTAATATACATGTATAACAACATAATCATCCATCAAAACATTCATAAACACTTAACCATCCATCCAACTCAAACAGTCATAAAATATCACGAACAACATTTGTATATCGACGTATCGAAATAATAATAACAGTATAATGTACATGTACAATCGCCGTAGCGTACAGTTGTCCATAGTTAATTACTTTGGCCTTAAGGCCCCATCCAAACCATGTTAATTAATACCAGTTGGGCGTCATGTTAAGACAACCCGATAACCTCACCATGGACAGTAGTCCTCCCGTACACACAAAGGTGCTCATTTCGCAGAGGTCCGGAGGCCCTTGACTATTCTCTTTTGTCTCGTAAGACGTCATAAAAGGCCGTAGCCACCTGACCCACGATCCAAATAGGCTCGTATGGGTATAAACCTGGAGCGGAACCCGATCGGGAACCCCTCAGTGATCACAAATGCGCAACCAAGTAGTTCGTAAACTACCAGGATTCCTCACCTCGCTCATACCATCTCTCTTCATAATGTTTAAGATATGCTCTTAGTCTTATGGAGAATAATTATTTATTACTTGGCTGCCCAAGGTCTCACGCATACCAAGAAGTAATCTAGGTATATTCATGTTCAAGATCCATGCTCTAGAGACCGACAATGTTGTGACTCGTCCCTAAGTATTTTACTTAGGTTGCCATATACTTAATATAATACTAATGGTATTATATCAAGTAACCGTATGTCATCACATTAACGTATATGTATGTTTATATGAGCCGATCTATAGTAGTCCGTAGTGTTAGTGCCGTAGGACGCTCGTGCATAAAAATTAATGCGTAGTAGCACACAATCACATACATGTATCCAAAACACTTAACACACAAGTGATATCAACCAAATCCGAGCCCAAGGAGTTTCCTTAGGACAACTCGGATCAAATCCCTTTACATACCGTTCACCAAGACCTAGGATGCGCAGTGTCTACCACTAGCTCGTCAAGCGCCTCCGTCTGAAGTATGATCTAAACGGTAAAAAACTATAAGTCAGTCTCCATGACTAACTACATCCGGTATTTTCGAATAACAAGTAACCCCGATTGTACATCCCCGGATTTCTACAGTTATTTGTTACGGGTTTTTTTAAATCAGTCGGCTTTGTTACTAAAACTCGTACGCCAAAACATTTCGACTGTTAAGTTTAATTCATTATACTTCTTTAATCTTTTCCACCATTAAATTTAGGTATATAACCTATAGTTGCATGTATGCATGCATGACTTATTATATTGTATTATTTTTCCCACCATCCATTATAATACATTGTATTAAATTATCCATTATCTTTAGCAAATTATATTTGCATTTAAAAACTTATAACTTATAGTTTGTAACTATTATTTTTTAAAAAAATAACCACCACCATTATATTATATGGTTTCCAACCATAATATATATCCATCCTTATATACATTTTTCTTGTATATGTATATATGTACCATATAGGTAAATTCCATGAGTTACAAAACTTTATATTATATGTTACATTTATCATCTTATATTAGATGATTATTCCCATTGGTTGTTATATTATACAACCTATATTAAGATTATTATCCTAATATTATGTAACATTTTATGTTGTACAATTATAACTCCTAAGGTTTATTCAATATATACCTTACTTATAAATCTCATTTATTTATAGTTTGTCACATTATTTAATGTGAATATCCTTATTTATTTAATTCCCTTTTAAACCATATAATTGTTATAACATTATAACATAATAGACCATAGTCTAAAATTCATTTTCCAACTCTTATAATTCGGTACAGCCCTTTAATTTATTCAAATTCTATTTGGACCACATAACATTATGTAATGTTATACCATATACTAATATCATATAATATGATATTTTATTTCCTTTAATTTATAACCTATAGTTTTTATACAAAACTATTTATTATTGCCGCATTGGCACCATATCAAAACCATATTCTTTTCATATACCATAGTTTCCTTTATTTACAAATTCAACCCATTATTTATACCATGTTATATATCATATAATATAACATTTTAAACTTATAAAATGGTATAACCTATGGTTATATTTTGTAAATTCCGAACAGACCTCAATAATTCTATAATTGCCATTTGGCCCAATTTATAACATATAGTTTTATAATATCATTAAAACTATATATTATACATATATCTTCTTAAATACTCTTATATAATTCTAAAAATCACCAAATTTTACCCAAGGGTTATAATTAACATTACTAACCCATATATATTCGGTTATCACCATTCCACCACATATTTTATTCCAAAGTGTCATAATGACATAATAACTATATATTATACATATATAGTTTATTTTAATTCCAAAATCAACCCAATAAATTCCTAAAAAAATTCCTAATAACCCATGGGTGTTTATAATACCATTTTACACCCTTAACTTTCGGTAATAACATATATACCACATATGTTATAAAATTACTACAATTAAATACTTATCTTATAATAAAACCTTAAATAAGTTATTTAACTTATCTAATTTGGTCAAAACCTACCATATGGTCAAGGTTGACCACCTTAATATTTCCTTGACCATCAATATCCATATATTACGGTTTGTACCCATATATTTTCAGAAATTACCATTTAACCCCAAAACTTTATATAATATTATAATTTTTATATAAACTCATTTAAATCTCTAATTTCGGCTTTATTATATAGCCCCCAAATTTAATTTAATTACACTTTAACCCCTTATAATATGCGGTAATGCATATATACCACCTAAACTTAAATAAAACCTTATAAATGCATAAATAAAATGGCCTAAAGTACATGGCCTTATTACAAACATTAGCTTATAAAATAAATTACACATAAATGCCCAAAAATACTTAAAACTCTCGGCCCTTACCACATATTTTCAATATTTACCAATTTTCCACATAATGTCTTAAATTTGACAATTATGCTTATTAATTAGTTATAAATTTACTAAACCATTCCTTAATCACCTAAGGTCAAAATAAGACCTTAATAAACCATTTCACTCACGACACAATTATATATATATGTATAAGCACATTAATATACCAAGTGAAGGTTTAAGTGATTTATACCTTATTTTTGCCTAGTTAAGGCCTTGTTTGGCCACGGCCTGCTTAGGATAAAATTTCCACAGCATCATTTACATGTTTTCAAACAGCAATTAATGCATGATTAGTCTCCAAGCAAGATCTAACCATAAGAAGTGTTTAGTGTCAATTTTCAAGGTAAAATTTACCTTAGAATACCAAGGTAAACAAAGTGCTCCTCGGCCTGTTTTTACAGTAGGAAAAGAGAATCAAAAGAGCTACTAAACCAAGGCTTAAAACCGGTATAACTCAGATTAGAAGATGGATAATTTTTACCTTGATTAAAATGCCAAAAATGGTGTGTTTTTAGCTTGGATCTGGTTATACCATGAAGATCTTGATATACCAACTGAATAAGTATGTTAAGAAGAAGAATATAAGCTTAGAAAACAAAGCTTTACAACCGGAATTGATGAAAATCAAAGGATAAGTGCTTAAAGCACATTTTTATACCTTAAGAACAAGTTTAGATTTCTCCACCTTCTTCCCTTGTTACAGCCGAGATACACACTCCTTTTGACCTCCAAAACAACCTAGAAACATTGATGGAAATGTTTGATGCTTTGCTCCATGGAAAGAGGAAAGAATTGTGAAGAAAATGAACATAAAATGGTTAATAAGCTTACCTATGTCAATTGTTGTTCTCCTCTGTATTTGATGTGTTAGCCACGGTTTTAGAGAAGCAAATGGAGAGGATGGAGCTGCTGTGTGTCGGCTGGGAATGAAGGAAATGAGAAGCTTAAACTAGATTTGCTTTTAAGTCATTAATATATTACTTTATGAAATAGTAATAGGTGAGTCATTAGATTAGCTAGATATTTGTTTAGAGGTAGCTTAATGAGTGGGCATTATAGCCAAAGGAGGTCGGCAATGGGTAGTGTGGTCAATGGGTGAAAATTGACCATGGTTAATACTTAGTAATTAAAATGTTATTTTTGGGTACTATTCATACTAAATTGCCCATTTTGATTTTATTTTCAAACTTTGATTTAGACTTTATAATATAGTCTATCATGTCAAATTAATGATATAAAGGATATACTCTAGTCTTTAAAATGACAAAAAATCATTATCTTAGAGCTCATACACAAAAACGTGCTTAAGGTGTTTTAGTGCACATTTTGTGTCACAAGGTGTTTCTGAGCTCCGTTTTCTTGAGAATTGTTTTGTTGTGTTCCTTACATGATATTTGATCAGGGAATATGCTTGTTCTTTGTGTTGAAGTGTTGTCCAACAATTGTAATATGTTTAGTAATGTGTTAATAAGCTTAGGACAAAGTTTTAGGTCCTAAGAAGTTCATTTGGGTATTTATTTACCCTAAATAGTCAAAGGGTGCAATATCTTGCTTTGTGTTGACCACTGTTGTTCTCAGTTGACTTTTAAGGCATGTTTAGGCCTTAATTAATGTAACACCCCATCCAACATTAACACACTTACAATAAACTGCAGCGGAAATACAAACCTCTTCACATTACTTAACTCGTTGGTGTTACACGCCGTTAGCCACCCACGTGGCTAACAAGGCTAATCCATATACATTGTACCGGTCTGATGGGCTAAATTCCCGAGCAACTACACATTATTATCCCTTTCCATTAACAACAACAACAACATACACCTTTCAACTATACCGAGTATTTATAAACTGGTGCCGACAACAATTTCGGTCTTACTACACCTACTGTATACATACACTTAAATGATTACCCATGCACAATGTCTACCCCGTCCTACTCTCGAACGGCCTCCAGCTCTCCGTACCTGAAATAGGGAAAGAAGAGAAAGGGTGGCCCCCAAGGGGCTCAGCACCTTTGCTGGTATGGTAATCCGCAGCCCACATGCTACCGGGCCACGCACAACTAATTTTCGTCTTAACATGCGATTGATTACATTTAGTCATGCACGCAACTGAAACACAACACATAACATTTGCCTCAATGGGCTCAACAACCGGATAATGCATCCTTACTTGATAAGTCACTCAAAGTATTCATCATCCCTAGAGTGTTCCTCCTCTATGGAGCTACTTCCTTAATAGACGACACTTACCCTTAAATCGGGTTATCCTTAAACGCCTCTTTTCTCAAACTGGGATTCATATCCATGATCCACATACTCCACATTTTACAACATATAACATACACTACATAACAACACATAACAACACTTTGCACGTTTCAACGTGCACAATATAACACCGCAATAGATATTGCATCACAACAAAAATACATAACATAACGGGAATGGTTCTCTTAGGAACCGACCCAAACATTGTTTATACACTGGTGAGCCTAGAAAATGTTGCCAGTCTCATGATAAGCTCGTTACATAACTCGTTACCGTCTCGTTAAATGAACGGATAACTTAACACAAGGTGTCTCGGATATAGTGATCCAAGCACACCGAACAAACATAACTTAGTATGCCCTGTGGCCCGACGTGAGTCAGTAATAGCCTTGGTTAAGCTAAAGGGAAGGTTGGGAACCAAATTGGAAAACAACCATAACATACGGAGAGGATCGAACCTGCTATGACAACGACCCCCATACTCACACGCGGCCGGAACAGACCGGACTCCTCACTTCCCCCGTTAGCACTTGTCAGAAGTTCATCATCGAACTTAGTTAAACAATCACAACATTAGGTTAAGTCTTGTTAGACACACACACGGGAAGGGAGAGTCATACATTCACACACAAACATCACACACAAACATCACATAACTAACTCACGCATAGCCGTGGTTAGAACGTTCCTTAGGTCGGAAACGTTGTTACCGGATACCGTTCTCCTACGTTTACCTAATAGTGGTTAACTAGCCCTTCAAGCGCATCCGAGGTTACCGGTATCGGCACGTAAACATACAACAACAATAACGACTGTAAACTCGTTTCATGATTTATCTTATAACGTGACAAACACACAGAAAATCACATTGGCATACAAGCCGGTGTAATCCGGTAGGACACAGGTTGCGAGGAAACCATACCTGTCACCGGAGTCCACTTTATCACGTCCACTTATGTTCCTCGAGCAATTCTCGAACAACTGATAACATTACATATACTTTATTAACTTCGGGGTAACATGATTTTTTAATGTCTAATGCTTATAAATTTCCCCCGTTAACTTAGTTACATAACTTCACTTTTTAACTCGTTTTACTTTCACATTTTATTACAACTTTTCACCCACTTAATTGTCATTAAAACTCACCTAACAAGTTCTTAATAACCTCAAACATTAACCATCAATCCCCATCATTACACATCATTTCCATACCTTAAACAATGTTTTGGTCCATACAGCGCCTTGTCCGAACTTGTGTCCGGACTTCCCAAGTTCGGACACCGTTCGAGACTCTATGGGTGCAAACTGGTGAATGTCCGAACTTGCGTCCGGACTTCCCAAGTTCGGACGCTGTTCGAGGCCAAACCAGAGAAATAAATAGGTGTGTCCGAACTTCCCATGTTCGGACGGTAGTTCGGACGCTGTTCGAAGATCAGAATATTCACGCGCACACAGGCACGTCCGAACGTCCACATTCGGACGGTAGTTCGGACAGCCAAGAACTTCACTTTCCAAGTTTTGTTTCATCTATTCTCTTCATCCATTGACTACCCAAGCTTCATACATGAACTTAGGCATATTCTAATACTAGAATATCACTTTGATTCACCTTAAAACATTATCCAACTGTTACTCATCTTCTTATCAAATCTCTTAACACTTGTAACATTTCCTTTTGGTTTTCCAAGTGGTGCTTCACCTTAAATGACCACTACACTAAAATGCTTCCTCACCTTCATAACATCATCTCCCAAGCATCTCCTTACTAAGTAAATCCTCTTTTCACAACTTCTTGAATTCCTTCTCAAAACCTTACCTAAACATCACTCTCTCCTTATCCATCAATCATTACCTAAACCTTATATAAATTTCTCCAAGACTTTGACACACCCTAGAAACACTCATTTGATTTCTAAAACTTCCAAGATAATGCCTAAATCCTTGTAGCACCTTAGAACACCTTAATGCATGTTTTCTTCCTTAGTGAAGCATGTATCCATTCTAACAATTCCTAGTTCACCCAAGTTCATTTAAGCACTTAGTACTTCTTATACATTATACAAATTTTGCCATAGCTTCTCTTGCATATACTCACATCCAAACACTTAGGTTTTTACCTTATTTCATTCAAAAACACCTAAATCCATCAAACACATTTTATACACAAACTTCACACATTAAGCACTACATCACAATATAGTGCATAACTTAAATTGCTTGGCACTTAGGCCCTTAAATAACATGGCTCTTAGGCCCTTAAATTGCATAAACCTTAAACACTGAATTTCCACAATATATAAGCCTTTGACCTGCAATTACACACACTAAGACATATGTTCCTTTACTAGTCTCCTTGAGAACACCTTACTAAGTCATTCACCATTTGCTCTTTAGGTAGTTTTAACAAGCATCATAAGCTCATTTCTCCTAAGGCATTAAACCACATTGAGATAGCAATATTTACCTCTTTTCCACTCAAACTTCTTTCTTGTTTCCTTATAAACCGGTAAGGCATTTCTTTCCTTGTCAACTACTAAACAATATACCAACATTGAAATGAGTATATAAGCTTTATGCTTCATCTCATTGTAAACCCTAGTTACACATATTGTTTAACACATTAAGGTAATTGTTTTACCTTGGAATTGGAAGAGAACTTGAATAAGTATCAAGAGAGGACTCCTCCTAGCCCTTGGAAGATTCAAATGAAGCTAAAACAAGCAAGGTGAAAACACCATTGTGAGGTGAATTTTTGGTCAACATGAAAACATGGAGGAAACATGGATTTTCTTTGAGTTTCCTTACCTTGAAGCAAAGGAGAGCAAGAATATGTGGAAAGGTGAGCTCAAGCTCCTTCAATGGTGAATCTTCATGGCATCAAAATTGAGTTCTTGAAGATTTGAAAAGGTAGAAATGTAGAGCTTGGTCTAACTAGAAGAAAGGTGGTCTTGAAATTAAATTTGGATCATGGAGCTAGAAGATACAAGTGAAAGAAGATGGAGAATGGTATGGTTTGCTGTAGCAAAACCGATGGAGTTTGGGAGAAGATGAAGAAGGCTACGGTGGGTGTGAGTGGGAAAGAAAGAATGAAGATTGGAATTGCTTTTGGAAGATATTTACATGTTATAAAGGTAACTTCTACTTTTCACTTACTTTTCCTTCTTTCTTTAATTTTACTAGCTCATGGTGGTGAGTCACCACATAATAAAACCGGCCCCCATATAATTAGAAGGGTGTTTTGGTCTTTGTTGACCAATTAACTTACTTATAATAACATTGTTACAAACTAGCTTTATAAAAGTCACTATTCACAAAAACAAGGCACTTAGAAGTGAAATTTTTGATTTCCTATTGATATAGACATCCAAATGTGATACTATATAGTACACATGTTAATTAAAGAGATATGATGGACATTTAGCCATTCAAAACTCATTTACAAGACAATTTTTCAAAAACGTGCTTTAAGACTCCTTAAAGCATTTTTGTGTTTTAACTTGTTTTCAAGCTTGGTTTTCTTTGGTAATTGATTTAATATGTTCATTAACATATTTAAGGTATAGGTATGACCATTAGGTCTTATACAAATTTATCCCAAGCTTAGAGCACATTTTTGCTCATATTGACTTTAAGGTATTTTCTTGTGTTTTGTTTGGTTCCAGTGTCTACCAAGGTTTCCTAAGGACTTAATTAGCCCTATTAAATCATAATTGAATATTATTAGTCTTGGTAGGCTCTTTGGGTCCTAACCAAGTTCACTCATAGCTTAGAGCATGTTTTTGCTCAAGCCGTATCTTAGTGCTTTATTGCATTTACTATAGTTTAAATTGTTCACTGATGTCTCTAAGGCACTTTTTAGCTTTACATACCATAGTTTAGTATTTTAACCCACATATCAAGGTTTGGGGTATTCAATTAATGTGATTAGATATTTAATCCATGTTTAATAGTTGGGGTATTTCAATTACAAACCAATCAACTAAATGAGCAACTAACTGAATACAACAACTCCTTAATACAACACAAAAAAACCAAAGGTGATTGTGGAAAAACACATCAGCTACCCCCGTGTCCCGCACTCCAGCTTGAGTCTTCTTTAATAACCTGGAATGTTTGGCCCATTGAAGGGTTCAGCATCGAAATGCTTGTATGCTAAATGTAGTCTTAAATCATCAAGATTCCCTAAGTCGTTTAGCCATCTTGATTATATTCTTTACATGTAATACCGGTGTACAATAATAGTAATAACTGTAAACACTCAACATGACATACAAACTCACCTATAAACATCAATGTACAATAGTACACAACACAATAACCACACATCAATAATCCATAAACAATAACCAATAACCTTATATCATAACAAACCAATAATCACACATCAGTATTTCCACAAGATACGTATAAACTGTACTTGTTAGTTGCCACTGGCCCTTTATCCTTTAAACCAATCACTTAACCTTTCCAATTAAATTCCACCTCAGGTCATGATAAGACACCTTAATAAACTTATTAATGGACGATAGTCCCTGGGTTCCAATGGAACCGTTACCAGCTGACCTTATGGCCCTGGATAAATATTGACCGATCCGTTGAACCTGTGCACCAACGGCAGTGCCCTCCGCCATCGTCGAATGTGCCAACAATGGATTCCCTTGAGTGACTCCCCATTGAAGTCTCTCGTAGTGATCACGAGGCACAACCAAGAAAAGTCGAAACAGCTGGGATTCCTCTCTTAATAAATTAGCCTTCAGTTAGTGATACATATCAATCCTTTAGTAAGACTATAACAGTTGACCATCAGTTAGGTTTCATAATACCTAAAGGTCAGTTAGTCTTGCTCCAGTTTAGATGTATAAACTTCCAGTCATAAGACGTCGCGTATACATATAAATAAAACGCACAGTGTTGAGCAATATAGTTTACAAAACAATAACATAAAATCATAGATATCACTCTTAAGCAATTAAACACATAACGTCTGGACCTTAGGAAATCTAGGACATTCAGACCACACAATTAACATACGTTCACCAAGTAATGCTAGCGGGACAAATTCCTGTTCAGTAGTTCCTCCCGAACGCTGTTTATATAAACATGCAAATACGGGTAATAATTAATAACATCATTAAATATTAAAGTACTGTCACTGTAGCGTTTATACTTGTGTATAATAACTTTGTATGTTCTTTATTTCCCCCTGTATTTAACAGTGGTTCTAGATAGTCATCAGTCATTATTTTATGTAGTATTCAACATGTGATAATGAATTTCCATTGTACTGTATATCTTTATTTCATTAATCAAATATCCATAACTATTTCCTCTTATTCTCTATACCAATATAATTTGGTTGTCTTTATATAACCACATTATTTCATAATTTTATACATTCTCCATATACCATAGTACATTATATTACCTAGTTTTACTTCCTTTCTTTATTAAATTACAAAACCAACCTTTTCAACTTCGGTAACCATTATTTGAACCCATTAATTTTACAACTTACCAAATATCCATATACTTTAAATTACGAATTGCCACTTAACCTCTCGGTAATTACCAAATGAATATTCTAATTTTTATAAATTACCAAATAATCCCTTTAATTTTCGGTTTCCATATTTATTTCCCATAACTACATTTTAACCCCAAAACTTTTATGTAAGTTACATATCAACAATAAACCATAGTTTTATTATTTAATTTCCTTAATTACCGAGACAACTCTTATACTTTTATAAATTGCCAAATAACCTTATAACTTTTATAATTCATTAATTATCCACATTAACTTTCGGAAATTGCAAAACAAATATATTAGTTTTTATAAATTACCAAATGACCACACTTATTTTTGGTCTTAACATGTAATTCTCTTATATTCACAATTTAACCTCAAAACTTTATATAAGTTACATATTAACTTATAAACTATAGTTTTAATATTTAATTTTCTTAAATAACCGAATTGGCCCATATACTTTTATAAATTACATTTCCACCCCTTGTCCAATTCGGTCTTTACTTAATGATTTCTATAATTTACATATTCACCCCATAACTTTTATAAACTTAATATTTTATGTCATAAATCATTTTAACCCAAATTTTTTGGTCAACACTTTGACCAAGACTTAAATTCATAATTAATACTTTAATATACCCATAAATTCATATGTAATTCTCGGCCATACACCATAGTTTCCAATATTTACAAAATAGTCCCAAAACTTTATAAAATGTTATTTTAACATCTAACCACTTATTTAAATTCATCAAAATTCATAATATTAACTTCTACCTTATATTATATCATAATTACACCAATAAACTCCTTAAGCTCTCGGTATTCATTATTTGTACACTAAACTTTTCAAATTTTACATTTTAGCCACATAACTTTATAAACTAGCCATATAAATACTTGTAGCTATTTTAATGTTCCCAAAATTCATGATATAAGTTAATATACTTATATATTTCGAAAATCACCCAAATAATATATTTAACTCTTGGCTTTAATAAACTTTTACTATATAGTTTTAAAACTTGATTTAAACCTTATAATAAATACATATAAATGTATAAGCCATATAACACTTCTAAAAATTATGCTAATGACTTAGAATGATTATAAACTCAAAATAGGACATATTATCCTTAGACAATTGTTTGATTGTATATGTATCATATTTAATTTTTGTGACACAATTTTATACCTTAAGGTAATAATCTTATCTTATATGTTATAAACTATTTTCTTAGTATTATAACATATGATTTTTGGCCCTAATTTATCTAGGCTTTATACATAATTTTTATACCAAAGTTTGAAGCTTAAATCAAGCTTAAACTTAATAAACCTTAATTATATAAACTTACTCCTTAAATCAAGACAATTCTTGTACTTGATTTCTCCTTGAACTCCAAGCTCTCCAAATGCTATTTTGATGAAGAGAATTCGGCCTCCTTGAATATATTTAGGAGATCCATTTGTTAGACTTCTAACAAGGATTTATAAATAAGATTTGGAGTAGTTTTACAAGAGTTTACCTTAGGAATTTTTCAAGGAATTTTCAGTAGACCTTGAGATGGTTGTAGATCTAAATCTCCTTCATGAAATAATGAAGAAAATATAGATTTATGAGCCTTGAATTTTTGGAAATGATTTAAGTATTTTTGCTACGATTTTTAACATGAAAATATACCTTAACTTGATCTTGTTGTTCCTTGTGTTGTTGTTGAATTTAGGAACCTCCTTGGAGCATTAAAGCTTGGCGAAAACTTGTAGGTTTGCTAGGATGAATCTTGCTTCAAGACTTAGTAGATTTAACTAGGAAATTACATAGAAATGGTGTTAGAACTTAATACACCATTAATGGAGCTTAGAAGCTCTAAGGAGTAAACTAGCAAATGAAGAAGAAAAGAGAGAAGAAGAGAGGCTTACCAAATCGGCCAAAGGAAAGGCAAAGGAAGAACGAAGCTCATGTAAGGTATTAGAAGAAGGCTTAGGAATGAATCAATTTCTTTGATAAAAATGGTCAAATTTGACAAGATTTTCCTTTGTTTATTCCCTTGATTATTGGTTCTATAAATGACCATATTTGATGCTCTCTTTTGGCTGATGACAAGGACTAATGGAGATTGATTGTCAATTAACACAAGAGGACAAGATCTAAGTTAGGTAAGTGTTTTCTTTGATTTTTCTAAGCTAAATTGTCTTCCTTTCCTCCTTGTTTATACGGTAGTGTATGTGTAGATTGGCCACTGATTTTAGTTGATTTAAGACAAGAGAACATGCCTAGGTTAGCTAGGTATTTTAGTTGAATTTTATAAGGCAAATTGAGCCTCATTCTCTTGCATAAAATCGGCACATATGAGTTGTATAAGACAATGGACTTTTGTTGTATTAGGCAATGGATTATGCTTAGTTAGGTAGTTGTCTTTCTTGACTACTTTTGACAGCAATAATTCCCCTTCTTCACTGATCACAATCGGCCGCCATAAGGTGAGTAACATGGGTTGTTTTTTTGATTCTTGCAACTTTACATTATAGTAGTCTAGCATTACTTTTGGTGTATTTTATTTCATTGCTTTTGTTTAAACTAATCCTCTTGTTTTTCCTGCTGGTTTCATATGGTAGATAAGGCTTATTTGGCTGTACTTGCTTAATACATTAACATATAATACATGATAGGATGAGTCATTATCTATTAAGCAATTTTCTAGGCCAAAACTAGTCAATTTTGACCATAAATGGCGCCCACAATGGAGGCTAGATGGGGTAGATTTTTAATTTTATTTTTGTTACAATATATTGTACTAAGACCATACTAATATGTGTAATATGTTCCACCATTTAATTGGTACATTTACACCATGGTAAAAGATTAAAGTTTTAAGGTAAAAATGCTGATTTTAGGTACCTTTTTGACTCAAAAATAGCTCCTGGTTGTGCTATGATTTTAGCAATGGAATTAATTGATTTAGATGTTCAACTTATCCCCTTTTAAGATTATTAACTCGTGGCTCCTCAAAAACTTCAAGGCAATTGCGTAAAACGCATTTTTGTGACACCCGAAGGTGCGTTTTTGTGCTTAAAGGATTTACTGGAAAATAATTAGTCGCTATGAGTTCCAAGTGTTTATTGACATTATTTTTAGTCAATTAATATTTTAAGGTGTTACATTGAGTTATATGGGGTTATATAAACTCGTAACTCAATTTTCAGGCTACCGGGACACTCCCGGGGCAAAAAGGAGCGTTAAGAAATTTCCCCGAGCACTTTGTGTATTTTTGAAAAAGTAGCTCAAGCATTCTCTTTAGAATGGTGAAAATTAATGATAGGAACTCTTAGAATAATTTATATTGAAGTTTGTGCCACCTCGGTACCTCTCCGGGGCACTCCCGGGAGTTTATGGGGCCCTCATCGGGAACCTCCGAGCACTTTGTTTTTAACTGAGAATTTATCTTGAGAACTTCAGCTTAAATGTTTATTAAAGTGTTATTGTGCATTTAGAAAGAAGTGTAATGTTTTACTTTATTTAATAAAGTATTTCTAGGACTTTCAGGCCTTAAGGGGCCCTTAAGGGAACTCCCGGGCATCTTGTATTTTTACTCAGTTCTAACTGAGGACTTGTGTTTTAAAGGTCATAAAATTATCCTTGATTAACTTCATATGAGTTTTATAGCTTATATAACTTGTTTAGTTTAAGGTCGGGCTTTAACGCACGTTTTTGACCTTAAGGAGTTTAGGTGCGTTTTAACGCCCAAGTGCTTATATACTTTCTTAGGGTTTAATAATCCCCCAAATAATACTTATTTATCATTATTTAATTATTTAAATGTTAGGGGTATTTCAGTCTACCCCCTTAAAAGGACTTCGTCCCGAAGTCATAACTTCTACTTACATATCCTATGGAATCAAGTTCCTCATATCTATTCCCTGTATGCTTATCATTTCTGGGTGTCAGTACTATATTGACACCTCTACATTCCATCAGTAATCTGAGTGTATACAATTTGTACATACGCATAATCTTGCTCATGGCAAACAATGTAATCATAGCATAAGTAATTTGATAAATACTGTAAAATAAATAAGTGTCCCAATTTCCTAGCTATCCCACTAGGTCATCACTGCACAAATGCAATACCAAACACTCAGTCCTACAGAGTGCAGAGGCGTAAACCCTTGGCAGTGAATCTCTTGTGTGATTGTAGGAGTAAATATAGTGCAAGTAAATAAGTGTACTTTTATTAATCAACCAAGTGTTACATAAAATACATAAATATCAAGTGTTACATAGAACACATAAATATCAAGTGTTACATAGAACACATAAATAACCATTCAAGTGTCACATAGGACATAACAATAACCAACCAAGTGTCACATAGGACATATCAATAACCACTCAACCAATTGCACACAAGCGCAACAATCAAGCACAAACAACCAATTACAAAACCAGTATAGACAGCAGATATGCAAGTCTGAAATACCCCAAACCTTAGAATGTTGTTTAAACATTAAAATATGGTATATTAAGACTAAAAAGAGTCTTAGAAACATTCGTAAACAATTTAAACCATAGAAAACACAAATAAATGCCTTAAGGTCAATAAAGACCAAAATGTGCTCTAAGCTTGGGATAAGCTTGGTTAAGACCTAATAAGCTTACCAAGACCTCATTTATATATTAATGAACATATTAAACCAATTACCAAAGAAAACCAAGCTTGAAAACAAGTTAAAACACAAAATGTGCTTTAAGGAGTCTTAAAGCACGTTTTTGAAAAATTGTCTTGTAAATGGGTTTTGAGTGGCTAAATGTCCATCATTACTCCTTAATTAATATGTGTACTACTTAGTATCTCATTAGGAAGTCTAAATCAATGGGAAATTAAAAATTTCACAACAATGTGCCTTATTTTAGTGAATAGTAACTAAATTAAGCTAGTTTATAACATAAGTCAATATAAGTAAGTAAATTGGTCAACTGTAACACCCCAACCACCACCGTCCACTTAACATCAAACTGCAGCGGAAATCTCAACTCATCACATTACTTAATTCAATGGTGTTACACGCCGTTAACCACCCACGTGGCTAACAAGGCTAATACACATACATTTGTATCGGTCTGATGGACTAGATTCCCGAGCAACTACACAATACAATCCTCATTCCGTTTGCAACATTTATTATATACATACATTCCCGCTGTACCGAGTATTTACAACTAATGCCGATAACAGTTTCGGTCTTACTACGCCTACAGTACATACTCAATTTAAATGGCTACCCACGCACAGTCAGCTACCCCGTCCTACTCTCGAACGGCTTCCATCTCCTTGTACCTGAAATAGAAAAGGTAGAAAAGGGTGGCCCCCAAGGGGCTCAGCACCTTTGCTGGTATGGTAATCCCGCAGCCCACATGCTACCGGGCCACGCACAACTAATTGTCGTCTTAGCATGCAGTTGATTATATTTAAATCATGGATACAAGCCATAGACATACAACACATAACATTTCGCCTCAATGGGATCAACCTATAACCAACACATCCACACTTAACCAACCATCCAATGATTCCTTAAACCCTAGAGTGGCTCTCCTCTAAAACGGAGCTACTTCCTTAACGAACGACATGTACCCATTAATCGGGTTATCCTTAAACGCCTCTTGTCACAAACTGGGATTCATTTCCATGATCCACACATTCCATATCCTACAACATAACTCATTCCACACATAACAAAACATAACAAAACCTTTCTTGTTTCGACGTACACATGACAACATCACCATCATTCTAAACACCTAACGTATACTTATCGTAGCATAGCAAGGGAATTTGCATAGCACAACTCCAATACATAACACCATAAATCGGTTCTCACAAGGAACCTTCCACCATAGTTAGTATTCATAGTGAGCCTAGAGATTATTACCAATCCCATGTTAAGCTCGTTACCAACCTCATTACCGTCCGGTTATATAGAACGGTTAACTTATACCCAAGGTGTGTCGGATGTAGTAATCCCAAGCACACCAAAATAACATACGTATGCCCCTGTGGCCCGACGTGAGTCAGTAACTAGCTTTGGATAAGCTAA
Organism: Limonium bicolor; assembly: GCA_023374045.1. Taxonomy (NCBI): domain Eukaryota; kingdom Viridiplantae; phylum Streptophyta; class Magnoliopsida; order Caryophyllales; family Plumbaginaceae; genus Limonium; species Limonium bicolor. The sequence continues at coordinate 229,842,167 of CM041778.1, forward strand.
GGGAAGGTAGAAACCAAATTGGAATACAACCTATACATACACCAAGAGAGCCGAACCGGATATGACATCGACTCCCGTCCATCACACGCGTGGCCGGAACAACCGGACTCCTCACCCCCCATTAGTACATATACACTTATGAATAAGTAGTTAGAGATCCATTATGGAGCCTACCACATCCACACACCATACGGTATCATAACCGAGTTAAGCACACAAGGGAGGTTCACACACTTGCATACAACAACAATATCCAACTAACTCACACATAGCCGTGGTTAGCACGTTCCCAAGGTTTGGGCCGTCAACTCCGAATACCGATCACTCATGTGTTTCCTAGTTTGGTTAGCTAAGGTTTAACACATATTTGAGGTTAAATGGTATCGGAGGCCAAATTCGCCACATAAATGTATTACTATAAACTCATTACATGTTTTAATCTTACAAGGTGGTAAACACTCAGAAAAACACATTGGCATACAAGCCGGTGTAATCCGGTAGGACACAGGTTGCAAGAAAACCATACATGTCACCGGAGTCCACTTTACCACGTCCACTTATGTTCCTCGAGCAATTCTCGAACAACTGATAACATTACATGTACTTTTATTAACATCGGGGTAGCATGATTATTTAATGTCTAATGCTTATAACTTTTTCCCCGCTAACTTAGTTACATAACTTTACTTTTTTAACTTGTTTTACTTTTACATTTCAATACAATTTTTCACCCACTTAATTGTCACTAAAAATCACCTAATATGTCCTTAACAACCTCATAACATCATTAACCATCAACCCCCATCATTAGACATCACTTTCCAAGCTTAAACAACATTTTTAGAGTGGTCCGGGACTTGGTCCTTACCTTAAGTCCCGGACCAACACATTAGAAAACTCTCGGCTTGAAAAACTACCCTGGTCCGGGACCTTGTACCAATCCCAAGTCCCGGACCAATATGTTCTACAATCCTCGGCCTCTTTTACATGCACGGTCCGGGACATCTTCCAAATCCTAAGTCCCGGACCACTGTAACAGAATTCCAAGTATGACATTTTCCAGTCTTGTTTCATCTCTTATCTTTATCCATTGATTACCCAAGCTTCATACATGAACTTAGGCATATTCTAATACCAAAATATCCCTTTGATTCACCTTATAACATCAACCAACTTGTTACCCAATTTTCTTACCAAATCTCTTAACACTTGTAACATTTTCCATTTGGTTTCCTAAGTGGTGTTTCACCTATAAATGGCTACTACACTAAAATGCTTCCTCACCTTCATAACATCATCTCCCAAGCATCTCCTCTTACTAACCAAATCCTATTTTCACAACTTCTTGAATTCCTTTCTCAAAACCTTACCTAAACATCATTTTCTCCTTATTCATCAACATAACCTAAACCTTAAACAAACTTCCCCAAGACTTAAGTACATCCTAAAAACACTCATTGGATTTCTAGAACTTCCAAGACAATGCCTAAATCCTTATAGCACCTTAGAACACCTTAATGCATGTTTTCTTCCTTAGTGAAGCATGTATCCATTCCTAACAATTCCTAGTTCAACCAAGTTCATTTAACCACTTAAAACTCCTTATACATTTTACAAATTTTGCCATAGGTTCTCTTAGCACCTCATCATTCCAAAGCTCATAGTTTTCATCACTAAACATTCAAGAACACCTAGATCCATCAAAACATTATCACTCACAAAACTTCACCAAATTTACACTACATCACAATATAGTGCATAATTAAACTTGCTTGGCACTTAGGCCCTTAAATAACATGGCTCTTAGGCCCTTAAATTGCATAATCCTTAAACACTGAATTTCCCACATAAATAATGCCTTTGACCTGCAAATACATACACCAATACATATGTTCTTTTACTAGTCTCCTTGAGAACACTTTACTAGGTCATTCACCATTTGCTCTTTAGGTAGTTTTAACAAGCATTATAAGCTTATTTCTCCTAAGGCATTAAACCACATTAAGATAGCATATTTACCTCTTTTCCTCCCAAATTTCTTTCTTGTTTCCTTACAAAACCGGTAAGGCATTTGGTTCCTTGCCAACTACTAAACATTATACAAACAACATAATGAGTATTCAAGCTTTAAGCTCCATCTCATTGTAAACCCTAGGTTTACATTATTTCAAAACATTAATGTAGTTGTTTTACCTTAATCTTTGAAGGGTGTTTGAATATCTATGAAGAGAGGACTCCACCTAGTCCTTGAAAGATTCAAATGGAGCTAGAACAAAGCAACACAAGGAGCTCCATCAATGAATATTTTCGGTCACACACAAAACATGGAGGAAACTTGATTTTTCTTTGAGATTCCTTACCTAGAAGCAAAGGAGAGTAATAATGTGTAGAAACACAAGCTCAAGCTCCATCAATGGTGATTCTCCATGGCACCAAAATTGAGCTCTTGAAGATTTGAAAAGGTAGAAGGTAGAGCTTGACCTAACTAAGACAAATATGGTCTTAGAATTTGATTTGGAGCATGGAGTTGGATTTGGCAAGGAAATAAGATGGAGAAGAGAGGAGCTGTAGCAAGTCGTAAATGGAGGAAGGGAGGAGATGAAGAAACCGTGTGAAATGAGAGAAGAGAAGGAAATGAGAAAGTAAGTTTGCTTTTGGAGATATTTATGTTATAAAGCAAAATAGTACTTTACTTTAAGCTTTACTTACTTATTTGATTTCTTTTACATGTTGGTGACTCACACCATGAAAAACCGGCCCCCATATACTTAGGAGGGTATAATAGTCTTTGTTGACCAACTTAATTACTTATAACATTATATGTTACAAACTAGCTTATAAAATCACTATTCACAAAAACAAGGCACATAGATGTGAAATTTTGATTTCCCTTTGATATAGCCACCCAAATGTGATACTATATAGTACACATGTTAATTAAAGAGTAATGATGGACATTTAGCCATTCAAAACTCATTTACAAGACAATTTTTCAAAAACGTGCTTTAAGACTCCTTAAAGCACATTTTGTGTTTTAACTTGTGTTCAAGCTAGGTTTTCTTTGGTAAATGATTTAATATGTTCATTAACATATTTATAAGGTATAGGTATGACCATTAGGTCTTTTACAAATTTATCCCAAGCTTAGAGCACATTTTTGCTCTTATTGACTTTAAGGTATTTATTTGTGTTTTGTTTGGTTTCATTGTCTACCAAAGTTTCCTAAGGACTTAATTAGCCTTATAAAGTCATAATTAAATATTATCAAGTCTTGGTAGGCTCTTTGGGTCCTAACCAAGTTCACTCCGAGCTTAGAGCACGTTTTGCTCAAACCGTGTCTTAGTGTTATTGCGCTTTACTATGGTTTAAATTGTACATTTATTGTTCTAAGGCACTTTTTAGCCTTTAAATACCATAGTTTAACATTTACACAACATACCAAGGTTTGGGGTATTTCAATCTACCCCCCTTAAAAGAACTTCGTCCTCGAAGTTCACCTTTCCTCGCATCATTGGATTAGAATACGGGAATTACTTATAGCCATAAAACTTCCATTACCAACCACCCTTTCCATCCAACCTCGGACTTAATGGTCCGGGCAACATATCCACATTATACATAAATATCATACTCACATGGTAACCTCGGACTTAATGGTCCGGGTACCTTCACCACACTCGCACCTATACAGTATCCCTCAGACTCTTAGGTCTGGGTGACATAACCACATTTAGACACATAGGTCTATGTAACACAACACATTTAGACTCATAGGTCTTGATAGCATACACTTTAGGAGACCAAAGTCAAAATAACCTTTATCACACATACCAAACAACATGTCATAGCATGTATATCAAACAGAAATACCTTTTCCATCTCTCCATGGGTTCGAATCCCACGTTGAGTACATATACACTGTGATCCCGCAGAACCCGGTCGCGATGGACACCTTCTGGTCCCCGTTCCTTTGGGAGATCAAGACATTCACTTAATTTTCAACATATGTACTTCTCATGTCACCGGTCCGAAGACAAAGGCTCATACGTCCTCAGCTCGTGAGCAAGTACTACAAAAATATTCTTTACTAGGTTAAGTATAAGAAGATCTTTTATTCAAAATATTAATCGATTGTTTGAAAACACCAATTGAAAATCCTTTGAAAGCACCACACAACTCCAAGTCCAATTTATGCTCCTTGTATTTTTCTTAACGTGGTTGTTTGTGACCACTTACAGGGAGCTTCAAGAGTCATCCAACCCTGATGTGATCAGCATCAGTGTTGAACTATCTTTCCACCCCAATTTGTGTTCGGCTTCCTTGATCTCATGATAATCAAGTTTCACCTCCCACTTCTTTTTCAACCAACAACTAATTCAAGCGTATCCCATTTTCTATCTTTAAATCCTTCTAGTCATAATCATTACATCTCCAAGGGATAGAACTCCGTCTATCAATCATCACCCAAATCCAACTTAATTCAAGTTACCTAGGGAATTTAATTCTCACTAGGTTCTATGTCGGTCTTATACCCTCATAAATCACAACACTGTATATATATACATATTTTTTTATCAAAATACAATACATGGTTTACATTTATGCACCGTCGGGGTTTTAGTTCCCCGGGAGTTTCTTTACTCCCTTCCACTTGTACTCTCACACACCACTGTTAACGAATAAACACACTTCCCACAATGGTATTCGCATCTTCTGTGCGCAATTACCACAATTTACCACAAATAAATGCGTATGTTTATATAACACACGCGCCAACCATCATAACAAATCATTTTGTGCTATGCACACCCGTTCGCGTACACTTGTACGGTAAAACACACTAAGTGGTTTTGCGCTCTACCCCCCTTAAAAGGGATTACGCCCACGTAATCATCATTGAACTTGGCTTAAATGTTTTGCCGTCGTGAAGTGTTTTAACTTCCACGCGGTCCATTACACAATGGATTCTGATTAGAGGATCTTAACCATATTAGCGGTTTAGTTCCTAAACCAAGAATTCGCATTGGAGTTGTAACTCATAACCGGTTTCGGTCCTGGCCTGTGAGGCTTTTAGGCACTGACAACTAGCCATCCATTCATATTCACAATGTATACCCGGTACCTGACGCATGGGCTCACTGGCCTCTGTTGCGCAACCCTGATAATTATAGAGCTAGTTTGCCCCATTCGTTACTGTTACTATATTGTACATCTCCAATGTATTACCCTTATCTTGGGAAGAATGGTTTCTCAACTGACGCATGGTATCTTTTACCCTGAGCGATTTCGGTGAGTTTCACGATTTTCCATCCACTTCACCAATAGCTTACAGCGTAAACTACTATGTAATTCACAATGATTGACTTGCTTCTACGACTTATTGTCGGTTGAGATTGAGCTACTACTTAGTGTGTAGTGCTCTCTCAGCTAATTTCAACATTTGGGGTATATTCCATACCGATATTTGGCATTTAGTGTTACTATAGTTATTTACTGTTAATCATGTCTCCACCTTTGGTTTTGTACATGTATTCTTTCATTCCTGCGGCCTTGCATTACCTATGCATCGACCATTATAACATTATTCCTCCACAATTACCATGCTTCTGATTCCTAGCTATCCCACTTGATCATTACTGCGCAAGTGCAATACCAAAACACTCAGTCATACAGAGTGCAGAGGCGTAAACTCTTGACAGTAAATCTCTCATGCGATTGCGATAGGAATTACACTGGTTTTACGAAATTCTTATCACATAATACTTGTCACCGGCTTACTGCTCGGTTCGTTGCTATCGCTTACTGTTGTGCCTCCACTGGGTTAACTCATAACTCTGCTCACTCACCATTTATCATTTAACCATACTCACACAACGGTCGCTTATTGCGCACCGTATCCTTACTCATTATGCAACATCAACTTATACTGCATCCGCTATTATATTAGCTTCCGCTATTACGCTGGGTTTATCTGGCCACTTATTTGGCTGATTTTGATATACTATATATTTTAATATTTTTTTTGAGTCTTTATGTTCCCTTGAGCGTTGTTCGCTACACATTTAGCTTCACACACCTATGGTGATTGCTATCAGGCTTATTACTCTTCCTGTGTACACAACTGGTACGAGCATTTCTTTTCGTATTTTTATTCAAATCACCCTGGGGTAATAACAACGTGGTCCATCCTCCACATATTCTTGAACTTGATTCACATAACTACCGCTTCTGCGGTCTCACAATATCGAGAGGCATCCCCACTCTTAATGCAGTGGTCCGCTTACCACTATCCACTTATACAACATAAACTTCTACATCAATCGAATTTATATAACATATCTTGCTTATGGCTTATAAGCCTTATTTGCCTTGAGCTGGGCTCATTGTAGGCTGTCCACACAATGTACTTCTCTGTACAACATTACATGTTTAGAGGTGTAGTGGGCTCCATGACAAGGTCGTTGCATTCCGTTTCCTTTCATGGGATGCCCCTTAGGTTTGTCAGTCCGTCTCCTGACAACTTATGTCTAAACTGGGTGTTAATTTCAACCCTTGCGTTTCTGTCATGTATTTCGTTCAACAATTGTTGATGCGCACACCCTTCAAGGATTTCTCCTGGGTGTCGTTAGTTATGCCTTTACATCTGGTTCACAGTTATTGGTACATTCATTTAGCCACGCCTTTTTGCGTTCTTCACTGGTTATTATTTTCTTCTGTGAAGGTCATCATTCCTAATAATGTAGGTACTCATTCTGGGAATTTCATCCCATCCATTGCACTTTACTGTGTCCACACTAGGCTGGGTCACCATTCCAGCTTCCACGTTTATCCCTGGGGATCCTTAAGTCATATAAGCTGTCTTTACATTCAGTTAGTGCACTTCGCACCTCCTGACTCTTAAACATTTCCTTGAAAGGAATTCACTAATTCCTTTAGTTTCGTTAACTTAACTGAGTTCCTTAACTTCAACCATTCCTTGTAATCTCTAGCTCTCGTTTGATTTATACTGCTGACCGTAGACGGAGTCGACTACTTCCCGTGTTTCGGACTCTACTCGTATAATATATGGGGTATCATACTGATACATTACTACTTACCCAACTAACCTATAAGTAGGTCTGTCAGGCCCACATGCTCCTATCGGAGTGCGGTCGTCCCACAACACAGTTGGTACACTCGTAGTGTCCGTCACACGCCTAGGTGAAGTATTCTGTTGTCAACTCCCTTATATTGTCCCGTGACAATATTCATTCTTTGCTTCCCGAACTTAATCGAGGGAAGTTCATCCACTGTTGTATCCTTGTCAATTGCCCCTGGTTTCACTGGTTTGGTTTAAAAGAAGGTTGGAAGGAAGTGTTGGTTTGAAAGAAAATCTGGTTTTGAAAAGAAAGGGTTTGAATAAATTTGGGTTTAAAAGAAAATTTTCATGGTTTCACAACATCTTCTTACCTTAGCCAAGTCTAGCTTCTTGCTGACTGGTGTGTTTCCAATTGCAGAGGTTAGGCTAACAGGCCCTTCCACTGTTATAACAATCACATTTAACTTTATGGTACTTTCCCAAGTACTTGTAGTGGTTATGAATTTCCCGAACAGCCCTGTTATAGCAGCACTTGCTATGGCAAGTGCGCCATGCTAACTGGCTATCGGTTTGACACATACCGATTGTGGTATTGTTTTGACCCATATTGTCATCAGTGGCCTTGTTGGCCCTCACTGATCTTACTGCCTTGATAAATACTCCTCTAGGTAACTTCTCACTGTTTTCACATGATAATCATTAACTAGGGTTTTCCCATTCTGGGAGACCCCTTTTTCATAGTATTGTATTCACTTTGTAGCCCATTCCACGTATTTGGGCACTACCTTGTAGTTTCCCTTGTCGGTTGGTATACCGTTGGTGTATTATTTATCAACTGTGGTCCCGTAGACACTCGTCTCGGGTTTTATTAATCCATTTCTTGCCTGTTGCACGGTTGGTGCGTTGCAAGCTGGTTGTTCTCGACTGCTCGGCATGTCGACCCAGGTTGCCGGAAATTCTATTCTTCTGTACACTGATTCTTCGCTCTTCGCTATGAAATGCGGTTAACACTGTTTAGATGGGGACCGTCTCCGGGATTCCCAGTTTTGGGATCTACGTATGACAGGTTCCCCGTACCCTAAAGGTATTTAATAACAGCCAGATCGGGTATTCCCGAGTATGAGAGGGATCCCATCTCTCTGGCGTTGTTTCCCAAGTTATAAAACAGGGGTTGTGGAGGGCGGGTTGGATATAGTAGGTTTCCAGTATTCACTAGTAGTTCCTTACTAGCGTATCTCTCGCGCTATCACTCAACCCTTAACCCAAAGTGCTTAAATCCTAACTCGGTACTTCCTAAGCTCGGTAATTCAGCCATCAGAGCGATACTTCGCTCTGATACCACTTTTTGTAACACCCCAACCACCACCGTACACTTACATCAAACTCAAATGCAGCGAAATCTCAACTCATCACATTACTTAATTCAATGGTGTTACACGCCGTTAACCACCCACGTGGCTAACAAGGCTAATACACATACATTTGTATCGGTCTGATGGACTAGATTCCCGAGCAACTACACAATACAATCCTCATTCCGTTTTCAACATTTATTATATACATACATTCCCACTGTACCGAGTATTTACAAACTAATGCCGATAACAGTTTCGGTCTTACTACGCCTACAGTACATACTCAATTTAAATGGCTACCCACGCACAGTCAGCTACCCCGTCCTACTCTCGAACGGCTTCCAGCTCCTTGTACCTGAAATAGAAAAGGTAGAAAAGGGTGGCCCCCAAGGGGCTCAGCACCTTTGCTGGTATGGTAATCCCGCAGCCCACATGCTACCGAGCCACGCACAACTAATTGTCGTCTTAGCATGCAGTTGATTATATTTAAATCATGCATACAAGCCATAGACATACAACACATAACATTTCGCCTCAATGGGCTCAACCTATAACCAACACATCCACACTTAACCAACCATCCAATGATTCCTTAAACCCTAGAGTGGCTCTCCTCTAAAACGGAGCTACTTCCTTAACGAACGACATGTACCCATTAATCGGGTTATCCTTAAACGCCTCTTGTCACAAACTGGGATTCATTTCCATGATCCACACATTCCATATCCTACAACATAACTCATTCCACACATAACAAAACATAACAAACCTTTCTTGTTTCGACGTACACATGACAACATCACCATCATTCTAAACATCTAACGTATACTTATCGTAGCATAGCAAGGGAATTTGCATAGCACAACTCCAATACATAACACCATAAATCGGTTCTCACAAGGAACCTTCCACCATAGTTAGTATTCATGGTGAGCCTAGAGATTATTACCAATCCCATGTTAAGCTCGTTACCAACCTCGTTATCGTCCGGTTATATAGAACGGTTAACTTATACCCAAGGTGTGTCGGATATAGTAATCCCAAGCACACCGAAATAACATACGTATGCCCCTGTGGCCCGACGTGAGTCAGTAACTAGCTTTGGATAAGCTAAGGGAAGGTAGAAACCAAATTGGAATACAACCTATACATACACCAAGAGAGCCGAACCGGATATGACATCGACTCCCGTCCATCACACGCGTGGCCGGAACAACCGGACTCCTCACCCCCCATTAGTACATATACACTTATAAATAAGTAGTTAGAGATCCATTATGGAGCCTACCACATCCACACACCATACGGTATCATAACCGAGTTAAGCACACAAGGGAGGTTCACACACTTGCATACAACAACAATATCCAACTAACTCACACATAGCCGTGGTTAGCACGTTCCCAAGGTTTGGGCCGTCAACTCCGAATACCGATCACTCATGTGTTTCCTAGTTTTGGTTAGCTAAGGTTTAACACATATTTGAGGTTAAATGGTATCGGAGGCCAAATTCGCCACATAAATGAATTACTATAAACTCATTACATGTTTTAATCTTACAAGGTGGCAAACACTCAGAAAAAACACATTGGCATACAAGCCGGTGTAATCCGGTAGGACACAGGTTGCAAGAAAACCATACCTGTCACCGGAGTCCACTTTACCACGTCCACTTATGTTCCTCGAGCAATTCTCGAACAACTGATAACATTACATGTACTTTTATTAACATCGGGGTAGCATGATTATTTAATGTCTAATGCTTATAACTTTTTCCCCGTTAACTTAGTTACATAACTTTACTTTTTAACTTGTTTTACTTTTACATTTCAATACAACTTTTCACCCACTTAATTGTCATTAAAACTCACCTAACATGTCCTTAACAACCTCATAACATCATTAACCATCAACCCCCATCATTAGACATCACTTTCCAACCTTAAACAACATTTTTAGAGTGGTCCGGGACTTGGTCCTTACCTTAAGTCCCGGACCAACACATTAGAAAACTCTCGGGCGGTTTTAATAGGGTGGTCCGGGACCTTGTACTCACCCCAAGTCCCGGACCAAAACTCTTGTAAAACTCTCGGCTTGAAAAACTACCCTGGTCCGGGACCTTGTACCAATCCCAAGTCCCGGACCAATATGTTCTACAATCCTCGGCCTCTATTACATGCACGGTCCGGGACATCTTCCAAATCCTAAGTCCCGGACCACTGTAACAGAATTCCAAGTATGACATTTTCCAGTCTTTTTTCATCTCTTATCTTTATCCATTGATTACCCAAGCTTCATACATGAACTTAGGCATATTCTAATACCAAAATATCCCTTTGATTCACCTTATAACATCAACCAACTTGTTACCCAATTTTCTTACCAAATCTCTTAACACTTGTAACATTTTCCATTTGGTTTCCTAAGTGGTGTTTCACCTATAAATGGCTACTACACTAAAATGCTTCCTCACCTTCCTAACATCATCTCCCAAGCATCTCCTCTTACTAACCAAATCCTCTTTTCACAACTTCTTGAATTCCTTTCTCAAAACCTTACCTAAACATCATTTTCTCCTTATTCATCAACATAACCTAAACCTTAAACAACTTCCCCAAGACTTAAGTACATCCTAAAAACACTCATTGGATTTCTAGAACTTCCAAGACAATGCCTAAATCCTTATAGCACCTTAGAACACCTTAATGCATGTTTTCTTCCTTAGTGAAGCATGTATCCATTCCTAACAATTCCTAGTTCAACCAAGTTCATTTAAGCACTTAAAACTCCTTATACATTTTACAAATTTTGCCATAGGTTCTCTTAGCACCTCATCATTCCAAAGCTCATAGTTTTCACCACTTAAACATTCAAGAACACCTAGATCCATCAAAAACATTATCACTCACAAAACTTCACCAAATTTACACTACATCACAATATAGTGCATAATTAAACTTGCTTGGCACTTAGGCCCTTAAATAACATGGCTCTTAGGCCCTTAAATTGCATAATCCTTAAACACTGAATTTCCCACATAAATAATGCCTTTGACCTGCAAATACATACACCAATACATATGTTCTTTTACTAGTCTCCTTGAGAACACTTTACTAGGTCATTCACCATTTGCTCTTTAGGTAGTTTTAACAAGCATTATAAGCTTATTTCTCCTAAGGCATTAAACCACATTAAGATAGCATATTTACCTCTTTTCCTCCCAAATTTCTTTCTTGTTTCCTTACAAAACCGGTAAGGCATTTGGTTCCTTGCCAACTACTAAACATTATACAAACAACATAATGAGTATTCAAGCTTTAAGCTCCATCTCATTGTAAACCCTAGGTTTACATTATTTCAAAACATTAATGTAGTTGTTTTACCTTAATCTTTGAAGGGTGTTTGAATATCTATGAAGAGAGGACTCCACCTAGTCCTTGAAAGATTCAAATGGAGCTAGAACAAAGCAACACAAGGAGCTCCATCAATGAATATTTTCGGTCACACACAAAACATGGAGGAAACTTGATTTTTCTTTGAGATTCCTTACCTAGAAGCAAAGGAGAGTAATAATGTGTAGAAACACAAGCTCAAGCTCCATCAATGGTGATTCTCCATGGCACCAAAATTGAGCTCTTGAAGATTTGAAAAGGTAGAAGTGTAGAGCTTGACCTAACTAAGACAAATATGGTCTTAGAATTTGATTTGGAGCATGGAGTTGGATTTGGCAAGGAAATGAAGATGGAGAAGAGAGGAGCTGTAGCAAGTCGTAAATGGAGGAAGGGAGGAGATGAAGAAACCGTGTGAAATGAGAGAAGAGAAGGAAATGAGAAAGTAAGTTTGCTTTTGGAGATATTTATGTTATAAAGCAAAATAGTACTTTACTTTAAGCTTTACATACTTATTTGATTTCTTTTACATGTTGGTGACTCACACCATGAAAAACCGGCCCCCATATACTTAGGAGGGTATAATAGTCTTTGTTGACCAACTTAATTACTTATAACATTATATGTTACAAACTAGCTTATAAAAATCACTATTCACAAAAACAAGGCACATAGAAGTGAAATTTTTGATTTCCCTTTGATATAGCCACCCAAATGTGATACTATATAGTACACATGTTAATTAAAGAGTAATGATGGACATTTAGCCATTCAAAACTCATTTACAAGACAATTTTTCAAAAACGTGCTTTAAGACTCCTTAAAGCACATTTTGTGTTTTAACTTGTTTTCAAGCTTGGTTTTCTTTGGTAAATGATTTAATATGTTCATTAACATATTTATAAGGTATAGGTATGACCATTAGGTCTTTTACAAATTTATCCCAAGCTTAGAGCACATTTTTGCTCTTATTGACTTTAAGGTATTTATTTGTTTTGTTTGTTTTTCATTGTCTACCAAAGTTTCCTAAGGACTTAATTAGCCTTATAAAGTCATAATTAAATATTATCAAGTCTTGGTAGGCTCTTTGGGTCCTAACCAAGTTCACTCCGAGCTTAGAGCACGTTTTTGCTCAAACCGTGTCTTAGTGTTTTATTGCGCTTTACTATGGTTTAAATTGTACATTTATTGTTTCTAAGGCACTTTTTAGCCTTTAAATACCATAGTTTAACATTTACACAACATACCAAGGTTTGGGGTATTTCAGAAACTTGGTGGGTTAGAAAAAAATAATATAGAACAGCTAGGGTCTGTTAAGAAATTTTACAAAAATAAAACCATAGGTTATACCCTTTTTATAAGTTAAAATGTTATACTATATGATATATATATATAACATGGTATAAATAATTGGGTGGTTTTGTAAATAAAGAAAACTATGGGATATGGAAAGAAATAAGGTTATAACATTGTTGCCTTCTCGGCAATGTAATATAGTTTTGTATAAAAACTATAGGTTATAAGTTTAAAGGAAATAAAAATATCATATTATATGATATTAGTATATGGTATAACATTACATAATGTTATGTGGTCAAAATGTGTTGGGACATCGGAGTGTTGCAGAGATAGCCTTTCACCGCGACAGAGTCGAGCATCATTTGACAGACACAAAGACCGAGCCTCTGCGATGGAGTCCGCGCAACAAAGAAGACTCCACAGAGTCTGCCATGCTGTTGCGAAAAATCAGGAGTCAACTCGGAGCACATTAAGCGCCTCAACGGTCACAAAGCTCTTCCTCAACACCGAAGATCGCGGCCCAAGTAAGAAGACCAAGTAAGAGCCGTTGGAAGTTGCCCACTAAGTTAGTTCCGGTATTTTCGGAACTAACTCCTTCGATTGGCTGCTACACTTAGAGTATAAATAAGACATGTAATAGATAGTTTTCTGTGTGCTTTCATTGAGTATTATTTTCAGAGCTTAGAGAGAAAAAGAGAATCGCATTGTAAGCCAAAGAGGAGAGAGAATACGTACCTAGTCAGTTAGCACCTTAAGATAGACTCTACCTAGGAAGTCCCTAGTTTCATTACACTTACCATTGTTCTGATTAGAGAGTGTGTTGGGTAAGTGAGTGAAAACCGCTAAGTAGATCTCTTCTACTTAGTGGGCATTTGTAAGTTATTTTATTTGACCAGGAAATGAAATAGCTTATTTGTGTATCCTGCTGAGTTCCATAGAGTCCTTCTCTCTTTACATTGTTTCGCTACAATTACCGCTAAAGTCCTCCGCTTCATTAGTTTAATTTTATTCGATTGAGTGCCTCTACATCACAGAGTGTTTCTCACTTCGAGGGCTGATTGAGTCAAACCAACTCTTAGACTCACACCTTGGGTTGGTTTGAGTTAGCCACCCGATCCTACACGTGGTATCAGAGCCTTGCTTAGGCTAACGGTCAATCAACGAAGCAATGGCAGACCTCTTTGCCAATCAAAACAACAAAATGCACTTTGAGCATCCCAGACTCACCTCCACCAACTACGACCACTGGAAAAACGAGATCGAGCAACACATCGAGTCTGTCAACTCCGAGCTTTGGGAAATAGTCACTGGAGGAGATCTTGCAGTCAATCCAGACCGATCCACATGGACTGCTGCAGATCGCAAGAGGTACGAGCTGAATCGTCAAGCATCACGCGCAATATATACTTGCCTGTCCATCCCAGAACAAAGGAGAGTCAACCACTGTAAGTCTGCTAATGAGATCTTGACACTCCTTCAAGCAACTCACGAAGGAGTCACTGAGCTGAAGAAATGCAAAGCTCAAGAACTTCGAATGGACTATGAAAATTTCCTACAGAAACCCGGTGAGTCTCTAAAAGAAGTGCTTGATCGTTTCTATTTACTAACCACTACTATGCAGGAAGTCAGCATCTTGCCAGATAGAGAGAGTGTCTTGCACAAGTTGCTGGACAGTCTGAGAGAAGAATGGGCAGAAACGGTAATCTCTACCAAAGCATGCAAAGATTTATCCAAATGGAGCTGTCAAGACCTAGGTTCCTATCTACAATCTGTAGATAAATACAAGAAGAATGTTCGAAAGAAGTGTGGTATCACTTCTTCTCCCTCATCTAGTAAGTCTACTACTTTGAATGACCAAGCCTTGCAGGTTAATTCAACTCAGTTCACTCAAGATGGAGCCTATGTCGCTGACACCCAAATCAGACAAGCTAGGGCAGAGCTGGTAGATATTATTGTTGAAGAAAGTGAGGCTGAGACCATGGAAGACTTCGTCTTCATAGTTAAGAACTTCCGAAAATTCATGCGTAACCAACCAAATCGTCAGAATCGGTCGTTCTCAAACCCTTCCAAACAATCCTTCAACTCTGTAACTTGCTTTAACTGCAACAAACCCGGTCACTTCAAAAAGGAATGTCCTCTACTCAAGAATCAGTATGGAAAACCTCAAGGGAGATCGCTGATGGCAGCTGTCGGCTGGGGTGATTCAGATTCCGACGATCCAGACACAGAGTCCAGCGGCTTAGTATGTCTCATGGCACATGATACGACGGAGTCCATGATCCCTGATAATGAGGTAACGCGTTCCCACCTTGAAACAGACCTTTACCGTATTTCTCCTATGGGATTTATGACATTAATTGCTAAAATTGCCTCGGAGACAAACTCTCTCAAAGCAAGTCTCAACAGCAAAATTTCCGAGTTAACAGAGGAGCTCGAAATATCAAAAAGTCTTATGTATGCCTTAAGAGACGAAGCTGAGGAACACAAAACCATCTCTTGCTCTCTAAGGTTAGATCTACAAGATTCAAGGCGTCATGTCGATTCCCTTCAAAAGGAACTTCATGATACCTTAGAACAAACTCAATTCAGACAGGGTGACCAGAAAGAGTCTCTCACCCTGATCGACTCTCTTAAACAAGACCTCACCATCTTCACTGATAAGTGTTGTTCTCTCCAAAATGATCTTAATGCTTCTGAATCCAAAAACATATCCTTGAACACCACTATCAAAAATCTCACTCAAAAATTGAAAGAAAAGGAACACGCTCTTTCCCTTAAGCCAGTCAAGTTTATCAAACAAGTCACCTCCTCCAACTACCTGAGTGGGCCAACTCCAAAATCAAAGAAATTAGCCAAGATCGAGATGCTCTTCGCTCTAAAGTCGAACAACTCTCTAAACAGATTGTGAATCAACAATCCGGAGCTCGACCTACTCCGTCCACGCCCAAGTGGCAAAAAGGTAAGTTCGACATTCCAAAGAATTTGTCCAAATCTGACAACAGAGCCAAGCGATATCAAGAAAAAGAAAAATTCGACTCCTGGTGGAAAGGACAACAGAAATACGTCAATCTTCCACCAACCAAAATTTGTGGCTACTGCGGGAGTCTTGGACATCGGGACAGTGCATGCGATAAACTGAACAGAGATCTCTCTTTTAATGTTAAACGTGTTCAATTGATACTTGAAGCACGAGAAAAATTGAAACAGTCTGGCTCGAAAAGGGAACCCAAGTACATCTGGGTTCCCAAATCTAACAAATGATTTGTTCTTTTGTAGGTGAAGGCGAATGGAGACAGCTGGTACTTGGATAGTGGATGCTCTCGTCACATGACTGGAGACCCAAATCAATTCAATTCGCTTTCATCCTACCAAGGAGGTAAGGTTACTTTTGGAAACAACAACCAGGGTGAAATCGTGGGAGTTGGATCCGTAGGTAACCCCTCAAGATTTAAAATTGATGGAGTCCATCTGGTCACTGGACTCCAGCATAGTTTATTAAGCATCTCTCAAATTTGTGATAGATTTAATTTGGTACTATTCTCCTCTTCGGATTGTAAGGTTTATGATGAGCGTACAGGGTCACTAAAAGCTGTGGGACGTAGAGAAGGCAACCTCTACAAAATGTGCTTAAACTCCATTAACCCAGACGACCAAGTCTGTCTCAATGCGCATTCCAAAAACTCTCTGCTGTGGCACTCCAGACTTGGCCACGCAAATCATAGGCTGTTGAACAAACTCAAAAGCAAGGACTTGGTGATTGGTTTACCAGACAGTACCTTTGACACAGACTCCGTCTGTGAAGCATGTGTAAAAGGTAAACACACCCGGTCCTCCTTCAAAAGTAAGCCTACTCTCTCTACTAGCTCTCCTCTAGAACTACTACACATGGATCTCGTTGGCCCCATGCGCACACAAAGCAGGAGCGGTAAGCGGTACATCCTGGTCATAGTTGATGACTATTCCAGGTGGACCTGGGTGATTTTCTTATTTACCAAAGATGAAACTTTTACGGAGTTTGTCAACCTCCATAAAATGCTTGTCAACAAATTTTCATTCACTCTAAAAGCCCTGAGAACGGACCAGGGTACTGAGTTTTGCAACAAGTCGTTTGATGAGTTTTGCAGGAACAACGGAGTGGATCACCAAATATCATCCGCACGTACTCCAGAACAAAACGGAGTGGTTGAACGGAAAAATCGTACCTTGGTAGAAATGGCCCGCACCATGCTCATCGACAGTCAACTGACTCCATCTTATTGGGCAGAAGCCGTTAACACAGCTTGCTATGTGTTAAATCGTGCGTTGATTCATCCATTTCTTCACAAGACACCCTATGAACTACTCCGTCAACGTAAACCAAGCCTTATCCATCTCAGGCGTTTCGGATGTAAGTGCTTTATTCACAATAATGGCCAAGTTTTCAGGAATAAAGCTCGATTGGTCGTTCAGGGCTACAATCAAGAAGAAGGGATCGACTATGATGAAACCTTCGCTCCAGTAGCTCGACTTGAAGCAATTCGCATGTTCATTGCGTTTGCTGCTTACAAAGGTTTCCAATTATATCAAATGGATGTTAAGACAGCCTTCCTTCACGGCTACATTGATCGAGAAGTCTACGTCGAACAACCTCCAGGGTTCACAGACTCCGTCCATCCCGACTACGTTTACAGACTGTGTAAAGCCCTTTACGGACTGAAACAGGCTCCACGCGCCTGGTATGAAAGACTGTCGACATATCTATTGCAAAATGGTTTCTCTCGAGGTAACGTAGATAAAACGCTCTTTATTCTACACTCATCACATGATTTACTTCTAGTACAGATCTATGTTGATGATATCATTTACGGTTCTACAAGTACCACCCTCTGCGACCATTTTGCTAACCTTATGAAGCAAGAGTTTTCCATGAATGAGTTAGGTGAGCTCAAGTTCTTCTTAGGATTACAAATTCAGCAGGAAAAGGACGGGATCAAGATCCATCAACAAAAGTACATCAAGGAACTCCTTGAAAAGTACAACCTAAAAAATGCCAAGAGTATGTCCACACCGAGCTGTACATCTGCAAAATTGCATCCTGATGATGACGGAGTCGGCGTCAATGCCACTGAGTATAGAGGAATGATAGGGTCCCTCTTGTACCTGACTGCCAGTCGCCCAGACATTCTCCATGCAGTCTGTCTTTGTGCTCGCTTCCAAGCAGCACCAAAACAGTCTCACCTCAAAGCAGTCAAGCGTATCTTTCGCTATCTTAAAGGTACAAGTACACTCTATCTATGGTATCCACGATCTCCTACTTTTACTTTATCTGGATATAGTGACTCTGATTGGGCCGGTTCTCTCCAAGATCGAAAGAGTACTTCAGGTAATGCACAGTTCTTGGGTCTTTGCCTTGTTTCATGGTCCTCCAAAAAACAAAACTCCGTAGCACTGTCTACAGCGGAGGCAGAGTATGTCTCTGCCGCAGCATGTTGCTCCCAACTCCTTTGGATGAAACAACAACTTCAAGACTATCATATCACCCAAGAACAAATCCCAATCTTTTGTGACAACAAAAGCACAATCAAAATATCCGAAAACCCAGTCCAACACTCAAGAACCAAACACATAGAAATACGTTTTCACTTCTTGAAAGACTGTGTCGAGAAAAAGCTTATCCAACTTGATTTTGTGCCCACAGAAGATCAACTTGCAGATATTTTTACTAAGCCTTTGTCTACAGCGAGATTCGAAGCACTGCGATCAGCAATCGGATTGACTCCGTCTACCTAGACGGTCGCATCTCCTTGCCCCAACCGCAATCTTCAGCAGGTACTCCCTCATGTATCATAGAGTCTGTCTTTGTTTGCACTTGAATCAGTGAAGTGTTTCGTTACTTCGCATACCTATTGCTCTAGCGCTACTTTCCACGTCATCTATCCGCACCTAACCCGCCTAAATCGTCGCCCTTCATCTAACCCCCCATGACGTCGCCACATTTATCGGACCTGACACACAAACTCTGCAACTGCCTGCCTTATATCAATCACCCGCACAGTCCAGCTCTCTCACTTCCACTCCCTTTACACTCAAGCATCCTCCCTCCAACTCCAAATGGCCGGCATAAACTTCAACGGAATCCAAATCCCAGCCGAAATTTTCGCCGATCCCATTCGCCTTCAGGCGTATCTACAAGCGATGGCAAACCCTAACCCACCTACACTCACCACCACCACCACTACATCTCCCACTAAAACCACCGCCACTTCTTCGCCCACACACTCCTCCACACCACCGCCTGATACCCGCGACCCATCCACCCTCCACACACCACCATCGGCTGCAAGAACGGAGATTCTTGACACCGACGTTGAAGACGTTACCCCAATCCAAACCCTACCACCATCCCCAACCCCACAAGCTGACAACCCTCCCGCCGAAAACCAGCCAACTGATCAGCCACAGGCCCATGCCAGCAAATCACCGACAAAATCTCCTACACCAACACCACCAGCATCCCCCGCTAAATCCGCAACTCCACCTCAACTACCTCCACCCAAAACCCGCAAGCGCAAAGGCCAAACCTCATCCCGACCCACAGCAAAAAGAATCCTCCGTTCCTCTGTCAAGGCCCACCATGTCTCCTCTGGCTCCGGTGAATCGTCGCCCGTCCAAGAACTGCCCACCGCCAGTCACGATGCCTCCACGGGTGCTACCTCCGCCAGAGAAACCTCCAAAACCCCAACCCCACCGTCGGAGTGTGAAGGTCGACCCCTTCACTCAAAGGTACATGCTCGGGGACCCTGCCTCCGACCGTAACATAGTCAGGGGTAAGTTCCTAGACTTTTCTTGGGCTCAGTCTTCCAACTTAGGGGAGTTAGTCACAATGCTAGAAATTCAGGGGTGGAAACACCTCTTCTGCGAAATTCCAGAGTGGTATCCCAAAGAGTCTGTCGACTTCTTCCAAAACCTTGTTATCTGTAACGGTGCTGCTCAGTCTGTTGTCAATTCCACCCCAATATTTTTTGATCTTGAAAAGCTGTCTGAAATTCTTGGCGTTCCTGCCACTGGCCTGTCATTTTATGAAAAAGGAATCCTTCCTGAGATCCCCGGGGTACCACACACTAAAATCTACCGCTTTTTCTCCTCCAAGAAAAAGATTGGCTCCCCCATACCCCGTGGTGATCTCTCTATCCTACACCAACTCCTCCACATTTTGGTCATCAAAAATATCGTCCCACGAAAGGAAGGAAATCTTGTGGTCAACTGCTTGGACTTAACCATTATGTACTGCATCATTAATCGTCACTCTATCAATTTGGCACACATCATTCTCCATCACTTAGCCCAGTCGGTCACAGACACCCCGAAACACTCCTTGGGGTACGTGTTCTGGCTGCCTCGTATCTTCCAATTCTTTCAGGTACCCTTGGCGTCTTCGACGCCAGAGTCCACCGAGGAGGCAGACACCATCAACCTGCGGTATTTGAATCGGCTCACTTCAATCGACAAATCAAAGCTGCTGCCCCCTCCATCTACTCCAACGACGGCGGGGACATCCACTTCTCAAGAGGCAGTTCCTCAAGCTTCACTCCAACCTCTCCTGGAGAAAGTGGAGCGCCTCATTGCGCATGCAGCCGAGCTGATTCAGGGCCAGAAGCGGATGGAAGACCGACTCGCCGGGATAGAGACGACAGTGTCGGCCCTGCAGGAACAACTCCTTGACCTTCAATCCACCCTTATCCCCAACCCTTAGAATGACGTGGCTGTGCAGTGTTAGAACTTAGGATGTTTTTAAGTTCTAAACACTTTTTATTGGTTGTTTGTGTGAATACTTGACTAACTCTGTGCTACTATGGGCTTCCCCTCTGATGAAAGCAAAAGGGGGAAGCGGTGAATCCCGTCTGGTGTACGGGTTATTTTGTTGCTGGTTTAAAACTGCTTTCCGGATTGCGCTGCTAGACCATGTGGTCTAGTATTTTTTGACTGCCTTATATACCATCCTGCTTATTACACTGCTTATTTGTGGTTTGCTTGCCTGGAGTCCCTCTCCGATCAAGGGGGAACCTAAACAGAGTCCTTGCACTTATTTGCTACTGCTGCTATTAAGGGGGAACTTTGACAGGGTCGGTTCCCCTAGTCCTTGTGTTTTTCCATTTTCAGGATTGACTCCATCGGGATTCACGAAGGTTTGCTATCATCAGCAACAAGGGGGAAATTGTTGGGACATCGGAGTGTTGCAGAGATAGCCTTTCACCGCGACAGAGTCGAGCATCATTTGACAGACACAAAGACCGAGCCTCTGCGATGGAGTCCGCGCAACAAAGAAGACTCCACAGAGTCTGCCATGCTGTTGCGAAAAATCAGGAGTCAACTCGGAGCACATTAAGCGCCTCAACGGTCACAAAGCTCTTCCTCAACACCGAAGATCGCGGCCCAAGTAAGAAGACCAAGTAAGAGCCGTTGGAAGTTGCCCACTAAGTTAGTTCCGGTATTTTCGGAACTAACTCCTTCGATTGGCTGCTACACTTAGAGTATAAATAAGACATGTAATAGATAGTTTTCTGTGTGCTTTCATTGAGTATTATTTTCAGAGCTTAGAGAGAAAAAGAGAATCGCATTGTAAGCCAAAGAGGAGAGAGAATACGTACCTAGTCAGTTAGCACCTTAAGATAGACTCTACCTAGGAAGTCCCTAGTTTCATTACACTTACCATTGTTCTGATTAGAGAGTGTGTTGGGTAAGTGAGTGAAAACCGCTAAGTAGATCTCTTCTACTTAGTGGGCATTTGTAAGTTATTTTATTTGACCAGGAAATGAAATAGCTTATTTGTGTATCCTGCTGAGTTCCATAGAGTCCTTCTCTCTTTACATTGTTTCGCTACAATTACCGCTAAAGTCCTCCGCTTCATTAGTTTAGTTTATTCGATTGAGTGCCTCTACATCACAGAGTGTTTCTCACTTCGAGGGCTGATTGAGTCAAACCAACTCTTAGACTCACACCTTGGGTTGGTTTGAGTTAGCCACCCGATCCTACAAAATGAAATTAAAATAAAATAAAGGGCTGTACCGAATTATTAAGGTTAGAAATATGAATTTTAGAATATGGTCTACAATGTTATAAAAGTTATAACAATGATACGGTATTAAGGTGGTTTAAATGGAATTAATACAAGTAAGGATATTCACATTAAATAATGTGACAAACTATAAATAAATAAGATTTATAAACTAAGGTATACATTGAATAAACCTTAGGAGTTGTAATTATACAACATAAATTGTTACATAATATTAGGATAATAATCTTAATATAAGTTATATAATATAATACAACTAATGGGAATAATCATCTAATATAAGATGATAAAATGTAACATATAATATAAGAGTTTTACAACTCATGGAACCAGGGGCGGAGCTAGAAATTAATGTTAAGGGGGGCATGAATAAAATTCCACATAAGTTGGGGGGTGTTTTTGTTAAAATTTACAAAAAAAAAAATTTTACACTATAATCTTATGTAATTTAGCAAAATTGGGGGGTGTGTTATACCCACATGTTCCCCTACTAGCTACGCCCCTGCATGGAACTTACCTATATTGGTAATATATACATATGCGAGAATAATGTATATAAGGATGGATATATATTATGGTTGGAAAACCATATAATATAATGGTGGAGATAATTATATGAAAATAGTTTATGAACTATGTGTTATAAGTTTTTGAATTCAAATATAATTATTCAAGGATTTATGGATTATAATACAAGTATTATAATTGATGGTGGAAAAAATAATGCAATATAATAAATAATGCATGCATACATGCAACTATAGGTTATATACCTAAATTCAATAATGGATAAGATTAAAGTAATATAACGAATTAAACTTAACAGTCGAAACATTTCGACATACGAATTTTAGTAACAAAGCCGACTAGTTTAGAGAAACCCATAACAATTAACTGTAGAAATCCGGGGATGAACTGTCGGGGTTACTTGTTATTCGGAAATACTGGATTTAGTTAGTCATGGAGACTGACTTATAGTTTATTACCGTTTAGATCATACTTCAGACGAAGGCGCTTGACGTGCTAGTGGTCTACACTGCGCATCCTTGGTCTAAGGTGTACGGTATGTAAAGGGGTTTGATCCGGGTTGTCCTAAGGAATTCCTTGGGCTCGGATTTGGTTGATATAACTTGTGTGTTATGTGTTTTGGATACGTGTATGCGATTATGTGTTACTGCATTAATTATTTATGCACGAGCGTCCTACGGGACTAACACTACGTCGACTATAGATCGACTTATATAAACATACATATGCGTTTAATGTGATGGCATGACGGTTACTTAATATAATACCCTTAGTATTAATATTAAGTATATGGTAACCTAAGTAAAACACTTAGGAACGAGTCACGACATTGTCGGTCTCTAGAGCATGGATCCCGAACATGAATATAACCTAGATTACTTCTAGGTATGCATGAGACCCATTGGGCAGCTAATTAATAAATTATATTCTCCATAAAACTAAGAGCATATCTTAAACATTATGAGAGAGAGAGAGATGGTGTGAGTTGAGGTGAGGAATCCCGGTAGTTTACGAACTACTTGGTTGCGCATTTGTGATCACTAAGGGGTTCCCGATCGGGTTCCGCTCCAGGTTTATACACAACGAGCCCTATTTGGATCGTGGGTCATGTGGCTACGACCTTTATATGAACGCCTTACGAGGCAAAGTGAATAGTCAGGGGCCTCCGGACCTTTGGCGAAATGAGCACCTTTGGGTGTACGGGAGGACTACTGTAACACCCCTACTAATTCGGCTCCTAATAATCCTGTAAATGTCGCACAATATAAATAATTCGCAGCGGTAAATAAAAGACTGTCGCCCTAATGGTGTCACTGTTATCACTCGCCCATACAGGTGATAACGATTTACCTAATAATCAACTTGCGAAACGTATTCCTGCAGTGATCACAAGAGATAGATAGCAGTACTAAAACAATTTAAAACAAATCTAACAACAACCAATTATTACAGACCGTGAGCATCTAAACCAAATACATCTCGGTTAAACAACCCGAGTCCAAAGCAACCTGAGTATCCCACCGTACCAAGTCTAAACCAACAATATCACAACAGTCGCGCCCCGCGTCGACCCACCAGCTAGTCTCCTGCAATAAAGATGGTTTGTGGTATGGAATCAGCCCCTGCTGAGTATGTTATCACATGCCCCGTCATGCCCCCAAAGACCCCTCAATTATTTGGTCGAGAGCATGAGGTTCATTACATGCAATACCGTTTTAATATTTTAAACTGTAAAACAATTAACAATAATATCCATACAATAACACAACCATCAACATATATAATATAACCACGAGTATAACCAATGAACAACCAAGCGAAACAACGAGAACAATAAACAAGTACTAGTCCTCGTCCATGGTGTAGAAACCAATATCGTTCGCCATTGTATAATTCTCAACTGTGTTATTTGTTCAGTTATACCTAGTGACGATGTCTCATTAAAACGACATGTCTCTAGTTACCCATATATTATGGCGGGTCACCCACGGCAGTAGCCACTCCAACGGTAGAGTCTCCACCAACGAGCCATTCTAGCTCACGGGAAATTTTCTTGATACTTGCGGACCCGTACGCGGACATCCTGGTATCGTTTTGTGATCACAGCGCGCACCAAGAGCCACATCCTCTTGGCTTTACTTCCATTCCATTAATTAATTATTTATTCCATCGCATCGCATTACCAAATTTTCCTAACACAGCAGACTAAGGTCATTAGTCCAATCCGGAGTCTGTAAACTCGGGATCCAGTGTTAGATACGAGAGCGGCGTATAGAAAGGCCAATTCCTCGTATAAAAGTCTCGGATAATATGTATATCTTATTATCCTAGTGCTACAACGTTTTTCTGACGATCCTTATATTTCATATAAGATAGCACCATAGCCGCTACTTCGTTTTATATATATTGGTCCATATATACGAACCAGTACTGTTAACTCAACAATAGT
Source organism: Limonium bicolor (assembly GCA_023374045.1). NCBI lineage: Eukaryota > Viridiplantae > Streptophyta > Magnoliopsida > Caryophyllales > Plumbaginaceae > Limonium > Limonium bicolor. The sequence goes on from CM041778.1 coordinate 229,867,320, forward strand.
AATAATAAGCAGCTATAAATATACAATTCATGCATATTTAATTAAACATTCAGACAAACAATCTTATCACAGATCACACAGAAGTCTGAACTGAGGAAGCCCTCATAGACAATCAGAGACACATAACAACATACCGTTCACCCTGATGTATTACGGTGGAGTATGAATCAGCAAGATCCTATGCTCCGTGTGTCGTCTCTATTAGTCTAAACAATACATAATGCTACTGATTAGCATACGGTATAACAACACAATCCTACGGTACCCCGTACCGTCACTAACAACTCCCGGTTAACCCCCCGTTATAAACTGTCAATGTTTATCGGGCTTTCGGTTTAACTCGAGATTTGGAAAGTGTTACATTACATGCGTAGTCTTATCTCGTATATTAATATACTTATTGTTGGACTTTGTTATCGCATGTAACTTAATGTTTAATTGTAGATCGTATAGTTTGTTTCATTATTGCATGTGTGATTCTATGTCATGCACTATGCATCTCACCTTAGTATTTATTTTTCTAAGGTTGTCTCTCCTTTTTTTTTTTAAGTTTCAATGTGGTATAATTCATATGTAAAACAATACATTTATTTATTTAAAATCCTTATTATTCCATGTATACTCTTAACATTAGAATTTCGATATCTAATGTTTATAATTCTTTTCTCCTTAACTATTACCATTTAAATTATGATAATTTATAGTTATTGAACCATATCACATTTTCTACACCATTACATATATTTATTTATATGTGTGTATTATGGAACTATTTATTATATGGTAAGTCTTATAATCTATATTCATTCTTTTTAATGAATATCTCTTATATTATAGATGTTATGACTCTTATAACATTAAAAACCATATTATAAATTCCATTTAAAAATGTTAATATTTCCGAACAGCACCTATGTTCTTAAATATTTACAAAATCCACCACTTAATTAATATAACGTTACATTATGGTTATATAACATATATTATGACATTTAAGTCATTAAAACAATTATAACCTATAGTTATATTTTGTTTATAAAATACCAAATAGCCCCTTGTATTTTTGGCTTCCATTATATACCACTAAACTTCTATAAATCACAATTCCATCCCAATTTATAATACATAGTTTTCTAATTCCATTAAAACTATATATTATACATATTTCTTTATAAAACCTTATATATAACTCCAAAAATTACCAAACTATACCAAGAGGTTATAAACATCATTACTAACCTTATACTTCCTCTAAATTTCGGTTTTACCACATATGTTACCCATTTGTGACAATTTTACAAAATATCTTATATTATACTTATATAACTCACATGAACTCCAAATTTAACCAAATAAATTTCTAAAAATTCCTAATAACCTAAGGTTTGTACTAAACTCCATTTAGTACCCCAAGTTTTTGGAAATTACATTATAGCCCCATCTCTTTTAAATCTTTTACAAATTAATACTTATCTTAATATAAGGTTGTATCTTAATTTCTTAAATTTTCCAAACTTGGTCAAAGTCTCATATATAGTCAACTTTGACTTATAATACCAAATGGGAACCAATTTTTCGGTAATCACTAATAATAACCTATACTTTTCTATTTTTACAATTTTGACCCAAAACTTTATAAAATGTTATAATTTTTATTAAATTCATTTAAAAACCCTAAATTGCTCTAAATTAAGCCCACGGCTTTCTAATTTCCTAGTAATTACGAATTGGCCCCAATTTTAATTATAAGCATAAATAAAACTAAATAAGCTTATAAACTTAAATTAAAATGGCCTAATGACATGGCCTTATTACAACCTTGAACTTGAAAAATAAATTACACAATAAATGTCTCAAAATATAGCATATATTCTCGGCCTCACCTTGATTTAATTATTTTTCCACATAATGTCATAATTTGACCATTATGTTAATTAAATCTCTTAAATGACTAGTTTAATTTATCTTAGCCATTTTTTTCCATTTTAAGGTCAATATGACCCATATTTATAATTTCACTCTCGGCCATATATATATATAAGCTTAGAAATTATAAAAATCATAAGTTTAAGGTGTTTATACCTTGATTATTCCTTGTATGGGCTCGGTCACTTGTAGGAAAATTCACCACTTCATTTAGACATGTTTAATACACAAAAACAAGATATGGTTATACTCCAAGCTTGAGCTTAACCATAAGGAATAATTAATGTAAGATTTAAGGCAAAAATCACCTTAAAAATGCAAGGGAAGTTCTAGGTGGGTTCGGCCTGAATCAAACACACCATAAGGTGTTATATCCACCATATTGACATAGGAAATAGCTAGATCACAACAAGTTGCCTTGTTATTAGGTTTTACCTTGGAAAATGCCTTAAAAGAGAGTATTTCTCTTGGATCTCGGCCACATTTGCTCCAAATGGCTAACCAACTGAATGAACATGTAAATATGAATATTATGAGTGTATAAACTCATAAAAATTCAAAAAAGAAAACCGGATGTAGAGTGGAGAGGCTTAAGGTATGTTTTTACCTTAAAATGCAATTTTGAGCAACCTTGGTCCCTCTACTTGTCTCAACTGAGTTTGGAAGTTGTTCTAACCTTAGAACACTGAGAATGAGCCATAGGAACAGATGAGCCACGAAATCTAGGTGTAGGTAGTGAAGAGATGAAGAAAAAGAGCTAAAAATGACCTTAAAACACTTACCTTAAGAGCTTAGGAGTTAGATCTGCCTTCCATGCTCAAGAACAAAGCTTGAGAGCTGCTAGGAAGGAGAGGAGCTCGGTTGGAGATGCTGGGATCGGACAAGGAGGAAGGAAGAGGTGAGAAAGGTTGGAAATAATTGAAAAAGTAAGTTTATTTTCAAAAGTAAATGTGTTAGGTAGAAATTTGTCTAACAATCATTGTATGCTGTCTCCTCCCCTCTTGCCAGCCGATTTCCTTGAGGTCAAATGGGTCATTATTTGACCATTGACCATACTTGGTCAATTTGACTCATGTGGCCCCACTTTAGGGTTTTATTAATATTTTAATATTAAATTTGTAAAAAATCGTAAATTTCTAGAATTAAATTCCTAATATGATATAATATGATAAAATATCATATTTAAGGGTAATTATAATCTTTAAGCCCATTAAAAATCAATTTAGAAGACAATCTCACAAAAACGTGCTTTAAGGTGTTTTAGTGCACATTTTTGTGTCACAGGGTGTTCCTGAGCTTAGTTCTCTTGAGAATGGTTTTGTTGTGTTCCTTACTTCATTATAATACTTAGGAATCCACTTTGGATCCTATTTGAGGTCATACAATCTTTATGGTGTCTTAAAGCACATTTTTGGCTTTACCGATCTTAAGGCGTGTTTTGCCTTGTTGAGATCTTTTAGATTGTTCCCCAATAATGTTTAGATGTTTATTAATCATCTTAGATCATTAATAGATCATTTAATTATATTTTAAAGATTAGGGGTATTTCAGTCTACCCCCCTTAAAAAGGCTTCGTCCCGAAGTCCTTAATCCTCTACAGTTCACCTAAGGAATCAAGTTCCACTAAGTAACCAAACAGTCCATTACTAGGGAGTAACTCCCACTAGGTTCAGACCTAGTCTATACGTACAACATATATTAAATAACCAAACTCATGGTATAACTCATTCACATCACAGCACTAAACAAGGTGCACATCCAAATCATCAACCAAAAGTACTCAGCGGTACTATATATATATTCAACCAGGTGCACTAAGGCACATACACAAAATGTATCATACATACAATCATCCAAACAACATGTATGACGCAGCATACCAACAAAAACACACCACAAAAACAAGACCTAATGCACAACATGTGCGCAAGCCAAGTGGTGTCACCCCCCTTAAAAAGGGTTTGACCACGAACCCGTACAAGTATCACAGCTACTACTCAAAGAGTGCTGGGTACTTCGCTCTCATGGAGTCCTCTAACTCCCATGTAGCCTCCTCCACCTCATGGTTCGACCAGAGAACCTTGACCATTCTAACGGTCTTGTTCCTAGTCTGCCTCGTCTTCATATCGAGAATGCGGAGTGGTACTTCCTCATATCGTAGAGCGGGGTCCAACTCTAAAGTCTCTGGCTGTAAAACGTGCGATGGATGGGGCACATACCTCTTCAACTGTGAAACGTGAAAGACGTCGTGCACCCTCCCGAGCTCTGCTGGTAAATCCAATCTGTAGGCTAACGGGCCCACTCGGTCCCTAATCGCATAAGGTCCAACATACTTTGGGCTCAACTTGCCCTTCTGCCCAAACCGGAATATCCCCTTCAAGGGTGACACTCTAAGGAATACCATATCATCGGTAGTGAAGTCAATGTCCCTCCTTCTGGTGTCTGCATATGATTTCTGCCGGTCCTGAGCTGCCCTCATGTTCTTGCGAATCTGTAGGACATCCTCCTTAATCTGCTCTCTAGGTACTCTGGTCCTAGAAGCGTAGTCTCGCTGGCCTCATCCCAGCATAAAGGAGTCCTACACGGTCTACCATAAAGTGCCTGAAATGGTGGCATCTGTATCGAGGAGTGGTAGCTGTTGTTGTAGGCGAACTCTATCAAGTGTAGACGCTCTAACCAACTCCCCTGAAAATCTAAGGCACATGCTCTCAGCATGTCCTCCAGTGTCTGGATGGTCCTCTCACTCTGACCGTCGGTCTGTGGATGGAACGCCGTACTAAGCTTCAACTTCGTACCCAAGGCTTCCTGAACCTGTCCCCAGAATCTGGACAAAAATCGAGGGTCCCTATGAGAAACAATAGTCTTTGGCACACCATGGTGCCGGATCACCTCCTTCTGGAACAAGTCCGCTAACTTCGGGACGTTCCAGGTATCCTTCATAGCAACAAACTTTGCCACCTTCGTCAGACGGTCCACAATGACCCAAATCGTGTTCAGTCCTCCCTTAGTCGGTGGGAGACCGACAACGAAATCCATCGAGATGTCCTCGAACTTCCAACAAGGAATAGGCATAGACTGCACTAAACCTCCGGGTCTCCTATGCTCAAACTTAACCTTCTGACAGGTCAAGCATCTAGCCACGTACTCAGCTACATCCTTCTTCATCCCGCTCCACCAGAAATGAACCTTCAAATCCTTATACATCTTCGACGAACCAGGGTGGACGGATAAGGACGAGCAATGAGCCTCCTGGAGTATCTTCTCCTTCAGATCGGGAGACGACTCCGGAATACATAATCGGCCATTCAGTCGTAACATGCCATCATTACACAGTTAAAAATGATACTTCTGTCTTTCAAAACAACCCTCTGACATTTTTTGTTTGATGCTCTCCAAATACTAATCACTCTCCTGAGCAGGTCGTATCTCATCAATTATACTGCTGCTCGCTACTAGTGTAAATAATGAATGAGCTCTACGGCTCAGGGCGTCGGCAACTACATTCGCTTTGCCCTCTTTGTACCTCAGGTCTATGTCGTAGTCCTTCAAGAACTCGACCCATCTTCTCTGTCGCATGTTCAGCTCCTTCTGAGAGAAGAGATGCTATAGACTCTTGTGATCAGAGTAGATAGTGACTGTCACACCATACAAATAATGTCGCCAGATCTTCAAAGCGAAGACTACTGCGCCTAACTCAAGGTCGTGTGTGGGGTAATTCACCTCATGCTTCTTCAGCTGTCGGGATGCGTAGGCAACTACCTTCCCGTACTGCATAAGCACACAGCCTAGACCGGTTCCAGAGGCATCACAGTATACCTCGAACCCATCGGTGCCCTCAGGGATAGTAAGAACGGGCGCCGATGTCAGGAGATCCTTCAGCGTCTGAAAGGACTGCTCACACTCTGCAGACCATAAGAACTGGGATTCCTTCTTCATTAGATTTGTCATTGGTTTGGCCTCCTTGGAGAAGTCCTTCACGAATCTTCGATAATACCCTGCCAAACCCAGAAAGCTACGGACGTCTGTGACTGTCTTCGGCCTTGGCCAACTCTTCACTGCCTCAATCTTAGCAGGATCTACAGATATGCCGCTAGCTGATATAATGTGTCCTAGAAATGACACGCTGTCCAACCAGAACTCACACTTAGAGAGTTTGGCATACAGCTGGTTCTCTCTCATAATATTCAACACTGTCCTCAATGCACTCTAGTAGATCTTCCTTAGGGTCTTTGAATAGATCAGAATATCGTCGATGAAGACTACAACTGAACTATCAAGATGCTCTCTAAAAAGACGGTTCATCAAGTCCATGAATAGGGCTGGCGCATTCGTCATCCGAATGGCAATGACGGTGAACTCGTAGTGTCCATACCATGTCCTGAAAGCTGTCTTCTCAATATCGCTCTCTACAATCCTAATCTGATGGTAGCCAGATCTGAGATCTATCTTCGAGAACACACTGGCCCCTCTCAGCTGATCAAATAAATCATCTATCCGTGGTAATGGGTACTTGTTCTTGACTGTAACCGCATTAAGCTCGCGGTAGTCGATGTAGAGTCGCATACTGCCGTCCTTTTCTTGACGAACAGCACTGGAGCACCCCAAGGAGAAACACTAGGTCGAATGAATCCCTTGTCGAGGAGGTCCTCCAGCTGTAGCTCCAGCTCCCTCATCTCAGTCGGTGCCATACGGTAGGGTGCCTTAGCAATGGGGCCCGTACCTGGCAACAAGTCGACGGCGAACTCAACCTCGCGCACAGGCGGCATGCCTGGCAGCTCATCAGGAAATAAGTCGGGAAAATCTACCACGACTGGAATGTCTACGTCCGTCACGTCGCTCTGTCTAGTGTCCTGTACATAACAGAGGAAGGCTTGTCGGTCCTTCCTAACATCCTTCATCAGGGACAATGCTGACACGATCTTGACAGTCGGCTCTCTCCTCACACTGCGGTATGACACTGTCTTGCCGCTCGGCCCCTTCAGTAGTAGTCGATGCTCTGCACAATGAAGGCGGCCCCTATGCTTCTGTAGCCAATCCATGCCCACTATGATGTCAAAACCCAAGTTCTTGAACTCAATCAAATCAATGGGGAAGGTCTCAGTCATAATGCTGATCTCTAACCCTGTATACTGTCTGGTGCAACCTACTTTCTCCTTCGAAGGAAGGGTGACTGAAAAGTCTGAAAGCTGTTCGGGGGTGGCCCCCAGCTTCTTAGCAAATGCCGAGGAAATAAAAGAATGCGAAGCCCCTGAGTCGAACAATACGGAAGCACTAACACCATCAATAGGAAAGGTACCTGAGATCACCTCTCGTATTAGCATCGAGTCCCAATAAATCACTAATTTACTGTTGTTTGTAATTGTCATACCTGTGATGACATTACCAGACTCCTTGGCTTGCGCCATGTCTAAGATGCAGATGGTACCCTCCTTTCCATTTCTATAGCCTGAAGTTATGAATTATCGGTATCAACAAACTGAACATATATACTTGAAGGTACAAAACTCTTATTTCATTCATCCAACTATTATACAAGGTTACACACTTAGCTACTGCTATTACATCAGTACTGTCTGAAAGTCAAATTTAAACGGCCAGGTCGGATGTGGGTATCATTCAAAGCTGGTGGTGCGGTATTGAGCTTAATGCTCTTAATACCATGATATACAAGCCTCGACTCTCCACCAAATACAACACATCCCCAGACTTGAGGATGATCTTGCTTGCTAGATCCATCCTCTTCTGGTCTCCATAGATAAACTCAGCATCATCGCCGATGGAGAATGACACAACCGGTATTCCTCTGGTGATGGACTCGGTCGTCTCATCACGGTCCTGGTGCATCCAAGCTTTCCTCCCTGCTCATAGTAGTTGATGATGCAAACGTCAGGTGTCATGTCGGGTAATGGATAAGTCTCACAGTCTTGAGCAATATCCATTGCGTTTCTCACCAAGGTAAGGAAACTCTCAGGTATCCTAGGTATAGATACGTCACCTACCATCCTCACCTCTCGATAAACCCTAGCTTGTGGATCCCAATCTTTCCCTAAGCACATCATGTGCAGTTTCATTCTAGAACCACTATTAAATACAGGGGTATAAAAACCTCCTATGCCCTTACCCAAAGCTCTACACTCATTCACTATGGTGATTTGCTCATCTAGGGTTAGGAACTCTCTGAGAAGTATCATGCCCGGTCTGACTACATGACACAACTCACTAGGGTACTCCCGTCTTTCTTCCACGGGTCTAGGTGATCTCTGTCTTGTAAGTGTGGGATAGCAGATATCGAAGTCTCCTAAGAGGTAAAAGGTTTCCTAGGTAAGTTGTTCATCTAAAGCGGTAACTTAAACACACATTCATGCTAAGGTAAAGCGTTTAACACTTAGTCATGCTCTCATACAATGGTTAAGGTTTCAAATGCTAACCTTCACCGCGCTGGGTACTAGTGCCAGCGCCTGAAGCTCCCGCTGCATTCAGCATACGGTTGCCCGGCGGGTTCCTCTGGTTCTGGTTTGTTGTGGCTGCTGATGCTGCTGCCCTCTCTGGCCTTGGGGCGCCGGCCCCCTCTGGCCACCTCGAGCTCCACCTCCTCCAGCAGGTGCGCTCTGAGTCCCCTTCTGCGGGCGGTACGCTCGGCTATCTGGATTAGCAAAGCACTCGAACGACCTGTGGCCCTTCTTTCCACAATGGTGGCAGTCCACCGCTTGCCCGGTGCAGTCGACACCCGGGTGGTCTTTACCACAGCGCTTGCAGTGAAAGTGGCGCTTGGGTGCAGAACCTATTATCATATCACACTCAGATTAGTACAAGGATGGTAATGGGTAGTGTAGTACTCAATTCATTCACAAGGTTAGATCGTTTATGTAACAGCCCAGTAATCAACCCACTTGTGAGATATTGTCCGCTTTGGGCCGCAGCCCGCACGGTTTTGCTTCCGGGGTACCATCCCCAAAAGGCCTCTCACAAGGCAAGAGTATCCCCACACCTATAAGGTGTGGTTCGTGCGCTCTCCCGATCGATGTGGGAGGTGACCCCTACACTGGGTATCACACTCTACCCCCCTTGGGAGCCCAGCGTCCCCGCTGGCACACCGACCTGGGCCTGGCTCTGATACCATCTGTAACAGCCCAGTAATCAACCCACTTGTGAGATATTGTCCGCTTTGGGCCGCAGCCCGCACGGTTTTGCTTTCGGGGTACCATCCCCAAAAGGCCTCTCACAAGGCAAGAGTATCCCCACACCTATAAGGTGTGGTTCGTGCGCTCTCCCGATCGATGTGGGAGGTGACCCCTACACTGGGTATCACAGTTTACCCTTAGGGGGTACAGATCTAAGAGGCTGCACGTCGTAGGTAGGCCCAGTCAGCATCGGGACCTTGTCCTTACCCTTTTAACTGGCCTGCTCCTTCTTCTTCTCCCTCCAGGAGAACTTTTTCTTCCTGTGATCGTCAAAGTGTCAGGAATAGCAGGTATAAAAGCAGGCAGTAAGTAAGTGATTTAAATGAATTAAATAACTTAAGGTGGTTCTTACTTCCAACCCTTACTGCCTCCGCTTCCAGCCTCAGTCTCCGCCTCCTTCTCTGGGGCCTTACGCTTCTGCCCCTGGCCGTCCTCCCGGCTGTTCACCATCATCTCAGTCCGAGAAGCAGCGTCATAACACTCCTGTAATACATCAATAAGTTCCCCGAACTGATAACAAATCAACTGAGTTACAAGGTACAGACTATCAATTAGTTTTACCTGAACCGTAGGGTACAAGGTAGCACCCATGGCGGCCTTAATAGCATATCTCAACCCGCCTCTAAACTTCTCTACTTTCACAGCATCAGAATAAACAACTCCTGGGACAAAGTCCAAGAGCCCAATAAACAAGGAGTAGTACTGATCTACTGTCATACTACCCTGCCTCAGGGCCTCAAACTCCTCCCTTTTCCTCTGCTTCAAATGAGCAGGATAGTACTTCTCTCTCAACAATTCCACAAAACCTATCCATCCAAAACCCTCTATAGCAAGATAATGTGCCTTCACGGACCTCCACCACGTGCTGGCAGCGTCCTTCAGGTGAAAGGTTGCTATATCGACTCGGTGCTCAACAGGCACGTGTATGGCATCAAAGGCCTTCTCGTGCTCAACAATGAATCTCTCTAGGACAGTGGGGTCAGCAACTCCATCATAGGTAGGTACTCGCGTGTCAGCTACGCTCTTCAGCCAATTCGGCTCTCTAGGTGCGGGTACGGGTGGGACTACCGGTGGTGTAGGTGGTGCTCCTATATGGATACCTCCCATCTGGCTAGCTGAGCGAAGACGGCAGCTACCGTCTCAGCCACGCCCACGGCTGGGGCCTCCGGAGGACCTGCTCCAGGCCCGCCGCCTCTTCCACCACCTCCTCTACCTGTTGATCGCCTCCCAGAAGACATCTGAAGAATTCAAAGTTAAAGTCAACACTCGGTAAAAATACCGTATTTATCTCAACCATAAGTTCACATAGCCCTAAAAGGCATAAAAAACATTGTCCCCGACAATCTCCTAACAACTATCTCCTTGGTACTGGTGTGTGAATAACCTAGGCTCACGGTACTTAAACTATATCTCTTGTAATCAGAGCGGTACTCCGCTCTGATACCACTTTTGTAACACCCCTACTAATTCGGCTCCTAATAATCCTGTAAATGTCGCATAATATAAATAATTTGCAGCGGTAAATAAAAGACTGTCGCCCTAATGGTGTCACTGTTATCACTCGCCGATACGGGTGATAACGATTTACCTGATAATCAACTTGCGAAACGTATTCCCGCAGTGATCACAAGAGATAGATAGCAGTACTTAAACAACTTAAAACAAATCTAACAACAACCAATTATTACAGACCGTGAGCATCTAAACCAAATACACCTCGGTTAAACAACCCGAGTCCAAAGCAACCTGAGTATCCCACCGTACCAAGTCTAAACCAACAATATCACAACAGTCGCGCCCCGCGTCGACCCACCAGCTAGTCTCCTGCAATAAAGATGGTTTGTGGTATGGAATCAGCCCCTGTTGAGTATGTTATCACATGCCCCGTCATGCCCCCAAAGACCCCTCAATTATTTGGTCGAGAGCATGAGGTTCATTACATGCAATACCGTTTTAATATTTAAAACTGTAAAACAATTAACAGTAATAACCATACAATAACACAACCATCAACATATATAATATAACCACGAGTATAACCAACGAACAACCAAGTGAAACAACGAGAACAATAAACAAGTACTAGTCCTCGTCCATGGTGTAGAAACCAATATCATTCGCCATTGTATAATTCTCAACTGTGTTATTTGTTCAGTTATACCTAGTGACGATGTCTCATTAAAACGACATGTCTCTAGTTACACATATATTATGGCGGGTCACCCACGGCAGTAGCCACTCCAACGGTAGAGTCTCCGACCAACGAGCCATTCTAGCTCACGGGAAATTTTCTTGATACTTGCGGACCCGTACGTGGACATCCTGGTATCGTTTTTGCGATCACAGCGCGCACCAAGAGCCACATCCTCTTGGCTTTACTTCCATTCCATTAATTAATTATTTATTCCATCGCATCGCATTACCAAATTTTCCTAACACAGCAGACTAAGGTCATTAGTCCAATCCGGAGTCTGTAAACTCGGGATCCAGTGTTAGATACGAGAGCGGCGTATAGAAAGGCCAATGCTCCGTATAAAAGTCTCGGATAATATGTATATCTTATTATCCTAGTGCTACAACGTTTTTCTGACGATCCTTATATTTCATATAAGATAGCACCATAGCCGCTAGTTCGTTTTATATATATTGGTCCATATATACGAACCGGTATTAACTCAACAATAGTAATAATAAGCAGCTATAAATATACAATTCATGCATATTTAATTAAACATTCAGACAAACAATCTTATCACAGATCACACAGAAGTCTGAACTGAGGAAGCCCTCAGAGACAATCAGAGACACATAACAACATACCGTTCACCCTGATGTATTACGGTGGAGTATGAATCAGCAAGATCCTATGCTCCGTGTGTCGTCTCTATTAGTCTAAACAATACATAATGCTACTGATTAGCATACGGTATAACAACACAATCCTACGGTACCCCGTACCGTCACTAACAACTCCCGGTTAACCCCCCGTTATAAACTGTCAATGTTTGTCGGGCTTTCGGTTTAACTCGAGATTTGGAAAGTGTTACATTACATGCGTAGTCTTATCTCGTATATTAATATACTTATTGTTGGACTTTGTTATCGCATGTAACTTAATGTATAATTGTAGATCGTATAGTTTGTTTCATTATTGCATGTGTGATTCTATGTCATGCACTATGCATCTCACCTTAGTATTTATTTTTCTAAGGTTGTCTCTCCTCTTTTTTTTAAGTTTCAATGTGGTATAATTCATATGTAAAACAATACTTTGAATTATTTAAAATCCTTATTATTCCATGTATACTCTTAACATTAGAATTTCGATATCTAATGTTTATAATTCTTTTCTCCTTAACTATTACCATTTAAATTATGATAATTTATAGTTATTGAACCATATCACATTTTCTACACCATTACATATATTTATTTATATGTGTGTATTATGGAACTATTTATTATATGGTAAGTCTTATAATCTATATTCATTCTTTTTAATGAATATCTCTTATATTATAAATGTTATGACTCTTATAACATTAAAAACCATATTATAAATTCCATTTAAAAATGTTAATATTTCCGAACAGCACCTATGTTCTTAAATATTTACAAAATCCACCACTTAATTAATATAACGTTACATTATGGTTATATAACATATATTATGACATTTAAGTCATTAAAACAATTATAACCTATAGTTATATTTTGTTTATAAAATACCAAATAGCCCCTTATATTTTCGGCTTCCATTATATACCACTAAACTTCTATAAATCACAATTCCATCCCAATTTATAATACATAGTTTCTAATTCCATTAAAACTATATATTATACATATTTCTTTATAAAACCTATATATAACTCCAAAAATTACCAAACTATACCAAGAGGTTATAAACATCATTACTAACCTTATACTTCCTCTAAATTTCGGTTTTACCACATATGTTACCCATTTGTGACAATTTTACAAAATATCTTATATTATACTTATATAACTCACATGAACTCCAAATTTAACCAAATAAATTTCTAAAAATTTCTAATAACCTAAGGTTTGTACTAAACTCCATTTAGTACCCCAAGTTTTCGGAAATTACATTATTGCCCCATCTCTTTTAAATCTTTTACAAATTAATACTTATCTTAATATAAGGTTGTATCTTAATTTCTTAAATTTTCCAAACTTGGTCAAAGTCTCCTATATAGTCAACTTTGACTTCTAATACCAAATGGGAACCAATTTTTCGGTAATCACTAATAATAACCTATACTTTTCTATTTTTACAATTTTGACCCAAAACTATATAAAATGTTATAATTTTTATTAAATTCATTTAAAAACCCTAAATTGCTCTAAATTAAGCGCACGGCTTTCTAATTTCCTAGTAATTATGAATTGGCCCCAATTTTAATTATAAGCATAAATAAAACTAAATAAGCTTATAAACTTAAATTAAAATGGCCTAATGACATGGCCTTATTACAACCTTGAACTTGCAAAATAAATTACACAATAAATGTCTCAAAATATAGCATATATTCTCGGCCTCACCTAGATTTAATTATTTTTCCACATAATGTCATAATTTGACCATTATGTTAATTAAATCTCTTAAATGACTAGTTTAACTTATCTTAGCCATTTTTTTCCATTTTTAGGTCAATATGACCCATATTTATAATTTCACTCTCGGCCATATATATATATAAGCTTAGAAATTATAAAAATCATAAGTTTAAGGTGTTTATACCTTGATTATTCCTTGTATGGGCTCGGTCACTTGTAGGAAAATTCACCACTTCATTTAGACATGTTTAATACACAAAAACAAGATATGGTTATACTCCAAGCTTGAGCTTAACCATAAGGAATAATTAATGTAAGATTTAAGGTAAAAATCACCTTAAAAATGCAAGGGAAGTTCTAGGTAGGTTCGGCCTGAATCAAACACACCACAAGGTGTTAGATCCACCATATTGACATAGGAAATAGCTAGATCACAACAAGTTGCCTTGTTATTAGGTTTTACCTTGGAAAATGCCTTAAAAGAGAGTATTTCTCTTGGATCTCGGCCACACTTGCTCCAAATGGCTAACCAACTGAATGAACATGTAAATATGAAGATTATGAGTGTATAAACTCATAAAAATTCAAGGAAGAAAACCGGATGTAGAGTGGAGAGGCCTAAGGTATGTTTTTACCTTAAAATGCAATTTTGAGCAACCTTGGTCCCTCTACTTGTCTCAACCGAGTTTGGAAGTTGTTATAACCTTAGAACACTGATAATGAGCCATAGGAACAGATGAGCCACGAAATCTAGGTGTAGGTAGTGAAGAGATGAAGAAAAAGAGCTAAAAATGACCTTAAAACACTTACCTTAAGAGCTTAGGAGTTAGATCTGCCTTCCATGCTCAAGAACAAAGCTTGAGAGCTGCTAGGAAGGAGAGGAGCTCGGTTGGAGATGCTGGGATCAGACAAGGAGGAAGGAAGAGGTGAGAAAGGTTGGAAATAATTGAAAAAGTAAGTTTATTTTCAAAAGTAAATGTGTTAGGTAGCAATTTGTCTAACAATCATTGTATGCTGTCTCCTCCCCTCTTGCCAGCCGATTTCCTTGAGGTCAAATGGGTCATTATTTGACCATTGACCATACTTGGTCAATTTGACTCATGTGGGCCCCACTTTAGGGTTTTATTAATATTTTAATATTAAATTTGTAAAAAATCGTAAATTTCTGGAATTAAATTCCTAATATGATATAATATGATAAAATATCATATTTAAGGGTAATTATAATCTTTAAGCCCATTAAAAATCAATTTAGAAGACAATCTCACAAAAACGTGCTTTATGGTGTTTTAGTGCACATTTTTGTGTCACAGGGTGTTCCTGAGCTTAGTTCTCTTGAGAATGGTTTTGTTGTGTTCCTTACTTCATTATAATACTTAGGAATCCACTTTGGATCCTATTTGAGGTCATACAATCTTTATGGTGTCTTAAAGCACATTTTTGGCTTTACCGATCTTAAGGCGTGTTTTGCCTTGTTGAGATCTTTTAGATTGTTCCCCAATAATGTTTAGATGTTTATTAATCATCTTAGATCATTAATAGATCATTTAATTATATTTTAAAGATTAGGGGTATTTCAACTACTGTCCATGGTGAGGTTATCGGGTTGTCCTAACATGACGCCCAACTGGTATTTAATTAACATGGTTTGGATGGATGGGGCCTTAAAGGCCAAATTAAATTAACAAAGGATGGTGTTCGCTACGGCGTTTATTCAGTATTAATATTCGATATGTTCGATATACAAATGTTGTTTGTGATATTTTATGACTGTTTGAATTGGATGGATGATTATGAATTTATGCATGTATATTACAGTATTGATTATAACTGTAAAATGGTAAAGCATGAAACCAATCTAATAATAAGATGGTTAAAAGGACTAAGTGACCAATAGGGTCCAGGCCCGGCATACTCAGCATTTATCGCTGAGACTACACTCATTGTGCAGGTTGTTGATTATCGCCGAAGCCGAAGAGCGGGATCAGGGTAGTTAGAGTTTATTTTAATTACCGCACTTGGAGTTTATTTGTATAACGATGTCAGACTGGGAATTGTATTATTGTACGGTTATGTATATTCGGGATTGGGTAGACGCTCACTTGTCGACGTTTATGGTTTATGGACTTAGTATGATGTATAGGAGTTATCTCGCTATCACAGCGGTTAGCAGTTTGTTTATATTGGTTGTTGGATATAGTTTTGGCTTCGTTACTCGCATGGGCTAGTAATGGCGGGTGACACCCGAGTGAGTATTGTTGTTGTTATTATTTCTTCCGCTGTAAGACGTTTTATTTATTGTTACAAGAGAGATTATTGCATGTTTAAGGAGAGGGGTGTTACAAAAGTGGTATCAAAGCGGTACTCCGCTTTGATGACGAGAAAATAGGTTAAGACTGTGAGCTTAGGACTTGGGAAATTACGGGAAACGTTTGTAAGGTACGAGACGACTCGTCTTAAAAAAATATTGTGTTTAGTAACGCAAATTGTGTGATATGTTAGCCTTAAGGCAATTCAATATCTACTGGTTGTGTACGGTAAATTACCGAGTATTTATGTGATATTCTGTACTACAGATGTCTGGGGGAACTAGAGGGCGTGGTACTAGTAAAGGTGGAGCAGTGACCCCGTGATTCCAGGAGTTGCAGAGACGATTGCTGCCGTTCTCGCACAGCTTGGTACTCAAATTGGAGGAACACCAGCCCACCCGCCACAGCCCAGGGAAACGAACTGGCTGAAGTCAGTTACCGAGACCCGACCACCTACATATTCTGGGGAGCCAGACCCCGTAGCCTTAGAGCGTTTTATAGTTGAACATGAGAATGCCTACGAAGCTTTGCAAGTACCTGCCAACAAGAAGGTCGTCATTGCTGCTTTCCATCTGAAGGATGCAACCAGCACTTGGTGGAGGTTGGTCAAGGACCATCAACTGGCTACGCCCGACTTTTCGTGGGCTGCCTTTGTGAAGTTACTATGGGGGAAGCACTACCCGACACATCTCAAGTAGAAGAAGCGCTGAGAGTTCGAGACATTATCCCAGGGAGGTCTGACCGTGGATGAGTACTATGCACAATTCATCGGTTTGCTGGACTTTATCCCCGGAGTTGATTACTCAGAGACCGTGAAGGTCGAGAAGTTCCAGGAGGGTATTATTGTTTCGCATCCAGATGGCGATGGGTGCTACCCTCTATCCTACTATCCAGGTATAAACATGAAAGCCATAAATTCTTTACTTACTACATTACCGATTAACTTTATGAGAACTTAACAATGAGATTCCAGGAGTGTTATGACGCTGCCTCGAGGACGGAGCTAATGCTCCAGACTCGGGAAGAGACTCTCGGGACTAAGAAGAGAAAGAACCCTGAGGGAGAGTCTGAGGGTGGATGAGCATCTCCAGGCGATAGCCAGAAGAAGGGAAAGTAAGGACTTATCCCATTCTAAACTTCTTATCATATTAAATACCTTATGAATGCTGACCCGAAACCTTAAACAGGAAATTCTTTCAGAAGAAAGGGCAGCAGGGGCAGCAGGGTCACCAGGGAGCGAAGGGGAAAGAGCCTGTCCTTCGGTTGACCGGCCCAGCTATAGATGCTCAGCCTCTGAGATCTGCGCCTCCTAAGGGTGAGAACGCCTACCTCTTAAATTCAATTGTAATCTTAACCTTTATATCATCAGATTTTAACTTAAACTAAATACGACCATCAGGCACCGGACAGCCCCAGCGCCATTTCTATTGCAAGCGTTGTGGGAAGGATCATCCTGGGGTCGACTGTAGTGGCCGCAAAGTCGAGTGTCGGTGCTGCAAGAAAGAGGGCCACCGGGAGTTCGAGTGCTGGATGAACCCTGAGGGCTGTAACTACAGGCCACCAAGGAATACTCAGAAGATCTCAGCTGGAGGACCTGGAGTACCACGAGGCGGTCAGGATGGCCAGACATCTACTGATGCTGGAGCCCAGAGAGGCAAGGGAGTAGATAGGGCATGAGTACCCGGAACTCCATGAGACCGCTGGTGGAAGACTTTTGCTTACCTTGTTATGTACTTACCTTGGATGTTAGACAGAGATATGTTGTAAATATGTAGGAGTGTGTCATTGACCACTCGCCTTTTTGTGTATGACTTTTAGGACTAGTTATGTGGACTCGATATGAGTGACCTTGGAACCTTGACGGATCAGATATATATGAACAGAATGTTAATGCTTACATTATCATGTAGCTCATACTCAACGACGCAGAGTCAATGAGACCGGTAATTACTGAACCAAAATTTCCACCTGCATGGCGCACTTGCTATTGCAAGCGCTATGACAAGTAAACCACTGGAATTTCCATCTGCCTTGCGCACTTGCTACAGCAAGTGCTGCAACTGCAACTACCACTAAATTTTAATCTCTTATTATATACTAAAATTTTAATACCAATTTTCATATCAACTTTTCGTACAAACCTTTAAGATTAGAAATCTGTGAAATCTCGGGAAGACCGTTAGTCCAACCACTACAACTGAAGAAACTATACCACCACTGTAATGGTAAACCACACCAGTTTAAATTGTTCGAGAATTTTCAGACATGGCTTATTAGCCAAATTCCATCAGTGTATACCCGCATTTAATGCTAATCACTACTTGTGATGAATGTTTAGTCCTTATGGACAAGCATACCCTTTGTAGATGCACCACCGTCAGTGAGGATGGTTGGGAAGTGGAGAGCCAAGTTGCTCAAGCTATTATGCAATCTACAATATATCCAATTAAACGGATGAGGGAACGAATATGACCTATGGATGAGATGTGATCATGATAAACAGGGAGGAAAGGAATATGTGTGCACTCAATGAGATCGAATTAGGAACCAATTTTGTTGAATATAGCACAAATTTTACTTACACCGAGCTGAATAACGCCGGCTTATGGCACGAATTACCACTGATGCAACTAGGGCAATAGCACTTACAACAAGATAACCGATAACATGAACTAATAAACAACTAAAAGGATATCCATCAAAAGGGAGATTGACAACAGAATACTTCACAATAATCGTGTGACAGACATTACCAGTTTACTAAATGAGACATGGGACGACCACACTCCGATAGGAGCATGTGGGCCTGACAGACTTATTTATGAGTTAGTCGGGTAAGTAGTAATGTATCAGTACGGTACCCCATGTATGTAGACAAGTAGTGTTAGGAACACGAGAAGTAGTCAACTCCGTACTAAGGACAGTAATGCAGATTACCTCGGAGATGGACGAGAAGAGCCGCAGTTAAACCAACGGGCTAGAGAAATAAAGAACCTTCAACACAGAGCAGTAGACAGTATACAGTGAAGACAAGGAAACCTTTCAAGGACGTGAACACTAAGGATAGAAACATGAAAACCCATTATGGACGAATAATATGTAGAACCCTCATAAGGATCGAGCAAACTTTTGCAATCCAGAGGAACCTACCAGAGGATGTGAACATAAACGCGTGACTACGCAATGATGAGAGACAAAGCTAATATACTAGCAGATACCTTAAGCATGGAACAAAGTTATGATAACAATGGACTTGGAATGTACAACTCACATGATAATTCACTCATCTTATCTATTTGACTCATTATATATTAGCTGCTGAGAGTGTACGCCTCTGCACCTGTAGGACTGAGTGTTTTGGTATTGCACTTGTGCAGTTACTAATCTAGTGGGAATACGGAAAGATGTAATGGATATCAACACGAGTGTGTATCAAAGAACTACAACAGTGTGTTACTCCGGAACAAAACCACCAGGAGACACGGATGACAAGCATTATCTCTGTGGACATGAAGGATGGTACGTCTTAGTATTACAAAGACAAGTGCAAAGAGCACTGAGTACTAACAATAGCCAATGTCATATTACACCTCAAGATGAATATCAGTTAGAGAAGACACACACATGTACGCTAGTGATCCAAACAAATGGATACACAACAATGAAAAGAGGCAAACTGATGAGCCTATGTTCATGGGTCTGCACCTCAGTACGGAGCGAGTGGGCCCATTAGAACGAATTTGGGAGAGAGCACAAATAGTTCAGTGCCTCACCCTTTATGTATTGTGAAGCCCGGAAGGGCTAGAGTCATACCCGTCTCTCTGATATGAGGATAATCCACTAGTTGGAGAACTCTATGAGAGCCAAGTATCCAGTGCTCCTTATGGAGCGGCTGTTGTATACTTGTGGGGTATGGGGGCGTAACCCTTTTTATGGGGGTAGAGCCTCTTGGCTGTGCACGTGTGTGCACTAAGTTTTGTTGTTTCGTATGCGGGGCATACAGTAGTTTGTGGTATGCGGGGCATACGAGGTTTATTTATTTGTTTGTTTCGTATGCATGGCATACAGTGAATTGGTGGTATGCAGGGCATACAAGGTTTTGTTGGTTATGTTTGGTACGCGGGGCGTACGTTGTTGGTTTGTTTGTGTGTGATGTGCACTTGTATGTATGTATCTTATGAGATACTTGTTTGAATGTTGTATTTACACCCATGTGTGTAGTACCTTTCTTATGATACTTGTAATACATATCTATATTACCTTGTAAAATGATTACATATGGTATCACCTAGATACGAAATGAATCATTAGATGTGGAAGGTGGAAGGATGGTATGTTATGGACACCTCGGGGAGGTTGTCAGGGTTTGTAGAATTGATAGGAAATAAGGGTGCTGATGGATCACCTATATCCATATATGATTGAACTAACGCCACAATGTGATGGCTATGTGTTGTATAAGCACATTACGAGGTGTGTAAATGATATATCACATAGATATACATTATGGGAATAATGGGTAGTTATATATTTATATTCATACCTATTTGATTAAGCGACTTCGGGACGAAGTCTTTTTAAGGGGGGTAGATTGAAATACCCCAAACTAATAAAACATGGATTAAACATCTAACCACATTAATTAAGGCCTAAACATGCCTTAAAAGTCAATTGAGAACAACGATGGTCAACACAAAGCAAGATATTGCACCCTTTGTCTGTTTAGGGTAAATACATACCCAAATGAACTTCTTAGGACCTAAAATTTTGTCCTAAGCATATTAACACATAACTAAACATACTAAAATCATTGGACAACACTCCAACACAAAGAACAAGCATTTACATGCTTCAAGGTCAAGTAGGGCAAAATATGCTCTAAGAAACCTTAAAGGTCTTATGACCTCTATTTGATATAAAATTGGATTCCTATGATCAATTATCATGTAAGGAACACAAAAAAACTGTTCTCAAATAAAACTAAGCTCAAAAACACCTTGTGACACAAAATGTGCGCTAAAACACCTTAAGGCACGTTTTTGTGTATAAGCTCTAAGATATTGACTTTTTGTCACTTTAAAGACTAGATTACATTCTTTATATCATTAATGTGACATGATAGACTATATTATAAAGTCTAAATCAAAGTTTAAAAATAAAATCAAAATGGGTGATTTTGGGTGAATAGTACCCAAAAATAACATTTAATTACTTAACTTAAACCATGGTCAAATTTCATCCATTGACCAAGCTATCCATTGCCGCCTACCTTAGCAGTCATTATTACCCATTAGCAACATAAATATCTAGCCAATCTAATGAATCATCATTTACAATTTCATAAAGTAACATTAATTAACATAAAAGGTAAAACTAGCTTTCTTTCTCATTTGCCTTTCTTCCCAGCCGATACCAAGCACCTTCATCCTCTCTTTTGCTTCTCCAAAACCGTAGGAACACACTAAATTCAGAATAGAACACCAAGTGACATAGGTAAGCTTATTAAGCCATTTTATGTTCATTCTCTTCACTTTTCTTTCCTCTTTCCATGGAGCTAAGCATCAACCATTTCCATCCATGGTTCTAGGTTGTTTTGGAGGTTAAAAGAAGGGCAATTCTCTGCTGTAACAAGGGAAGGAGGTGGATAATTCTAATCTAGTTCTTAAGGTATAAAAATGTGCTTTAAGCACTTATATCTTGTTTCCTTTCATTACCTGTAACACCCCAACCGCTAATCCTATGCTTACCGTCTAATTGTCCTATTAATCTTACGAGTTCGCAGCGGAATTATTACATACTTACTACGGCGGGTGAAACAATGCCGCTAACCGCCCATACGGCTAGCTAGGCTGCTAATACTTACAGTCACGGTCTGATGAACATAGTGTACCGAGCTACTAATATATTGCATACTGAATACAAAATGACCTGCTTAGATTCTTGGATCACCGAGTATTCAAAGTATTACATTACATCCTTTACCACACTTCCCAAAAGAATGAGTTTCTACCTTTCTCTCATCTATACCAATCCCCTTCCATCAATATCCAAAAAGGTGTACCCCATGGTACACCGGCTAATCAAAAGTTACAGCCATGTACTACTTAGTACACCCATCATAAATTCATTGTTTACAATCAAAAGAAGGTAAAGAAATAGAACTATGTCCTCGGCATCTTCATCCTTCACGAGTACCTGCGTGTAGTAAAAATGGTGCCCCAAGGGGCTCAGCAAACGCTGCATATAGACTCTGCATATACCGCGTGCTAGCTAGGGCACGCCGACTATTTGACGTCCACTAAACATGCTGTTCATTTATTTCATACATACATGCTGTTCATACATCGCACATGCTATACAATTCATTACACAATTCAAGGCAACAGTATCATAGCATACACCTCACTTACCTTCACAAGGTTAGCCAAATTATGCATCCGGGTTAATCGGAATGCTTTACTCTTTTACTCATTACTTACTTTTTTCTTACTTACAATTACTTAATTTCATTTGCTTTACTTACTCATTCTTACTTACTTACTTATACTCAAGTTAAGTCGTCGGGACCTCCGGCCCTGGGGACTACACCGTCCCACCTCCGGGATTTACTTGACTCACCAATCCGGGATGCTACCCACTTAAGGGATTTGGGCCGCGGACCAGTTAAAGAGTCAGGAATTGGAGCCAACCTCTCTTGACTCCGCATCCTCACGCGTGGCCGAAACTATATCGGACTTCTACTCATTCCGATTTAATTACCATTTTAAGTTAGGATGGTTAGCTCGTTAGGAATAAGTTAGAAGTCCAAACACATCACAATCGGTCACAGTATAATACATCATACATACACACATTCATATTCATCCAAACATTTCATGAATTATACAAACTAAAATTTAAGAAAATATTCACAACATACAACACTACATATTCACAAGTATGCATATTAACTCCGATTCGTGCATTCATCTTATTTGGTGATCAATTAGCACACAACACACAAATCAGAGTAACCAAGATAGCATACGGGGCATGAGGAATCCATACCGTTCACCGTCGTACGTGTTTCCAAACGTCCTTCCGGTGTCACAAATCAAATCCTATGATATGCATACAATTGAATGATTAATCTACCATTATTAATCTTAACTCAACTACTTTTGTGTTTACTAATCCATATTCACTAAGCCTTTACATTTCTTACACTTATATTTCATTTTACTTACTTTCCATTACTTGTCCATAATTTACATACACATATATATATACATATGTATAGGTGGGTATACATATATATATATATATATATATACTAGTTATAAGCTTACAGTGTTTTTTTTTTGTAAGTATAGGGCCGTCCGACCCACCGTCCGACCCAAGCCCTGGGTCGGACCATTCCAGTAAGGTTCGTTCCCAGAAAATTTACCCTGTCCGACCCAGCACTATTCGGTCCGACCCATACTCTCTGGGTCGGACCATTCCAGAAGGTTTTGGTCTGGTCGTCCAAGCTACGTCCGACCCAACGTCTGGGTCGGACGAAGTCAGAAACTTCGACGACGGAAAAATTTAGCCTGTCCGACCCACGTCCGATTCACGGCTCTGGGTCGGACCATTCCAGAAAGTTTACATCTCGTTGTTTAAGCCCTGTCCGACCCACGTCCGATCCAGACTCTGGGTCGGACGGTTCCAGAACCTTGTTTACATATTTTGTTTTTCCTTCCCAATTTCACCCATTGCTTCCCCAATCTTCCTACATGCATCCTAACATGTTTTAGTACAATTTAAACACTCAAAATCATGCTAATTCATCTCCTAATTCCTTACACAATTCTATACTAATTTATACACACAATTTTCCTAGTTTCACTCAACCACTTACACAGTTTTCTTCCTTAATGCATTTTGCTACAGATTTTGATACTAACACTCTCCCAACAATAGCTCCCTCTCCTAATGTCATTTCTAACTCCTCTAACACATTATAACTACATTACTTATCCCTCCTAATACACACTCTATTTGTTTCAATCAAAACTGTTACAACCTATGTCATTCATCTAGTTTTCAATTCCCTAAGTGTTCTAACCCTACCAAAATTTTGACATAACCTCCCCTATATTTTTACACTCTCACCACATTGTTTTTATTCACATTGTTATCATCTCACCTGCTTATAGGCATCAATATACTAGCTCTCATACATTATACCAATACTAAAACAACACTTACAAATTCCTGCACATCACTTCCCATTCCCAATTGTTTTCAATGAGTTTTACACATCTTTTAAAGCTTCAAAATACTTACACTCTCCTACACATTATACTACTAATGCATTACCATTTTACAATACATATTTTTACTTCTAAAATCTATTACATATACAAATATACACAAGGCTACACAATGAGCATTCTTACCTTGCTTTCCTTCTAGATTTTCTTTCTCCTCTTCGTTCTTCCTTATTTCTCTACCGGTCTTGAAATCCCAATCCTCTAACACTACAACCATTCATATGCACCATTCAATACTAAGAACTAACCCTAACCATTAATCAAGTTTCAATCTAGGTTTTAGGGTTTAGAAAATTTATTACCTTCCAAGAGTTCAAATGGAGCTTGGAGTGGCTCAAGAACAATATTTCCAACTCCAACAACAAGCCAAAATCGGCTAGAGCAAGAGGAACAACAAGGGTTTAGTTTATGAATTTCGTTTTGCCCACAAGGGCTAGAAAAAGATGGAGTTTTCAAAATATTTTTACCTTAGAAGAACAAGGAGAAGGAGGGCCTTCTAATGGTGGTGTTGAAGCTCCAAATGGGACACACCCATAAAAAACGAAAATGGTTGTTTTCGAATTTTGGAAGGATGAAAATATAGCTCTTGATGAGAGGGAGACAATGGTATACTTTTTACAATTTTTGGAAGAGTTTTGAGGGAGTAACAAGAGGAGAGAAGTGAATATATTTGTGAGGTTCTTCAAATCTCCATGGGAATCGCTGGAGAAGGAGAAGGAAGAAAGAGAGGGTGCTGGTAAGGGGTATTCACGTGAGAGAGAGGAGGGAATGGGTAGGAGAGAGAGTATGTGAGAGTGGGGTAGTTTTATTATTTTGTTTGTTTGTAAATAAGAATAGAGTTAATGAGTGTGTGAGAGAGGGGAATAGGGGGGGCCGGCTGACACACCACACACACACAATTGCACTTTTTATTTTAAAAGTGGACACATAAGTTTCAGTTATTTATACTTCTACCCCACAACTTCCCGTTTTTGACAGTTTTTACTAATCTCTCGTTTTGTTGATTTTATTGGTCCTAAAGCTTCACTAATATTTATTAATGATTATTTAGTTGACCAAAATTGTTATGAGTCCATTTGACCCGCTTAAAGACACGTTTTCCCGGTTACCTCGAAAAACGCGCTTAAGGTTCGTTAGTGCTTTTAATCCGTTTTAAGGATCCGTTTTCTTCGGGATTTTTCCCTAATAATTATTATACTTAATTAAGCTTCTAAAATACTTATTAGCCTAATTAATCACTATTTTTAATTACGGGGTATTTCAATCTACCCCCCTTAAGGAAACTTTGCCCTCAAAGTTGCTCAAGGTTAATAGTTTTATAATTCTACTACTCATATGCACACCAATTGTCAAATGTGTCTTACTACACCTATGAGGTTTTACTTCATTCCACAGTGCAAGCACACACATTGTCAACATCACACAATTAACATACAAATACGCTTTCCAGTAACCATACCAAATACACAATACACCATACCATTCACAATACACAGACACCAATACACCATACATTGCACATACACATCATTCATACACTTACACATAAAAACATCCATACTAAATTCACTTGCACTACATGGCCATATTAAAATGCAATGCTTACCCGAAGCAATGCTAAAGCAAAAAGGCTCTACCCCCCTTAAAAAGGGTACTCCCCGTACCGTATACTACATACTAGGCTAACTAGTCTATGAACAAATGTGGGTACTTAGCCTTCATGGCATCCTCCAACTCTCATGTCGCTTCTTTGACATCGTGGTTAGACCATAGGACCTTCACCATCGTTATAGATTATGGCGAGTGTCTCTGGTCTATACAAGGATTCTCACTGGGGTTTCGACATATCTCATGTTGGCTCAATGGATAAATGCTCGGGCTCTAAACACAATGAGAAGGATCAGCAATATACTTCTTGAGTTGTGACCAATGAAAGCGTCATGGAACACGCCCCAAGTCCTCAGGTAGTGCTAACCTGTAGGCTACGGATCCAACTCTCTTCGGGTGATAGTGTACGGCCCTACAAACTTTGGGCTTAGCTTGCCCTTCTGACCAAATTTGAAGACACCCTTCATAGGTTAAACTGCAAGAAACATTGGTCGCCCCATGGCAAACTCAAGGTCGCGTGTCTCACATCCGTATAGGATTTCTTGTCTATTTGGGCTGCCTTCATGTTAGCTCGGATTTGTTGCACTTCCGGTGTACTTGCTCATGATACTCCACGGTCCTATTATGACGCTTCACTTGACTCATCCAACACAAGGGTGTACGGCAAGGTCTACCGTATAAAGCTTGGAAAGGCGACATCTTAATCGAGGCGTGATAATATTATTATACGAGAACTCGTAAGGTGTGAAGCTTATTAACCAACTCCCTGAAGTCCAAGGCACATGCCCGAAGCATGTCCTCCAGTGTCGGATGGTCCTCTCTGTCTGAACGTCGGTCTGAGGATGGAAGGCGGTAATCAACTTCAATTCTGTACCCACGCTTCCCTTGTACTCTCAGTATCTCGAAAGAAATCTGGTGTCGCGGTCAGATATAGTCTTAGGGACTCCGTGGTGTCTGATAATCTCCTTATCAAAAAGCTCAGCTAGCTTTACTACCTTCCAGGTGTCCTTCATCGGTATGAATCTGGCAACCTTGGTAAGGCGATCTACTACAACCCAGATCATGTTGAGTCCTCCCCTAGCAGGTGGGAGTCCTACAACAAAATCCATGGAGATATCATGAAATTTCCACTCCGGAACTGGCATAGATTGTACCATTCCGCCCGGTCTACGGTGTTCAAATTTTACCTTCTGGCATGTCAAGCATCTCAATACGAATTCTGTCACATCTGACTTCATTCTAGACCACCAGAAGTACCTCTTCATGTCTTTGTACATCTTGGAGGCTCCCGGATGGACTGATAATGTAGAACTATGTGACTCTCGCAGGATGCGATCCCTTAGCTCAGCATTGCTTCGGGGGACGCATAGCCTGCCATTCAACCGAATCAAACCATCTTCATGTAGCTTAAAATCATACTTTTTCTTCTTAAATGTGTCATTCTCGATCTTGTGTCTGATTTCGGTTAGGTAAGGGTCGCTCAACTGAGCGTCTCGCACCTCGTCAACCAAGCTAGAAGAAGCGAGTAGCGAATGGAGCGAGTGTGCTCGACGGCTCAGGGCGTCGGCTACGATGTTGGCCTTCCCTTCCTTATACTGCAAGTTGATGTCATAGTCTGAAAAAAATTCCATCCATCTTCTCTGTCTCAAATTCAGTTCTTTCTGCGTGAATACATACTGTAAGCTCTTATGGTCGGAGTAGATGGTGATGCTTACCCCATAGAGATAGTGTCACCATATCTTCAAGGCGAAGACAATGGCTCCTAACTCTAAGTCGTGAGTAGGGTAATTCTCCTCATGCTTTTTCAGCTGGCGGGAGGCATAAGCAACAACCTTGCCATGCTGCATGAGTACGCATCCCATTCCTTTGCCTGATGCATCACAGTATACCTCAAATCCCTCTGTGCCCTCTGGAAGAGTAAGGACGGGCGCTGAGGTCAATGAGTTTTTCAGTTTCTGAAATGATAGCTCGCACTTGTGTGTCCATACAAACGGTGCATCTTTCTTCATCAATGTAGTCATGGGCTTAGCGACTTTCGAGAAGTCCCTTACAAATCTCCGGTAGTAACCGGCTAGACCAAGAAAGCTCCTAATGTCGGTAACAGTCTTGGGTCTAGGCCATGATCGTACAGCTTCTACCTTAGAAGGGTCAACTGAGATACCTGCGCTCGAGATGACATGTCCAAGGAATGATACCTGATCAAGCCAAAACTCGCATTTGGAGAACTTCGCATAAAGCTGGTTCTCGCGCGGTGCCTCAAGCACTTTCCTCAAGTGAATTTCATGTTCCTCTGCTGATTTGGAGTATACGAGTATGTCATCGATGAAGACAACCACTGAAGTGTCCAACTGCTCACTGAATAGGCGGTTCATGAGGTCCATGAATTTAGCTGGTGCATTTGACAAACCGAATGGCATCACCGTGAATTCGTAGTGGCCATATCTGGTACGGAATGCCGTTTTCTCAATGTCTTGCTCTTTGATTGCAATCTGATGATACCCTGAACGGAGGTCGATCTTGGAGAAGACTGAGGCTCCTTTCAACTGGTCGAATAGGTCGTCGATACGTGGTAGTGGGTATTTATTTTTGACTGTGACCGCATTCAGCTCGCGGTAGTCAATGCATAGTCGGAGGCTACCGTCCTTCTTCTTCACGAAGAGAACCGGTGCTCCCCAGGGTGATACGCTCGGGCGTATAAACCCTTTGTCTAGAAGATCTCTCAACTGTTCTTTCAATTCGGTCATTTCTGCAGGTGCCATGCGGTACGGTGCCCTGGCAATGGGACCGGTACCTGGCAAAAGGTCAATTTCAAATTCCACTGCTCTCGGTGGTGGCATGCCGGGTAGCTCCTTAAGGAATACATCGGGATACTCGGATACAATGGGTACTTCATCACTGAACTCTGGATCTCGCTCCAGGTCTTGTACATAACAAAGATACACCTCTTGGCCCTTTCTGAGCTCCCGGTACATGGCCATGGCAGATATGAGTGTGGTCGAAGGCTCTCTCGGTCTCTGGCGGTAAGATATTGTAACCCCAGAAGGACTCTTGAGCAGCAAACGATGCTCGGCGCAGAGGATCCTACCCTTGTGCCGCTCCAACCAATTCATTCTGATGATTACGTCGAATCCCAATCCATTGAATTCGATGAAGGAAATGGGAAACGATTCGCCTTTGATTTGGATTGTGGCTGATTGATAGTATTTGGTGCACTTTACTCGCTCCTTCGATGAGAGAGTAACCATGAAGTTCGGTAGCTCATCCGCATCTAGCTTCAACCCCTTCACAAAGGATGGTGATATGAAAGTGTGAGAGGCGCCGGAGTCGAATAACACATTGGCATCAATGCCATTTACTGGGAAGGTTCCCGTTAGGATGGTGCCGCTTCTGCCGGCTTGTGCTTCGGTGAGGATGCTCAGGTTACCTTCGGTACCGAGTCCACAACCTATTGGATTCACAATTGGATAAGTATTGATGGTGGACACAAGTGGAATTAAATCAACACTGCTCTTTATTGATAAAAACCATCATACATACCGTGTCTCTAATACACGTTACTAATAGATTACATGATACTAGGAATTTAATACTTTCTAAAGGTAAGGTTCAGGCGTCCTGGTTTCATGTGTGTGGCATTGATTGCCGGCGGTGCCGTATTCAACTTGATCTTGTTGATCCCGTGATACAGCATCCTAGAGTTTCCACCCATGATTAGGACATCTCCTGATCTCAATACAAGTTTCTGTGCAAGGTCCACACGCTTTTGCTCGCTATACAGGAATACGACGTCATCACCAATGGACCAAGACACTACGGGCACTCCTTGTTCAAGAGATTCCGCTGTCTCGTCCTTGTCTTGGTGTAACCCAAGTCGTCCTTCTTTCTCATAGAAGTTGACGATACAGAGATCCGCTTCAAGTGCGGGGATCGGTTCATGTTCACATCGTTGTGCAAGTTCTACTGCTTGTGTGATGAGTGTCTGAAACTCTGGTGGTATTGTCAGTGGCGACGCTCCATCTTGTGTTCGTGTCTCCTGGTATGTCTTGGTATAAGGATTCCAGTCCTTTCCCAAGCACATCATCTTCAGCTTCATCTTCGCTCCACCGGGGAATTCGGGTGTGTAAAATCCACCTTGACCCGTTCCTAGCTCGTTGCATCGTCGAATGATTGAGATTTGCGCTTCGGGTGTTAGGTATCCCTTTAATAAGATCATACCTGGTCGGATGACCTGACACTGTTTGTTGGTGTAGTCGTGGTTGGTGATGTCGATCTCTTCTTGATTCAAGTTTACCGGTATCGGGTAACAGATACTAAAGCTTCCTATGGTTACAAATTTCATCTACGGTGAGTACTAGTTTCAACTACTTCATTTCATGCTTAATATACACTTCATTTATTTACTCATGCATTCACTCATACAGTTACTCTACTACTAGGCATGCTATTTCAAGGATTAAAGGTTTAGATGATTACCTGGGCCGGATTTCGAACCGGACCCATCACGGTCAATCACATGCAGAACAGGCTGCCTCTGAGGTGCGCCCCTCTGAGGACCCCGGGATCCCTGTCCCTGTGGTGCCTGCTGGGCCGGTGCATCGCCAGATGCCACCTCCTTGCCCTCTCTCTGCTTGTAGCTTTGGAAGGTTCCCTTCGGCTTTCCATTCTCTGGGCACTTGTTAGCTGTGTGTCCCAGCTTCTGGCAATTATAGCATTTGATTTCTCTCCCGTAACAGTCCTTACCAGGATGGTCCTGGTTGCACTTTCTGCACACATAGGTGCGGCCATCGGAGAAGGTTTTGGCGACACCGGAGCTAGAACCTGAGGTTAGAGGGTTAGCACATGTGTGCGTGGATATACTAGATACATTACTTATACGAATAGAAATTGGATTAGGAATTTACCCTTTGGTGGGTGGGATCTCAGTGGCTTTGCTGCCACCGGTGCAGAATAACCAAGCTGAAGAAGCTCAGCTGGTTTGCCCTGCTCAGCATGGGCACTGCTCTCACCCTGGGATTTCTTTTGGGATTGCTGAAAGAAATTCCCTTTCTTCTTTTTCCAGCTCTTCCCCTGGTTCTGCTCCTCAGTGCTGGTGTTTTTGTTGTTAGCTTTGCGCTTCAGCGCGGTCTCTTCATCCCTTAACTGGCAGGTGATCTCAACGCGAGAAGCCGCGTGATAACACTCCTGAAATATCAGGTATTAGCCGGGATTCTCATTTAAGGAGGAATAAAGAAAGATTCAAAGAATTCAAGGAATTTGAGGAATTTAAGGAGTTTGAATTGATACTAAGGGTTAACTGACATTTACCTGAAGGGAGGTAAATCTCGTGTAGCCCATACCATACCGAAGGCGATGGCTCAGACCGCCATAGAAGCGATCGACCAACACCTGGCCGGTGTATCCTAGATCAGGGAGGAGATGGAGAATGGAGGTAAAGGTGTGGTAGTACTCGTCGACAGTCATCTTGTCTGTCATCTTTAAGGCATCCAGCTCTAGCCTTTTCTTGGTCTTTACATGCTCCGGATAGTACTTGGAACGGAGGAGTGATGTCAAAGAATCCCAGTCGAATGTGGGGTCGCTGACGTGCTCCTGCTTGACTAGCTTCCACCAATCCATCAGCATCTTGAGGTAGTAGGCTGCTACTCTGACTCGAACTCCAGCAGGAGCTTCGAGTGTTTCGAAAGCCGTCTCCATCTCGGAGATGTAGGCCTCGAGCTTAGCCGGATCACTCTCGCCCCTAAAGCAGGGAGGGCGGAGCTCCGCTACAGCTTTTACCCAGTTTGCTTCTCATGGTGGCGGGAGAGGGTTTGGCCCCGCTTGAGTTTGTTGGTTCTGTTGGTTCTGTTGCATTGCTTGAATTACTTGCGGTAGCATCTGCGCTACCGTGGCAGCGAAGATCTCAGCTATCGTCTGCGTGCCGGGTCCGTCATTGCCCCCTCCTCTAGGGCGGCCTGGACCTCTTCCTGACATCTGAATATTCAACAGTTACATTAGGCTTTGCATGATATGACCTAAGGGTCTTGAAATTTAAGCAAGGTATCGTTCATAAGAACGTCAAGGGTATCCGTTGTTAACAACGGCAGTTCCTAGTTAGGTTTCTAAGTATCCGTCTTAAGACGGTTGAAATCCTAACTCGGTAATCCCCTATGCTCGGTAACTAAGGACATCAGAGCGTAACTACGCTCTGATACCACTTTTTGTAACACCCCAACCACTAATCCTATGCTTACCGTCTAATTGTCCTATTAATCTTACGAGTTCGCAGCGGAATTATTACATACTTACTACGGCGGGTGAAACAATGCCGCTAACCGCCCATACGGCTAGCTAGGCTGCTAATACTTACAGTCACGGTCTGATGAACATAGTGTACCGAGCTACTAATATATTGCATACTGAATACGAAATGACCTGCTTACATTCTTGGATCACCTAGTATTCAAAGTATTACATTACATCCTTTACCACACTTCCCAAAAGAATGAGTTTCTACCTTTCTCTCATCTATACCAATCCCCTTCCATATATCCAAAAAGGTGTACCCCATGGTACCGGCTAATCAAAAGTTACAGCCATGTACTACTTAGTACACCCATCATAAATTCATTGTTTACAATCAAAAGAAGGTAAAGAAATAGAATATGTCCTCGGCATCTTCATCCTTCACGAGTACCCGCGTGTAGTAAAAATGGTGCCCCAAGGGGCTCAGCAAACGCTGCATATAGACTCCGCATATACCGCGTGCTAGCTAGGGCACGCCGACTATTTGACGTCCACTAAACATGCTGTTCATTTATTTCATACATACATGTTGTTCATACATCGCACATGCTATACAATTCATTACACAATTCAAGGCAACAGTATCATAGCATACACCTCACTTACCTTCACAAGGTTAGCCAAATTATGCATCCGGGTTAATCGGAATGCTTTACTCTTTTACTCATTACTTACTTTTTTCTTACTTACAATTACTTAATTTCATTTGCTTTACTTACTCATTCTTACTTACTTACTTATACTCAAGTTAAGTCGTCGGGACCTCCGGCCCTGGGGACTACACCGTCCCACCTCCGGGATTTACTTGACTCACCAATCCGGGATGCTACCCACTTAAGGGATTTGGGCCGCGGACTAGTTAAAGAGTCAGGAATTGGAGCCAACCTCTCTTGACTCCGCAACCTCACGCGTGGCCGAAACTATATCGGACTTCTACTCATTCCGATTTAATTACCATTTTAAGTTAGGATGGTTAGCTCGTTAGGAATAAGTTAGAAGTCCAAACACATCACAATCGGTCACAATATAATACATCATACATACACACATTCATATTCATCCAAACATTTCATGAATTATACAAACTAAAATTTAAGAAAATATCACACAACATACAACACTACATATTCACAAGTATGCATATTAACTCCGATTCGTGCATTCATCTTATTTGGTGATCAATTAGCACACAACACACAAATCAGAGTAACCAAGATAGCATACGGGGCATGAGGAATCCATACTGTTCACCGTCGTACGTGTTTCCAAACGTCCTTCCGGTGTCACAAATCAAATCCTATGATATGCATACAATTGAATGATTAATCTACCATTATTAATCTTAACTCGACTACTTTTGTGTTTACTAGTCCATATTCACTAAGCCTTTACATTCCTTACACTTATATTTCATTTTACTTACTTTCCATTACTTGTCCATAATTTACATACACATATATATATACATATGTATAGGTGGGTATACATATATATATATATATATACTAGTTATAAGCTTACAGTGTTTTTTTTTTTGTAAGTATAGGGCCGTCCGACCCACCGTCCGACTCAAGCCCTGGGTCGGACCATTCCAGTAAGGTTCGTTCCCAGAAAATTTACCCTGTCCGACCCAGCACTATTCTGTCCGACCCATACTCTCTGGGTCGGACCATTCTAGAAGGTTTTGGTCTGGTCGTCCGACCCACGTCCGACCCAACGTCTGGGTCGGACGAAGTCAGAAACTTCGACGACGGAAAAATTTAGCCTGTCCGACCCACGTCCGATCCACGGCTCTGGGTCGGACCATTCCAGAAAGTTTACATCTCGTTGTTTAAGCCCTGTCCGACCCACGTCCGATCCAGACTCTGGGTCGGACGGTTCCAGAACCTTGTTTACAGATTTTGTTTTTCCTTCCCAATTTCACCCATTGCTTCCCCAATCTTCCTACATGCATCCTAACATGTTTTAGTACAATTTAAACACTCTAAATCATGCTAATTCATCTCCTAATTCCTTACACAATTCTATACTAATTTATACACACAATTTTCCTAGTTTCACTCAACCACTTACACAGTTTTCTTCCTTAATGCATTTTGCTACAGATTTTGATACTAACACTCTCCCAACAATAGCTCCCTCTCCTAATGTCATTTCTAACTCCTCTAACACATTATAACTACATTACCTATCCTTCCTAATACACACTCTATTTGTTTCAATCAAAACTGTTACAACCTATGTCATTCATCTAGTTTTCAATTCTCTAAGTGTTCTAACCCTACCAAAATTTTGACATAACCTCCCCTATATTTTTACACTCTCACCACATTGTTTTTATTCACATTGTTATCATCTCACCTGCTTATAGGCATCAATATACAAGCTCCCATACATTATACCAATACTAAAACAACACTTACAAATTCCTGCACATCACTTCCCATTCCCAATTGTTTTCAATGAGTTTTACACATCTTTTAAAGCTTCAAAATAATTACACTCTCCTACACATTATACTACTAATGCATTTCCTTTTTACAATACATATTTTTACTTCTAAAATCTGTTACATATACAAATATACACAAGGCTACACAATGAGCATTCTTACCTTGCTTTCCTTCTAGATTTTCTTTCTCCTCTTCCTTCTTCCTTCTTTCTCTACCGGTCTTGAAATCCCAATCCTCTAACACTACAACCATTCATATGCACCATTCAATACTAAGAACTAACCCTAACCATTAATCAAGTTTCAATCTAGGTTTTAGGGTTTAGAAAATTTATTACCTTCCAAGAGTTCAAATGGAGCTTGGAGTGGCTCAAGAACAATATTTCCAACTCCAACAACAAGCCAAAATCGGCTAGAGCAAGAGGAACAACAAGGGTTTAGTTTATGAATTTTGTTTTGCCCACAAGGGCTAGAAAAAGATGGAGTTTTCAAAATATTTTTACCTTAGAAGAACAAGGAGAAGGAGGGCCTTCTAATGGTGGTGTTGAAGCTCCAAATGGGACACACCCATAAAAAACGAAAATGGTTGTTTTCGAATTTTGGAAGGATGAAAATGTAGCTCTTGATGAGAGGGAGACAATGGTATACTTTTGACAATTTTTGGAAGAGTTTTGAGGGAGTAACAAGAGGAGAGAAGTGAATATATCTGTGAGGTTCTTCAAATCTCCATGGGAATCGCTGGAGAAGGAGAAGGAAGAAAGAGAGGGTGCTGGTAAGGGGTATTCACGTGAGAGAGAGGAGGGAATGGGTAGGAGAGAGAGTATGTGAGAGTGGGGTAGTTTTATTATTTTGTTTGTTTGTAAATAAGAATAGAGTTAATGAGTGTGTGAGAGAGGGGAATAGGGGGGGGCCGGCTGGCACACCACACACACACACACAATTGCACTTTTTATTTTAAAAGTGGACATAAGTTTCAGTTTTATTTAACTTCTACCCCACAACTTCCCGTTTTTGACAGTTTTTACTAATCTCTCGTTTTGTTGATTTTATTGGTCCTAAAGCTTCACTAATATTTATTAATGATTATTTAGTTGACCAAAATTGTTACGAGTCCATTTGACCCGCTTAAAGACACGTTTTCCCGGTTACCTCGAAAAACGCGCTTTAAGGTTCGTTAGTGCTTTTAATCCGTTTTAAGGATCCGTTTTCTTCGGGATTTGTTCCCTAATAATTATTTATACTTAATTAAGCTTCTAAAATACTTATTAGCCTAATTAATCACTATTTTTAATTACGGGGTATTTCATTACCGGTTGTAAAACCTGTTCTCTTAGGCTTATTATCTTCTTCTTAACATACTTATTCAGTTGGTATATCAAGAGCTTCAAGGAATAGCCAAATCCATGCCAAAAACACCATTTTTGGCATTTTAATCAAGGTGAAAATTAGCCATCTTCTAATATGAGTTATACCAGTTTTAAGCCTTGGTTTAGTAGCTCTTTTGATGCTCTTTTTGTTCTGTATAAATAGGCTGAAGAATAACCTTGCTTGCCTTGGTATTCTAAGGTAAATTTTACCTTGAAAATATACATTAAACACTTCTTATGGTTAGCTCTTGTTTGGAGACTAATCATGCCTTAATTGCTGCTTGAAAACATGTAAATAAAGCTGTGGAAAATTTATCTCCAAACAACCGTGGCCAAACAAGGCCTAATCTTGGCAAAAATAAGGTATAAATCACTTAAACCTTTACTTGGTATATTAATATGTGTTTATACATATGTGTATAATATATGTCGTGAGTGAACAAGGTATAAAGGTCTTATTTTGACCTTAGGTGATTAAGGAATGGTTTAGTAAATTTATATAAGTAATTAACTAACATAATTGTCAAATTTAGGACATTATGTGGAAAATTGGTAAATATGGAAAAGATATGGGAGAGGCCGAGAGTTTAAAGTATTTTTGGGCATTTATGTGTAATGTATTTTATAAGCTAATGTTTGTATAAATCCATGTACTTTAGGCCATTTTATTTATGTATTTATAAGGTTTTAATTAAGTTTAGGTGATAAAAATATATTACCGCAAGGTATAGGGGTTTAAAGTGTAATTAAATTAAATTAAATTTGGGGGCTATATCTTAATAAAGCCAAAAATTAGAGGTTTAAATGAGTTTAAATAAAAATTATAAGATTTTATAAAGTTTTGGGGTTAAATGGTAATTTCTGGAAAATATGGGTACAAACCGTAATATATGGAAATCAATGGTCAAGGCAATATTAAGGAGGTCAACCTTGACTATATGGTAGGCTTTGACCAAATTAGATAAGTTAAATAACTTATTTAAGGTTTTATAATAAGATAAGTATTTAATTGTAACAATTTTATAACATATGTGGTAAATATGTTATTACCGAAACTAAAGGGTGTAAATGGTATTATAAACACCCATGGGCTATTAGGAATTTTTAGGAATTTATATGATTGATTTTGGAATTAAAATAAACTATATATGTATATATATAGTTATTATGTCATTATGACACTTTGGATAAATATATGTGGTGGAATAGTAAATACCAAGATTATAAGGGTTATGAATAATAATTATAACCCTTGGGTAAAATTTAGTGATTTTTGGAATAATATAAGAGTATTTAATAAGATATATGTATAATATATAGTTTAATGTTATTATAAAACTATATGTTATAAGTTGGGCCAAATGGCAATTATAGAAACTTGGTGGGTTAGAAAAAATAATATAGACCAGCAAGGGTCTGTTCGGAAATTTTACAAAAATAAAACCATAGGTTATACCCTTTTTATAAGTTAAAATGTTATACTATATGATATATATATATATAATATAAATAAATAATGGGGTGGTTTTGTAAATAAAGAAAACTATGGGATATGGAAAGAAATAAGGTTATAACATTGTTGCCTTCTTGGCAATATAATATAGTTTTGTATAAAAACTATAGGTTATAAGTTTAAAGGAAATAAAATATCATATTATATGATATTAGTATATGGTATAACATTACATAATGTTATGTGGTCAAAATGAAATTAAAATAAAATAAAGGGCTGTACCGAATTATTAAGGTTAGAAATATGAATTTTAGACTATGGTCTACAATGTTATAAAAGTTATAACAATGATACGGTATTAAGGTGGTTTAAATGGAATTAATACAAGTAAGGATATTCACATTAAATAATGTGACAAACTATAAATAAATAAGATTTATAAACTAAGGTATACATTGAATAAACCTTAGGAGTTGTAATTATACAACATAAATTGTTACATAATATTAGGATAATAATCTTAATATAAGTTATATAATATAATACATGTAACACCCCCTACCGCTAATACCGTCATTAATACAATGCCGTTAGTCACCCACGTGACTAACAAGGCGAGTTACAATTCTACATACTATCGGTCTGATGAATATGAACATACCGAGTACTCTATACAATACATTACTTCCTATTGCACACTCAACCATAATATAATTACAACTCCAATACATTACTATACCCGAGTATACTACAATCCTTGAATTACCGATACAGTTTAAGCTTCCAATTCGCAATACAATACAAGTACCAATCCCTACTATACAACTACCCACGCTTAGGTAGCAGTCCCCGTCCTACTCTCTCGAACGGTGATCAGCTTCGGGTACCTGCACACTAAAAACGGTCCCCCTAGGGGGTCAGCTTACGCTGCGCATGAAATTCGCATATACCGCGTGCTAACCGCGGTACGCCGACTACTTTGGGTCGGATATACATGGAGTTCATTTTACATGCACATATACATACAATTACTATACGATGCATTCTACAATGCTTACATACACATACAAGGTACAATACCTACTAAGGAAGACAATTCGATAATCGCTTGTTCGCATTAGTTACTTACTCATTACTCTTTCATTGCGTATCTCACTACTCTGTTCGTACTATGTTCGATATTCACTACTCTACTCATACTCACTCCTTACTTGTTACTCGTTACTTTACTCTTACATGCTCATCACTCCATGCTCATACCCTTACTCGTACACACTCCTTACTCCATACTCGTTACCATACTTGTACATACTCACTGCTCAATACTCTGTACTTACTCATACGTACTCATTACTCAATACTTACTCTTACGTACTCTATACTCAATACTCAGTACTTACTCATACATACTCAATACTCGGTATTCATTACATACTCATACTTACACAGTACTCAATACTCATTACTTGGCCTCTGGGCGGAGTCATACACAAGACTCGCCACCGGGCCTACAATTCGAAGGCTATACACTTAGCTCCTCAAATATACAATTGTCCATTTCTACCGGACTACTCACATTCCCAACACTCCTCTCATGGAGTATCTTACAATCTTATGGATTAGCCTAGGAGTATCTCTCTTGATAACCTCCACTAGCTTAGGGAATTACTACCGTCTAGTATTCTCAGGTTTAAGGGTTTCCCCAACATATTGAATACTCTCATGCTCGGGACATTACTTAAATCAGTCGGGTCCTCTCATAGTGGGTCGACTAGTTGCTAAGGGGTTTGGAGATCCCTCATCATTCTTTACTACTCTCATGGTTCATGTCTTGCACCAGGATTAATTCCTCTATTAGAGGTTACTTATATACTTCCACTACTTATTATTTGTGGATTATTCATTTCGGTTCTCCTACCGTTATCGGGAGGTTATTACTCCCGTACACTCTCTCACATTCTAGTGATTTCATTGGGTTGTGTTATCGTTTATTGGTTCGATAGTTTAGTGT
Organism: Limonium bicolor; assembly: GCA_023374045.1. NCBI lineage: Eukaryota > Viridiplantae > Streptophyta > Magnoliopsida > Caryophyllales > Plumbaginaceae > Limonium > Limonium bicolor. Next base: position 229,906,781 of record CM041778.1, read on the forward strand.
GTTGCTACGTTTCCATTAGTTCACACCGTGACTCTTACTACGAGTCACTACACAACAAGACTCATCAATGAGTCATACTACGCACTAAATGAAGCCACACAATCAATCAAGAAGGGTTAGCTCACACAACATACATCAAGACATACAATGAAGGCAATAAACCATTTTCATGCTTTAGTCTTGATTAGCCGGCATACAGCACACAAATCAACGTAACTCGTTAGCATACGGGGCATGAGAAAATCATACCTTCCACCGGGGTTAGCTTTACCGTGTGTTCCCTTGTTCCTTGGTTCACACTTGGTCCACTGATAATGTTTCAAACATTGTTATTAATACTAGGTTCATACAATACACAAGTAATTACTACTCCTGTACTTACCCTACCCCGTTATCCCGGTATACTTAGTTTCACTCATGTCAAACTATGTCCTTACTTCCCTTTCATTTCCTACACTTGTTTACACTTCTTAGGACCTTTAAACATCACTAAACAAGGCCTTAACAACTCCTAAAACCAATACCAATCAATCCCCCATGTTCTAGACACTTTAAAACACATTCTGGGCATTTTTGGGGTGGTCCGGGACTTAGTCCGGACCCAAAGTCCCGGACCAATACTTCGGCGCACTCTCGGCTACATTTTCTACCTGGTCCTGGACTTGGTCCTGGACTTAAGTCCCGGACCAACTGCTGTATCAACTTTCGGGGCATTTTTAAGGGCGGTCCGGGACCTTATACAAGGGCTAGGTCCCGGACCCTGCTAAAACCTGCAACTAAGGTGATTTTTCAACCCCAAATCAACCCTTAATCCACCCCTAATCATTCCATAAACTTTCTACATGTTTCCTACATGTTTAAACACCTTAAAACACTCCTTAAACCACCTCAAATCATTGGTCCAATCCTTGCTCAATTCTTGCTTAAGTTCTACATTCTCATTCTTGCATTTTTACACTTTGCACACTTGTGCATTCCTAACTTCCTCTTGGTGGGTTACTACCCTCTACCAACTTCACCAAATTGCTTATTGACCATTACAATTCCATCCTAAACAAATGCACTACCTATACCCAAGTCAAATCTCCATCTTCAAGGTTACAAACACTAACTCTTTCTCTTGTTTTTTCCAATGTTTTTCACATGCTATTTGCTACAGATTTTGCATTCTTATATCCTCATATCACAACTACCATTCCATGGTTACTAAGTATCTCTACTAACAGCAATACATACCTTGGTTCTCCCATTCACCAAGTCATCCACAAATGTACATATTCCTACCAAAATTTTGCCATAGTTCACCTACAATTCTCACTTATCCACACATACCCATTATCACCAAAATCATTCCTATTCTAGCCATACCCATACAAGGGTCCTACCAGCAATGCAAAGAAATCTTAATACATCAATACTCCATTAAACAACAATACTAATACTTATACACAATTTACTTGGCTTCAAGGCCTACAATTACATACTTGCTCACAATTACTAAAACTTCCACAACTACAATACTAATACATTATTTTGGTTTCTTTAAATTGGTTTACCCATTCCCATCATTCTAATGCATGAAAATATAGCATTGAGAGAGCTCTTACCTTAAAGCTCTTATTTCCTTCAATCCCTTTTTCAATTCTCCTCTTCCTCTCTTTCTTGCACAAATCGGTTTTGTGGGGAATGGAGTTTCCAAACTCCATTCCCATCACCCAAAGCATACAAAACAAGTATAAAAATATACTAACCCTTAGATTTATACTAACTCATTGAGATGTTTTAAAACAAATTTCTAGGGTTTACCTTTTGAAGCTTTTAGGAGGGGTTTTCCCTTGGTTCAAGAAGGTGAATCCACCACCATTGCAAGGTTGATATTGTGCTCAAAAGAGAGAGAGAAAATGGAGTGTTACAATGGGGTAAAAATCGGTTACCAAAGGAGATGAAGAAAACTTAAGGTTCTCATGGAGATTTTTACCTTAATGGAGAGAGGGGACTCCAAGCTACACATTGATGCTATTTTCTTCCCCAATGGGAATACCCACGAAAATGAACTTCCTCCTTTTTAGATTTTGCAAAGAGAGAAGTGTAGAGGAGAATGAGGGAGTCCAAATATGTAATTTGTTTTCGATTTGGAGCTTACATGAGGATGGAGCATGAGGATGAAGAAGGGAAGCCATTGTTGTTGTTGGAGAAGCTCAAGAAATCGCCCCCAGCAAAGAGAGGAGGGAGGAATCGTTGGAAGGAAGAAAGGAGAAAGAGAAAGAGAGAGTGAGGTGAGAGAGAGTGTGGGGTTACTTTTTCTTTTGCTTTTCTTATTGTCTTTTAGCATATTAGGAAGTGAAGAGGGTGTGTGAGAGAGGGGGGGCTGCGACCACACACACATACACTCATTTTTTTTGCTTTTTATTTACAAAAGTGGACACACTAGTTTTATTTATTTACACTTACACCCCCACAACTTCCCGTTTTTGACAGTTTTACTAACCGGAACCCGTTTTCCGGAATTTTCTCGTCTCTTTATTTTTATTGGTTATTAAGCTTCCGTTAATGCTTAATAATAGTTATTTAATAGTGTATAATTTTTACGGGTTCATTTGACCACTTAAAATCACGTTTTCGGGTTTTCTCAAAAACGTGCGCTAAAGCTCTTATTAGCGTTTTAATACATTATTTGATTCCATTTTCTTCGGGAATCATTCCCATATACTAATTAGGCATTAATAAGCCTCAGGAATCCTTATAATACTCTAATCGAGGTCTCGCACCTCCTATGGTTATTTAACGCTTATTTTAGCGTTTTCCGCTTTCTAAGCGTTTTCCTCATTTCTTTTGGATTTATTTTCTTTACCAAAATTACTTAGGCACTGTTAGGCCCTTAAATACGATATAAAAATAATTTAATCACCATTTTTAAGTTCGGGTATTTCAATACAACTATGGGAATAATCATCTAATATAAGATGATAAAATGTAACATATAATATAAGAGTTTTACAACTCATGGAACTTACCTATATTGGTAATATATACATATGCGAGAATAATGTATATAAGGATGGATATATATTATTGTAACACCCATACCGCTAACACTGTAATTACCGTCCACCTCCTTATACATTCGTACTCTCGCAGCGGATACATACTTACTCAACGCGGTGATACAATGTCGTTAGCCACCCACGTGACTAACAAGACTACTACTACTACATACAACATCGGTCTGATGGACCGGAATATCCGAGTACTACTCAATACAATACTCCTCATTACATGCTGATTATACTGTAACACCCCTAATACGCACATGATACTAAATGAAATCGCAGCGGAATAAAACAACTAAACAGTAACTAACGCTTCGGTGCTACAACGCCGCCAACCACCCACGTGGTTGACAAGGCAGAACAATACACTTGTACCGGTCTGATGATCAGACTCCCGAGCAAATAAACTAAACCATAATTACATCATATACAATACCGAGTGTTTACATATACAACCATCACTGTTAACATCACTGTAAACTGTCACACCAACCAAATCCAACACGCCACGGAGCACAGGCGCATCCCGGGCCAACATCCCAAAGTATACAAAGTAACCTGCACCCTAGGATCTAAAGCCACTCCGCTTCTTCGATCCTCATCCTGCAGTATAAGAAATATGGATCCCCCGAGGGGGTCAGCAACCCTTGGCTGGTATGGCTAACGCGCAGCCCATCGGCTACCGGGATACGCGCAGCTACTTGTCATTATAACATGGCATTCAATTATATACATAGCATAACATAACATGGAGCATGGCATCAATAGTGCATAGCTCAACAACACATACACAGTGGATTTTCACTCCACGATAACAAACCACAAGGGTCAAATAACATAAGAGCCTAGAGAGTGATTCACATCTCATGTCAAGCTCGTTAAACACACTCATTACCGTTCTGTTAGACGAACGAGTAACTTAAGTAACAGATGGTTCGGATTTAGTGACCCGAACACACCACACAAACACAGGTTCCCACTAAACCGATCATAAGTCAGAATAGGTAAGCTTTGGAAAAAGCTAGCGGGAGATCGAACGCCAAATTAAGGTGAACAATCTTAACAACATAAGAGTCGAATCTGATTCAGATATCTACTCTTAACTTACATGCATGACCGGACAACCGGATTCCTCACTTCCCAGTTAACACTTGTTAGAAGTTCATAGTGGAACTTAACGACCAACACACAATAGTTGGTAAGACTTGTTAGACACACACAAGGACAAGTGAGTCACAATGACACATAACAATAGTGTAACAACTGTAAACTCATTACATGTTTAAATCTTATAACGTTGTAAACACACAGAAAAACATACAACACACAACCGGTGTAAACCGCTAGACAACAGACTGCAAGAAAACCATACCTTGGTCCTTGCCTCGACTGATTTCCACCTTGCGAGAATCCTAAACACATTAGTAATGTCGGTTAATTATTTATTTAACTCAAAGCTTACTAAGTATTTAACATGATTGTATGACATGTTTTAATGCCTACCTTACCCTAGGTTACCTTCATTATAACCCCTAGGGTTAACTACATAAGTCACATTCTTTTCTGTTTTTTTTTTTCAAGTTTTGGTCCGACCGACCCACCGTCCGACCCACAACTGGGTCGGACCCTCCCAGTGGTCTTCGGGTCTGAAAAACTTTACCTGACCGACCCATGTCCGACCCAACCTTCTGGGTCGGTCCATTACAGAACCCTTTTACTTCCTCAAAATCATGTCCGTCCGACCCACGTCCGACCCACCATTCTGGGTCGGTCCATGTGCGAACATTTTCCCTCCTTTGAAACTTGCCGACCGACCCATGTCCGACCCACCCTTTTGGGTCGGACCATCACCGAACATTTTCCCAACATTTTACAGAGGCTCGACCGACCCAAAACTGGGTCGGCCCCTGGGTCGGTCGCCTCCTAATCTTACCCAAACTTTGCAATTTTACCAAACTTCTCCTAAGGCCTCTTAATGCTTCCTAGCAACATTTGGTAACTTTATATCCACATACAACATCCATGAAACTCATTTTCTAACCCTTAAGCCCTTTACTTATTTCCTTGTAAAATTCCTTAACACTTATGTTATTTCATACTAGGTTTCCTAGATGGTGTTTCTCACCTATGGTAACTACTATCCCAAAATGCTTTCTCCTTGTTTTAACATCATCTCCCAAGCATCATCTCTCACAACTAACTCCTTATATCATTACTTCAAATCCCTTTCTCAAGTTCATACATTCTCCTTAGTTTACCAAAGTTTGCCTAAGTCTTTACTAAGTCCCAAAATGACTTTGGTACATACTAAAATCTCAAGCTCATGCCTAAGCCCTTATTACATCCTAAATCACCTTAATGCATGTCTTACACAAGAACAACACTTAACCATTTTAAATACTCCTTAACTTATCTAACTCATTTTAACACTTAGAACTTCACATTTGTTACCCAAATTTTGACATAGGTTCTCCTAGAACATTACTAACCCAAAACACATTGTTTTTTACCAACAAACAACCAAGAACACTAAAAATCCATCAAGTACTTATTATACACAAACTTCACTTACAAAGCACTACATCACAATATAGTGCACAATTTAATTGCATGGCACTTAGGCCCTTAAATGACATGGCTCTTAGGCCCTTAAAATGCACAAATCATAAACACTGAATTTCCACAATATATTTGCCTTTAACCTGCAAATACACTCAACAACACATATGCCTTTTACTAAGCTCTTGGAACACTTTACTAAGTCATTCACCATTGGCTCTTTAGGTAGTTTAATAAGCATTTATGAGCTCATTTCTCCTAAGGCATTAAAATAACATTAGGTTAGTAGATTTACCTCTTTTGCAAAATAACTTCTTTCTTGTTTCCTTTAGAAAACCAATAGAGTACTTGATTCTTTGACAAGCTCTAAACAATATACAAACATTGAAATGAGTATTCAAGCTATAAGCTCCATCTCATTGTAAACCCTAGTTTTACATTGTTTCAAAAATATTAATGTAGTTATTTTACCTTGCTCTTTGAAGAGAGTTTGAATATCTAGCAAGAGAGGACTCCACCTAGTCCATGAAGAGTTGGAATGAAGCTAGAACAAAGTCACATAAAAGGCTCCTTCAATACATATTTTCGGACATGACAAAAACAAGGAGGAAAGGAAGTTTTTATTTGAGATTCCTTACCTAGAATCCAAGGAGAGTAATAATATGTAGTCAACAAGCTCAAGCTCCTTCAATGGAGAAACTCCATGGCACCGAAATGGTTGTCTTGAAGTTTGGAGAAGATAGAAATGAAGAGCTTGAGGAGAGGAAGAGATTGGTGGTGTTTGTTTTTGATTTGGACAAGTGAGCAAGGTTTTACAAGAGATCAAAGCTTGTGTTTTAATGGTGGTGGTGGTTCTATCGTGAGAGAACAAAGAAGAAAGGAAGAAGAGAGGTGGGAAACCGTGTGAGCAAGGAAAGGAAATGAGAGAATGAGATAGAATTACTTTATGAAGATATTTATACTTATAAAGTAAAAAGGGTACTTAAAGTTTTACTTATTTTGTTAACAAGCTAACAAGGTGGTGTGTCACCAACCTTAAAAACCGGCCCCAAATAGTAGTAGGAGGGTAATATAGTCTTTGTTTGTCAATTTAATACTTATACAAACATATGTTACAAAATAGCTTATAAAAGTTACTATTCATAAAACAAGGCACATAGAAGTGAAATTTTTGATTTCCCACTAATATAGACACCCAAATGTGATATTATATAGTACACATATATATTTAAGAGTAATGATGGACATCTAGCCATTCAAACTCATTTACAAGACAATTTTTCAAAAATGTGCTTTAAGACTCCTTAAAGCACATTTTGTGTTTAAACTTGTTTTCAAGCTTGGTTTTCTTTGGTAATTGATTTAATATGTTCATTAGTGTATAAATGAGGTCTTGGTAAGTTCATTAGGTCTTAACCAAGTTTATCCCAAGCTTAGAGCACATTTGGCTCTTATTGACTTTAAAGCACATTTTGTGTTCCTTTTGTTTAAATTTGTTTACTAATGTTTCTAAGACTCTTTTTAGTCTTAATACACCATATTTAAGTGTTTAAACAATATATTAAGGTTTGGGGTATTTCAATCTACCCCCCTTAAAAGAACTTTGTCCTCAAAGTTCATACTTCCACATATCCTAAATATTAGAACACGGGAACACTTATAAACAATACTTCCATATATTACTAACAACACACTTACATAACATTGGACTCCAGGTCCATACAACATAACATAACATTGGACACAAGGTCCATACAACATTATCCACATCATTCAGACACAACGGTCTGTAACATAACAACATAACATAGACGATGTATTCAAATACACGTCGTACACACATAACCGAAACGGCTCTACCCCCCTTAAAAGGGGTACGCCCCGTACCCTATACACATAAGAACTAAGAAGTAAACAATGACGGTACTTCGCCTTCATCTTATCTTCCAGCTCCCAAGTGGCCTCCTCAACGTCCTGGTTAGACCAGAGAACCTTCACCAGTCTCACAGACTTATGGCGAGTGTCTCGAGTCTTAGCATCCAGAATCCGTACCGGAGTCTCCACTGATCGCATGGTCGGCTCTAAGGTTAGCCTTTCAGGCTGAAGCACATGAGACGGATGAGACATATACTTCTTCAACTGGGACACATGAAATACATCATGTACCTTGCCCAGCTCGGCGGGTAGGTCTAGTCTATAGGCTACCGGGCCGATCCGCTCCGTCACAACGTAAGGCCCCACATACTTTGGGCTCAACTTGCCTTCTGGCCAAAACGAAACACTCCCTTCATGGGGGACACTCTCAGAAATACCTGATCGCCCACGGCGAACTCCAGGTCACGTCGGCGCACATCTGCGTACGACTTCTGTCTATCCTGAGCTGCTTTCATATTAGCCCTGATCTGGCGAACTTCTGCCTGAACTTGCTCAAGATACTCTGGTCCTATAATGACCGTCTCACTCACTCGACTCATCCCAGCATAATGGCGTGCGGCATGGTCTACCGTACAAGGCCTGGAAGGGAGACATCTTGATCGAAGCATGATAACTGTTGTTGTAACTAAACTCGATCAGATGTAACTTATCAATCCAGCTGGTCTGAAAGTCAAGTGCACAAGCACGTAGCATATCCTCAAGTGTCTGAATAGTGCGCTCACTCTGACCATCGGTCTGTGGGTGAAACGCTGTACTCAATTCAATTCAGTACCCAATGCCTCTCGTGTGGACTTCCAATATCTGGATAAGAATCTGGTGTCTCTGTCAGATACAATCGTTTTCGGTACACCATGATGTCTTACAATCTCTTATCAAACAGTTCTGCCAATCTTGCCACTTTCCAAGTGTCCTTCATCGGAATGAATCGGGCCACCTTGGTCAGTCGGTCAACTATCACCCATATCATATTCAGACCTCCCCTTGTAGGCGGAAGCCCTACTACAAAGTCCATGGAGATATCATGGAACTTCCACTCAGGCACTGGCATTGGCTGTACCATACCACCAGGCCGTCGGTGCTCAAACTTAACCTTCTGGCAAGTGAGACACCTCAATACATAATCACTAACATCTTTCTTCATTCCAGTCCACCAAAATACCTTTTCATACCTTATACATCTTTGAAGCTCCGGGGTGAATCGAAGTAGTAGAACAATGGGATTCACTCAATATGCGCTCTTCAACTCAGCGCTACCCCTAGGTATACACAAGCGGCCATTCAGCCTAATCAGGTCATCATCATGGAGTCTGAAGTCGTACTTCTGACCCTCGAATGTGCCATCAATAAGCTTCTGCCGGATCTCCAGCATGTACTGATCCGTCATCTGAGCACTCCGCACCTCTTCAACCAAGCCAGTATAAGAGACTAGCGAATGGAGAGAGTGTGCTCGGCGACTCAGCGCGTCAGCTACCACATTTGCCTTACCCTCTTTGTATTGCAGATTAATATCATAGTCATTCAGAAACTCAACCCACCTTCTTTGCCTCATGTTCAACTCTTTCTGAGTGAACAAGTACTTTAAGCTTTTATGATCAGAATAGATTGTCACACTTACCCCATACAAATAATGTCGCCATATCTTCAATGCGAAGACAATGGCACCCAATTCTAAGTCGTGGGTAGGGTAGTTCTCCTCATGCTTCTTCAGCTGACGGGAGGCGTATGCTACGACCTTCCCGTGCTGCATCAATACACAACCCATACCTCTGCCTGATGCGTCGCAGTAGACCTCAAAACCATCTGGACCGTCTGGTATAGTCAGGACTGGTGCAGATGTCAGAGCATCCTTGAGACTCGCGAAAGAACTCTCACAGTCAACTGTCCACTCGAATGGTGCATCCTTCTTCATTAAGGAAGTCATCGGCTTCGAGATACTGGAGAAGTCCTTCACAAACCTCCTATAATATCCTGCCAGACCGAGGAAGCTCCTGATATCAGTGACTGTCTTCGGCCTAGGCCAGGTGCGCACTGCATCTATCTTTGCCGGATCAACAGCGATCCCGGCATCAGAAATCACATGTCCCAGGAAAGATACTTGGTTCAACCAAAATTCACATTTCGAAATTTTGCATACAACTGGTTTCTCCTCAGAGTTTGTAACACATCTCTCAGGTGGCTTTCGTGCTCACCTCTAGATTTAGAATACACAAGAATGTCATCGATGAAGACTACCACTGACTTGTCCAACTGATCTTGGAACAAGCGGTTCATTAAGTCCATGAACTTGGCTGGTGCATTCGATAAGCCAAATGGCATAACTGTGAACTCATAATGCCCATACCTCGTTCTGAAAGCTGTCTTCTCGATATCACTGTCACGGATGGCAATCTGATGGTATCCGGAACGTAAGTCTATCTTGGAGAATACTGATGCTCCCCTAAGCTGATCAAATAGATCGTCGATGCGTGGTAAGGGGTAACGGTTTTTCACCGTAACAGCATTCAGCTCCCGATAATCAATACACAGGCGGAGGCTACCGTCCTTCTTCTTCACGAAGAGGACTGGCGCTCCCCATGGTGACACACTAGGGCGGATGAAGCCCTTGTCGAGTAGGTCTCTCAGCTGCTCCTTGAGCTCTGTCATCTCTGCTGGAGCCATACGATAAGGTGCTTTCGCAATGGGTCCAGTGCCCGGTACTAAGTCGATCTCAAACTCAACCTCTCGTGCTGGCGGCATGCCCGGCAGTTCCTTAGGAAATACATCAGGAAACTCCGACACTACCGGCACATCTGGGCTAAACTCAGGGTCTCTCTCTATGTCCTGGACATAGCAGAGGTACACATCACTCACTCCCTCGTCGTAACTCACGATACATGGCCATGGCGGTGATGATCTGAGTCGAAGGCTCCCTGGGCCTCTGGCGGTAAGATATGGTAACCCCAGATGGACTCCGAAGAAGCAGTCGATGCTCGGCACACAGGATTCTGCCCTTGTACCGCTCCAACCAGTTCATCCCGACAATCACATCAAATCCAAGTCCGTCGAACTCTATCAGGTCGATCGGGAACTCTTCACCTCTGATTCGTACAATGACATCTCGGTGGTAGCGGGTACACCTGATCCGCTCTTTCGATGGGAGGGTGACCAAGAAGTCTGGCATCTCCTCTCCATCTAACCCCAGCCTCTTCGCAAAAGATAGCGAAACAAATGTGTGCGAGGCTCCAGAGTCGAACAGGATCGATGCATCCACGCCATTCACTGGAAAGGTACCGGTGAGGATTGTGCCGCTCTTGCCGGCTTCTGCCTCATTGCAGACACTCAATGTACCTCCCGTTCCGAGTGCACAGCCTAATTCATTGGCAAACTAATAAGTACTGGGTAACAACACGGTTGATATACTTCAATAACTCCACTTTATTCATTAACACTTCCTCCTTTACAACATCGTTGGTTTACATGATTGATATAACTTAACACATACATAACTCCCTTAACATATACTGGCTTAACACATTACAAGTATACAAGGTTTAGAATTGTCTGAAGGTCAAATTCAAACGTCCGGTTTCATGTGTGTGGCATTGATCACTGCCGACGGTGCGGTATTCAGTTTGATCTTTCTGATGCCATGATATAGCATCCTTGACTGCCCACCCATGATTAGTACATCTCCTGACTTCAACATTAACTTCCTTGCGAGATCAGCACGCTTCTGCTCGCCATATACAAATACTGCGGTATCACCAATGGACCAAGACACCACGGGTACTCCCTTACTTAGAGACTCGGGTGACTCGTCCTTATCTTGGTGTAATCCTAACCGTCCACCTTTTGGTAGAAGTTCACAATACACAAATCTGCTTCCACACACTTGGAATTGATTCCGTTTCAACTTGTTGAGCAATTCCCACGGCGTGATTAACGACCGCACGGAACTCCTCAGGTATACTTGGTACCGTTGCTCCATCTTCGGCTCGCACTTCTTGATATGACTTGGTGTAAGGGTTCCAGTCCTTACCCATGCACATCATCTTCAATTGCATTCTTGATCCATTCGGATATTCAGGTGTGTAGAAACCTCCAGGTTTAGCTCCAAGTTCGTCGCATCGTCTGATGATATGGACTTGTGTGCCTCCGGTGTCAGGTATCCACTTAAGAGTATCATACCTGGCTGGATAACCTGACATTGCTCCATTGGAAAGTCGGTGATGTTGATGGTGGTCTCTTCAGGGTTTGGTGTGGGTGGGATTGGATAACATATATTGAAGGTTCCTTTCAGTTTAGAATTAACTAATTAGGTGTCTTTCACACTATACTTTAACTCCTTACTCACATGATAACACACTTGAACTCACTAACACACATAAGCATAAAATGCGGTATGCAATACTTATTACATTCAACAGTTTAGGCGGTACCTGGTCTAGAAGAGGGCCCTGGCGCCTCAGACCGGTCCACCACATTCAGGGTGGCCTTGCTAGGTCCCGACCCTTTCCCCTTCTGGGAATCAGTATGCCTCTGATCGGTGGGTGGCTGGTTAGCCGTCTTCGGGCCATCAATAGCTGCTGTGGCCTTACCCTTCCACTGCCCCTTGGGCTTGTTGACTCTGCTGTTGGGGTTCCGGTAACACTCGTGGTCACGGTGACCCCACTTCTCGCAGTATCGACACTGCACCTCATTTCCCTTGCAGTCCTTGCCGGGATGGTCTCCATTGCACCACTTACAGTAATAGTGGCGCTCCGGTCCAGAGCCCGTGCTAGCTGATAACACAATACACACTCAGTACTTATCTCACAACTTATCAATATACACATCAACTTATTACACTTGATTAAACATTACCCTTTGGTGGGTAAGAGCGTAGGGGCTTCGCCGCATAAGCATATGTGAGCTTCAGTGGCTCCTCAGCGGTGGTGGTTTGGGCTTGGCCCTTGTCACCCTGGTGCTGACTCTTCTGGGGCTGGGATAGGATTCTTCTTCTTCTTTCCTCCCGTACCCCTGCGAACTCTGGCCCTCGCTCGTGGCCTTGCGCTTGTGCGCATTCTCCTCGTCCCTCAGACGGACGGTGATCTCCACCTTAGCAGCGGCATGATAGCACTCCTGTATTTACTAGGTGATCAGTCATGCCCCGCAATACATACTCACAAACTCACATCATTACTCACTTATAGACTACACATATTCACATCACTCTTTACTTAAATTACCTGCAAGGTAGTATATTCAGCTGGCCCCATCCCATAGCGAAGACGGGGGCTGAGACCGTTGTAGAAACGGTTTACCAGCAACCGGTTCGAGTAATCCCAGGTCCGGTAACAGGTGGACAGGCCGGTGAAGGCGGTGTAGTACTCATCAACGTCACCTTGTCCCCCTGCCTCAGGCTATCCAGCTCCAGGCGCTTGGCCTCTTGAACGTCACGGGGTAGTATTTGGCTCGCAGCAGAGCCGTGTACTCCCTCCAACCAAACTGAGGATCCGCCATCCGGTCCTCTCTCACACGCTTCCACCAATTCTGTGCCGAACCCTTCAGGTAGTAAGCGGCAAGACGGACCTTAGCCTCTGCGGGGCACAGCCAAGGTCTCGTAGCGGTCTCCAACTCGGAGATGTACGCCTCCAGCTTACGTGGGTCGGTCTCCCCATGAAATGAAGGGGGTCTCACGTCTGCCAATGCCTTGACCCAGTTGGTCTCTCGTGGCGGTGGCGGTGGTGGCTGAACTCCGGGCATCTGCCCCTGCTGGATCGCAGCTACAAGCTGGGGTACCATCTGGGCCACAGCGGCTGCTACAGCCTCAGCCATAACCTGAGCCGTAGTGTTCTCGCCCTGGTCACCCCCAGTACTAGTACCACTTCCGCGGCCTCTACCGCGTGGTCTACCTGACATCTGTATTCACATGAGCATTCATTAGCAATATGCTTACACACTTATCGGTCCAACGATCGTAACGCTTCCCGACAATAAGGTATTTCCACACTGGTTAGTGGTTAACCTTCCCCATAACTGATCACTTAGGTAACTGTAGTTAGGTTTCCTAACTCGGTATATTCCTAAGCTCGGTATTCTAGTCATCAGAGCGATACTTCGCTCTGATACCACTTTTTGTAACACCCCTAACACGCACATGATACTAAATGAAATCGCAGCGGAATAAAAACAACTAAACAGTAACTAACGCTTCGGTGCTGCTACAACGCCGCCAACCACCTACGTGGTGACAAGGCAGAACACTACACTAGTACCGTCTGATGATCAGACTCCCGAGCAAATAAACTAAACCTTAATTACATCATATACAATACCGAGTGTTTACATATACAACCATCACTGTTAAACATCACTGTAAACTGTCACACCAAATCCAACAACGCCACGGGAGCACAGGCGCATCCCGGGCCAACATCCCAAAAGTATACAAAAGTAAACCTGCACCCTAGGATCTAAAGCCACTCCGCTTCTTCGATCCTCATCCTGCAGTATAAGAAATATGGATCCCCCGAGGGGGTCAGCAACCCTTGGCTGGTATGGCTAACGCGCAGCCATCGGCTACCGGGATAACGCGCAGCTACTTGTCATTATAACATGGCATTCAATTATATACATAGCATAACATAACATGGAGCATGGCATCAATAGTGCATAGCTCAACAACACATACACAGTGGATTTTCACTCCACGATAACAAACCACAAGGGTCAAATAACATAAGAGCCTAGAGAGTGATTCACTCTCATGTCAAGCTCGTTAAACACACTCATTACCGTTCTGTTAGACGAACGAGTAACTTAAGTAACAGATGGTTCGGATTTAGTGACCGAACACACCACACAAAACACGGTTCCCACTAAACCGATCATAAGTCAGAATAGGTAAGCTTTGGAAAAAGCTAGCGGGAGATCGAACGCCAAATTAAGGTGAACAATCTTAACAACATAAGAGTCGAATCTGATTCAGATATCTACTCTTAACTTACATGCACGACCGGACAACCGGATTCCTCACTTCCCAGTTAACACTTGTTAGAAGTTCATAGTGGAACTTAACGACCAACACACAATAATTGGTAAGACTTGTTAGACACACACAAGGGACAAGTGAGTCACAATGACACATAACAATAGTGTAAACAACTGTAAACTCATTACATGTTTAAATCTTATAACGTTGTAAACACACAGAAAAACATACAACACACAAACCGGTGTAAACCGCTAGACAACAGACTGCAAGAAAACCATACCTTGGTCCTTGCCTCGACTGATTTCCACCTTGCGAGAATCCTAAACACATTAGTAATGTCGGTTAATTATTTATTTAACTCAAAGCTTACTAAATATTTAACATGATTGTATGACATGTTTTAATGCCTACCTTACCCTAGGTTACCTTCATTATACACCCTAGGGTTAACTACACAAGTCACATTCTTTTCTGTTTTTTTTTTACAAGTTTTGGTCCGACCGACCCACCGTCCGACCCACAACTGGGTCGGACCCTCCCAGTGGTCTTCGGTCTGAAAAACTTTACCCGACCGACCCATGTCCGACCCAACCTTCTGGGTCGGTCCATTACAGAACCCTTTACTTCCTCAAAATCATGTCCGTCCGACCCACGTCCGACCCACCATTCTGGGTCGGTCCATGTGCGAACATTTTCCCTCCTTTGAAACTTGGCCGACCGCCATGTCCGACCCACCCTTTTGGGTCGGACCATCACCGAACATTTTCCCAACATTTACAGAGGCTCGACCGACCCAAAAACTGGGTCGGCCCCTGGGTCGGTCGCCCCTAATCTTACCCAAACTTTGCCAATTTTTACCAAACTTCTCCTAAGGCCTCTTAATGCTTCCTAGCAACATTTGGTAACTTGTATCCACATACAACATCCATGAAACTCATTTTCTAACCCCTTAAGCCTTTACTTATTTCCTTGTAAAATTCCTTACACTTATGTATTTCATACTAGGTTTCCTAGATGGTGTTTCTCACCTATGGTAACTACTATCCCAAAATGCTTTCTCCTTGTTTTAACATCATCTCCCAAGCATCATCTCTCACAACTAACTCCTTATATCATTACTTCAAATCCTTTCTCAAGTTCATACATTCTCCTTAGTTTACCAAAGTTTGCCTAAGTCTTTACTAAGTCCCAAAATGACTTTGGTACATACTAAAATCTCAAGCTCATGTCTAAGCCCTTATTACATCCTAAATCACCTTAATGCATCTCTTACACAAGAACAACACTTAACCATTTTAAATACTCCTTAACTTATCTAACTCATTTTAACACTTAGAGCTTCACATTTGTTACCCAAATTTGACATAGGTTCTCCTAGAACATTACTAACCCAAAAACACATTGTTTTACCAACAAAAACCAAGAACACCAAAAATCCATCAAGTACTTATTATACACAAACTTCACTTACAAAGCACTACATCACAATATAGTGCACAATTTAATTGCATGGCACTTAGGCCCTTAAATGACATGGCTCTTAGGCCCTTAAAATGCACAAATCATAAACACTGAATTTCCACAATATATTTGCCTTTAACCTGCAAATACACTCAACAACACATATGCCTTTTACTAAGCTCTAGGGAACACTTTACTAAGTCATTCACCATTAGCTCTTTAGGTAGTTTAATAAGCATTTATGAGCTCATTTCTCCTAAGGCATTAAAATAACATTAGGTTAGTAGATTTACCTCTTTTGCAAAATAACTTCTTTCTTGTTTCCTTTAGAAAACCAATAGAGTACTTGACTCTTTGACAAGCTCTAAACAATATACAAACATTGAAATGAGTATTCAAGCTATAAGCTCCATCTCATTGTAAACCCTAGTTTTACATTGTTTCAAAAATATTAATGTAGTTATTTAACCTTGCTCTTTGAAGAGAGTTTGAATATCTAGCAAGGGAGGACTCCACCTAGTCCATGAAGAGTTGGAATGAAGCTAGAACAAAGTCACATAAAGGCTCCTTCAATACATATTTTCGGACATGACAAAAACAAGGAGGAAAGGAAGTTTTTATTTGAGATTCCTTACCTAGAATCCAAGGAGAGTAATAATATGTAGTCAAACAAGCTCAAGCTCCTTCAATGGAGAAACTCCATGGCACCGAAATGGTTGTCTTGAAGTTTGGAGAAGATAGAAATGAAGAGCTTGAGGAGAGGAAGAGATTGGTGGTGTTTGTTTTTGATTTGGACAAGTGAGCAAGGTTTTACAAGAGATCAAAGCTTGTGTTTTAATGGTGGTGGTGGTTTCTATCGTGAGAGAACAAAGAAGAAAAGGAAGAAGAGAGGTGGGGAAACCGTGTGAGCAAGGAAAGGAAATGAGAGAATGAGATAGAATTTACTTTTGAAGATATTTATACTTATAAAGTAAAAAGGGTACTTAAGTAGTTTACTTATTTTGTTAACAAGCTAACAAAGGTGGTGTGTCACCAACCTTAAAAAACCGGTCCCAAATAGTAGTAGGAGGGTAATATAGTCTTTGTTGTCAATTTAATACTTATACAAACATATGTTACAAAATAGCTTATAAAAGTTACTATTCATAAAACAAGGCACATAGAAGTGAAATTTTTTATTTCCCACTAATATAGACACCCAAATGTGATATTATATAGTACACATATACATTTAAGAGTAATGATGGACATCTAGCCATTCAAACTCATTTACAAGACAATTTTTCAAAAATGTGCTTTAAGACTCCTTAAAGCACATTTTGTGTTTAAACTTATTTTCAAGCTTGGTTTTCTTTGGTAATTGGTTTAATATGTTCATTAGTGTATAAATGAGGTCTTGGTAAGTTCATTAGGTCTTAACCAAGTTTATCCCAAGCTTAGAGCACCTTTGGCTCTTATGACTTTAAAGCACATTTTGTGTTCCTTTGTTTAAATTGTTTACTAATGTTTCTAAGACTCTTTTTAGTCTTAATACACCATATTTAAGTGTTTTAAACAATATTTAAGGTTTGGGGTATTTCAACTACAATGCTTCATTCGATACGATACTCCATTCAATACCATACTCCATTCAATACAATACTCCACAATTCCGTACAAGATAATACACTACGCATACCGAGTTTACTAGGTTCCAAAATCATTACAGTACTTCTCCCAGATTCATACACACTCACGAGAAGTCAATCTGCTACCCATTCCTCACAACTAGATACTTCTAATTACAAGGCGCGCCACCGGTCTCTTACCTGGATTGTATCCGCTCCGGGTACCTGCGCACTAAAAACGTTCCCCCGAGGGGGTCAGCTTTCGCTGAATATGATAACCGCATACCCCGCGTACTAGCAAGGGTACGCCGACCATTTGGTCGAATACATGCAATTCATTTTGCAATACATACATACATACATGCCTTCATTCACGATACTACAATACTACACAGGATATACATACATACGTACTGTACCATACATGCTTGGAAGACAATACAAGTCAACCAATACTTACCTACCATCTTTCGGGTTACACATACACAATACATACTCATTACATACCCAATACGCAATACGGAGATACAATTCTCCAATACATACCAAGGTCCAGTTAGCTTCATTACGCACCCGGGTTAATCGGGTGTTCGATCCTCTTTTACTTCCGGTCAATGACTTACAATAGTCAAGACCAATACACATACAATACTTACTTCTTACATACTTTACTTCCAGTTAAGTCGGTATGACCTCCGGGCAGGGATTACTACATCCCACCACCGGGCTTTAGGGTGGCCCACTAATCCAGGATGCTACCCATTCAAGGGGATTGGTCCATGGAAAAGATTATAGCCAGGATTCGGATCCAACCTCTTGTGTTTCCTTATCCTCACGCGTGGCCGAAACTATATCGGGCTTCTACTCATTCCATTATACTCATTACTCATGTTAGGAGTTAGATCGTTAGGAATTAGTAGAAGTCCATACTTTCTTTCCATACACCAATACAATACACAAGTACTCATACTTACACATACACTTCATTCTCATTCATACGTTTCATGAATTATACAAACTATTGTTCAAGAAGATACAACAAGAACAATATAGTTCAAACACAATTAAGTGCAATATAAGTCCGATTCATGTATTTATCTTATTGGTGATCACATAAGCACACAAATCGGGGTAACCAATTAGGATACAGGGCATGAAGAAATCATACCGTACACCGTCGTATTCGCACTACCGGTTCCTTGGAGATCAACTATTTGATTCCTATACATACATGGAGTAGCATGATCAATGATCTATTATTAATCTAACTTACTCCTTCATTGATACTTTCAATATTTACTTACCACTTCATTACTTTCTTACTTGATTATAAAACCTTCCTTTACTTTACTACTTCTTAAACTTGTTTTCTTACTCTTTCCTTACTTTCTTAGCATTACTACTTCATTAATGGTGTATTACCACCTACATATGCTTATGTGTGTATAGGCATACATATATACATGATTACTATAATCATATAATAAAACATTTTTTTTGTTTGACTCGACCGAACTTGCAAGTCTGGTCGCAAGTTCGATCCAAGTCAGTAGGCTACATCGTGTGAAAATTCCAGGGCCGACCGACCTTGCAAGTCCGGTTCCAAGGTCGGTCCATTCCAGTAAGTTCCCTTCGTGAGAATTTTAGCCCGACCGTCCTTGCAAGTCTGGTCGCAAGGTCGGTCCATTCCAGTAGCTTGCATTACAGGAATTTTTTCTGGCCGACCGAACTTGCAAGTCCGGTCGCAAGTTCGGTCCATTCCAGAAGGTTTCTGACGGGAGAAATTTCTGGTCCGACCGAACTGCAAGTCCGGTCGCAAGGTCGGTCGATCCCAGAAGGTTTCCCGTCTTTGTAAATCTGGGCTCGACTGAACTTGCAAGTCCGGTCGCAAGTCCGGTCCGGCCCAGTACTTCAGTTTTAAAATCTGTTTTGGGTGTTTTCTTTGCCCATTGCTTCCCAAATCTTTACCAATATTTCCCCACATGATTTAGCACTAATCAAACTTCCTAAATCACCTTGGTTCATCCACCAAACTTACTACTCAATCCTTACATTCACTTACACATTTTCCCTCACTTCTTCTCAACACTTATACTAGTTCCCTTTCACCAATGCTACAAATTTTGCTCTTTCCTCAAATGCTACAGATTTTCAACCTAACCTTTATCATTCAATACTCTTACTACCAATACCACTACTAATATCCTCATTACATTACCTTCCACTCAATCCTTCCCATTATCTAGCTCCTTTCAAAATCTGTTACAAAGTGGTTTACTTCACACTTTAGGCTCTCCAAGCACACCTAGTTTCTCCTAGTTCCTCCAATGCATTATACTACTTCTTGCTACAGATTTTACACTTTCACATCCTCATACTACAAGTACCAATCCATAGTTACTAAATATCTCCACTAACTTCAATACACACCTTGGTTCTCCCATTCACCAAGTCATCCATAATTGTACATATTCCTACCAAAATTTTGCCATAGCTCATCTACTTTTCTTACTTAGCCACACATACACCTTCTTACCAAATTCATGCCTATTCTAGCCACACCCATAAAAGGGTCCTACCAGCAATCAATTCAATACCAATTCATCAACACTTCCTCAATCTACGATATTAATACTCATATACAATACTCTTGGCTCTATGGCCTATAATTCACATACTAGTTCACAAATACTCAAAACTTCATAAACTCCAATACTAATACCGTAGTTTAGGTTCTTTTAAATTGGTTACCCATTCCCATTACTCTAATACATTAAATCTTAACCTTAGGAGAGGGCCCTTACCTTGAGTTTACAATTCCTTCATTCCTTTTCCACTTCTCCTCTTCTCTTCCTTGTACAATTCGATTTTATTGGGAATGGAGTTGCCAACCTCCATTCCCATCACCCAAAACATACAAAACAAGTATAATTAATATACTAACCCTTAGATTTATACTAACTCATTGAGATGTTTTAAACAAATTTCTAGGGTTTACCTTTTGAAGCTTTTAGGAGGGGTTTTAGCCCTTGGTTCAAGAAGGTGATTCCACCACCATTGCAAGGTTGTTATTATGCTCAAAAGAGAGAGAGAGCAAGGCATTACACAAGGGTAAAAATCGGCTACCAAAGGAGATGAAGAAAACTTAAGGTTTTCATGGAGATTTTTACCTTGTTGGAAAGAGGAGACTCCAAGCTCCATAATGGTGTGCTTTTCTCTTTGAATGGGGTATACCCACGAAAATGAACTTCCTCATTTTGAAATTCCGAAAAGAGGGAAGTGTAGAGGAGAGTGAGGGGAGTTCAAATATGTAGTTATTTTTGTGATTGGAGCTCAAATGGAGGTAGAGCAAGGAGGAGAAGATGAGGTTGCCATTGGAGCTCTTGTGGAGCTTTGAAATCGCCACACCAGAGGAGAGAGGGGGGGGAGAAATCGGTGAGAGAGGGAGGAATGGGAGAGAGATGAGTGAAATGTGAGGTGAGAGAATAAGTGGGTACTTTTACCCTTTTTTTTACTTTTTGCTTTTGTCTCTTAATTAACTAGCTAGTAGTGGTGAGTGTGTGTGAGGGCTTTTAATTTATTAAAAACCGGCCCCCTTGTAGTATACTAGCTGGAGCGTTTTTCGTCTTTTACAGAAAACGCTCGTTATTTTACCCGGTTTAGGTACTGTTAACTAACCGGGCCCGTTTTCCGGAATTTTCTCGTTCCTTATTTTTATTGGTTATTAAGCTCCCATAAATGCTTAATTATTCTTATATAATGATTTAGGATCTTTACGGGTCCGTTTGACCACTTAAAGTCACATTTTCGGGTTTTCTCGAAAAACGTGCTCTAAAGCTCTATTAGCATTTTAATTCATATTTGGATCCGTTTTCTTCGGGAGTTGTTCCCATATGTTATTTAGGTCTTATTAAACCTTTAGAATCCATATAATACGCTAACCGAGGTCTCATACCTCCTATGGTTTTTAACGCTTATTTAGCGTTTTTCGCTTTTTAAGCGTTTCTTTGTTTCTTTCGGACTTATTTTCTCTTACCAATACTTCTAATCATTATTAGGCTCTTAAATACCTATTAGGATAATTTAATCGCCATATATAAGGTCGGGGTATTTCAATCTACCCCCCTTAAGAACTTTGTCCTCAAAGTTGTTCGAGGTTATGAGATTACTATACTTACTCCTTTATACTTGTCTAGTGCCAACGTCATATATCCTTCCTCCTTACGATTCCCAAATCCATCCCTCAAGGTTCCTACATACCATACTATACCAATATACAATAGTTACTCCAATTCCCACTACTACTAACTATCCGGTTCCTCATTACCAAGCTCGTACATACATACAGTGCAAAGCTATCCCCAAAGCAATGCAATACACATACAATCCCTCAGGCACCAAGGTCATCTAGACACAGGACTCCTCTATGTTCCGCTGCCCTTGGAATAATACAACATACTACCTTACTATCTTCTTCGGTACACACTTCTAGCAGATCCTCATTCTCCATACTAAAGGAAATTCTTTCACTACTACCAATTAAAAATTTTCTAAAACACACAACTTCAAATTCCAATTTATATTCATTACTTCTATCCTATGTGATTCTTGTGACCACTTAAGGGGAGCTTTAAGAATCGTTCAACCCTGATGTGATCAGCATCAGTGTTGAACTATCTTTCCACCCCAATTTGTGTTTGGTTTCCCTCGATCTGATCAGGATCAAGTTCGACTTCCCACATCAGTTTCAAACAAGCAGATAGTTGATTATTTCAATTTTCTATCTTTTTACTCTGCCTAGTCATGATTACAATTTCACACATCTCCAAATGATGGAATTCAGTCCATCAATCATCCTCACTCTACTTCCAAATACCTGCTTCAAGATTCAATACCTAAGTACTCATTTCCTCGTCTGTTACTACTTCCACTCACTACTCTCCTTCATCTCAAATATTTTAGCTAAGGACTACAGTAGTACTAGGAAATTCGGTTGTCCTCGATTTACTTCCAATAACATATTTACGAATACACTACTCATGGTTACATTCCTCTACTACTCTTAATCCATTCGTACTACTTTTTAAGGGTTACAATACTTGTGGAGCTCCGTCCACTACCCATTACTCTTCTTTACTAATACTCTTACACTGGGTTACAAGGTGGGTATATTCGCCCTATGGTATTTGCATGTCTAATGCTTAGTTACCACAATTTCACTATGAATGAATATGTATGTTTATATAATGTAAGTACCACTCATCGAATAAATTCTCGTTTGTGCTATGCACATTATAGTTTTATGGTTTTATTTATAAAACTTGCATTAAGCGGTTTTCGCTCTACCCCCCTTAAAAGGGATTACGCCCACGTAATCTACCATATGTTACTATTAAACATTGGTTTACTCGATTTGGGCAATCTGATGCGTTTAGCTTCATTACGATATACTATACAATATGCTCTGGTCAAAGGGTCTTAACCATACCAATGGTTTAGTCTTTGCACCGAGGATTCGTACATGAGTTTATTTAACTCATAATTAATTCAGTTCTAGCCTATTAGGCTTCAAGGCATTAATAGCCATTCTTTCATACTTACTAGGTGTATTACATTTCCTAGCTAGGGCCCACTAGCTTCTGTTGCGCGACCCTGATAACTTGGGTTACTCACCCTCCATGTTATCCTTAATGTGCTATACATCACCTTTTTATCCCTCTATTGTGGAGATAAGGTTTACTAAATAAATGTGGTATTCTTCTACCGTGCTTGAACTCCATGAGTTTAGATTTATAACCAGCTCTCTGGCAATCTATTATACATTCTGTTCGTACTCCCACAATTGTTCACTAAGTTCCTCCGACTCATTGTCGGCGAGGTTAGGTCACTGCCTAGTCATAGTGTTTCCTCTGTTGTCAATAGCTTTCGGATTATACCAGTTCTTCTGGTTCAGTACAAGTGTTCTTTACTTGTATGACTTTGCATTGATATGCGTCGGTCCTAGTGACTTCTCAAGTCTCCTTCCACCTTTTTATTCCATTGGAATTCACATTTGTGATTGTTAGTGTGTTTCACACTCTTTGTGCTTCTTTGGCCTCAGGCCGCACGGTTTGTTGCTAAGCTTGCTTAATTGGCTTGTGCCAAGTTTATAGGTGAAAAGAAGGGTTTACTACGGTTTACATTTTCCATGTTCCTAGCTATCGCATTAGATCATTAGCTGCGCTAGTGCAATACCAAAACACCCAATCATACAGAGTGCAGAGGCGTAAACGCTTGACAGTAAATCACTTAAGTGATTGCATAGGAATGAATATTTCTGTTTGTCTTCTCGTACTTATACTTCGTGTCCTTGCTGACTACTTCCTCCTAGCGGTCGTTTATTGCGCACCATACTCTTACTCATTACATGACATCATTTTTACTGTCTTTGTTACTGTAGTAGTTCCTCTTTACCCATTGCCATTGTCATTGGCATCTTTCCATTATGGTACAAACACTGAGGGTTTCCTCTGTTCGTGTGTATGGCGGTTGTCGTAGCATACCAAAATACTATTATCTTCCCACTGTGGGGATGTTTTATTTCAATTTAGGTTTCATGTGTAGGTTAGCTTACCTCACATTACTTCCTCATTCGTGATATAGTTTGCAAAATAACTTGGTTGACCAAATATGAAGTGGTTCATCGGGTTACAAGTTTTCTTGAGCGCCGGTCATTCATGGTGTGCAATGTGCACACTCATTGTTTGAATTGACAATTACTGTCTCTATAGTGCTGAGCACTGATCATAGGCTCTAGCTATGCGGTTTTACTTTTGCATGTACATCACCGGGACACCCCCAAAACTTCCAGGGTTTTCTGGTCCCGTTCTCCAATTGGAGGGTATTCTATCACTAACAATTGAAGGTTCTTGTTAAGGGGTTGTCTCCACTCGTAGGTCTCATGACGAGGTTTACCATGTTAGTATTTTTACAATGGTTCACCACATGTTTGGGTACATAAGGAGTATACTTACTCCTTCGAGCTGCAATGCTCTTAAGCGATGTGCTTCTACAATCCACAGCCTCTTGTAGGCGTAGTGGTTTGGAAATCTCATTTCCTTATTCGTTGTCTCTTTGCAGTATCTATGTGCACAAGTTTTGTTGTTATGGTAGACGGAAGCCTCTTTCTAAGGGTTCACATCATCACCGCATGGGTGGTTTCCTGTTAATGAGAGGTGTCTTTCCTCAAGTTTCTCATAGTGTCCAAGCGTGGACTAGGCCATTGTTGGCGTTATTACCATTCATGTGCCTCTGTGCTACCATTGCTACAGAAGGTATGCAGGTAATTAAAGGCTTGTCATTTGTGTACTAGGCTGATGCTCTAGTGACAGTGACGCTGAGTTGACCATTACTCCAAGCCACTCAGGAGATTGGGTTTGAATTGATGGTCCAGTTGTTGGTTTCTTGTCATATGAGACAATACTTCTTGCAAGTCTTATTATCCACCGGTATGGTTTTGCAATCATTTCAGTTTACACAACGTATTTGGTTTGTGGCCATTAAGCCTTATTGCTGCAAGCTATGCTCTTTGCAAGCTGCTTACACATGTTTCTACTCCATGTATACCCCGTAGGTTGGAGGTATTACTAGGCTCCATGGTAAGTCGTGATATCACGCTTCCGTTCATAGGAGACCCTTTAGGCAAACTGATGCTAGTTTAGGGTATTTCCTGTTAAGTGAAATCCCTTCGGTGTTCTAACCGAATATTTGTTCTAGCTTCCGTGCTCTTATCAAGACACTTGTTCAACTGCTGTTATCTCAGACACCCTTCAAGGATTGCTCCTGGGTGCCGTTAGATCACGCCGTTACATCCAGCTGATGTTTATGATATGTTGTGTCTGCTATACGCCTTGTGGTATTGTATTTTAAGTTATTCCCTTGTGGGTTATAGCGTCTCCCGTTCTTGGGTAGACTGTTTATACACCTCCTAGTGGTTTAGACTAGGTTTAAATGTCCTCTTTGATGATGGATTATATTTGTGGTAATCTTGTAATTGCTCTTGAGAATTTTGTCCCGTTTGTTGAGCATTGTGGTGTTCACGTTAGGCTTTTGCCTTACCGTGTTCAAGCTGGGTGTGCTTTCCAGCTGTCATGTATTTACTTAATGTCCTTCAGACATATCCAATGTCTATGCTTACTAGTCGGCACTCTTTACGCTTCTTAATCCTCATTCCTTATCTTCAGATGGATTCTCTGAGTTCTTTATACTTGTTACTTAGCGGAGTTCCTTCTCCTTGATCGCCTGAGGTGTCCAGCTGTTCTGCTTTGCATTTACTCATGGTCCATAGAACAGAGTTGACTACTTCCCGTGTTTCGTACACTACATGTATACATACGTGGGGTACCATGTTGATACGTTACCACTTACCCAACTATATGTCAGGCCCGCAAGCTCCTTCGGAGTGCAGTTGTCCCACATCCCGTAATTGGGTACACTCGTAGTGTTCGTAACACGCCTAGGCGAAGTATTCTATTGTCAACTCCTCTTGTATCATTCCATGATACTCACCGTAATTCTGTTGATTTGGTATTTAAATTCAAAGGTTTTTAAAAGAAGTTGTGATTTGAAGGAAGAATTCGGGTTTGAAAACAATGGTTCAGTGTTAAAAGAAATCTCTCATGGCACAGCCATGCTTGAGGTCTTGACCAAGTCTAGCTTCATGCTGACTAGTATGAGGTTAAAGTAATGGTCAGGCCGTCGGGCCTTTCCAAGGTTCCAAACTCCTAGTTGTTAGGATGTGTGATCCTGTAGTTGCTTCTTGTAGCCACGGTACATTACTATGTACCTGTGGTGTGTTAGAGTTCCTTTACATATTTCTGTCCTTACTGCACTTGCCGTGGCAAGTGCGTGGTACTGGTGGTTTTTGGGTAATTCTATACTGATCACGGTATGGTTTCCATTAGTATTTGATAGTCTTGTTGACTCTTCCCTTGATCTTATTGATCGCTGATTGGGATACTCGATCTTTTAGGTAGCTTCTTGGTGGTCTAGACATGGCTGTCGTAGGTCTGGGTACTTCTCCAATCCTTGGAGATCCCCGCTTTATTTGGTTTAGTGTTGTTCCTTGTGGCTCGTTCCCACACACTTGTGGTGGTTACTGAGCCTACCTTGTTTAGGCACTACCCTCGTAGTCCTATCGGATTATACCTTATGGTTGTTCTTTTAGTTGTCTGTGCTATATAGGCCAGGTATTGTAACCTTAATGGCGTTGTAGCCTTGGAGTTAACCGCTTCTGACTATGTCCTTAGTCAGCTAGCATACCGTTGGTGGTATTATTCAAGTATTACTATCCCGTATACTTGTGTCTCGGGTTCTGTCATTGTACTTTTTCCCCGTTCCTTTGCACGCTTAGTGCTGCTTTTCCTGCTGCTGGTTGACTAGCTATGTTTCGCGACTGCTAAGCACGTGCCCCCTGCTGTTGCAAGTTGTAGCCTCATCGTGGTTGGAGTGCTCGTTCAACCGCTATTGAGTGCGGGTGTTATTGTTCAACCGGGTTCCATCTCCGGGACTTCCAATTCTGGGAATTTACCGTATGTCGGTTCTTCTTTACTGTGTGATTGCTTCACAACTGCCAGATCGGTTCTCCCGAGTACGAGAGGACTTTCCCTCTCCCTGGCGTCCTTTCTCAAATTATACAATGGGGTTCGCGGCGGGCGGGACTGGTATTGTAGGTATCCGGTACTCACCGGTAGTAGTTCCTAACTAGCATATCTAATGCTAACACTCAGCCCTTAGCCCTAAGCTTCTAATTCCTAACTCGGTATTCCTAGACTCGGTATTTCCGGTCATCAGAGCGATACTTCGCTCTGATACCACTTTTTGTAACACCCCTACCGCTAACACTGTAATTACCGTCCAACTCCTTATACATTCGTACTCTCGCAGCGGATACATACTTACTCAACGGCGTGGGTGATACAATGTCGTTAGCCACCCACGTGACTAACAAGGCTACTACTACATACAGCATCGGTCTGATGGACCGGAATATCCGAGTACTACTCAATACAATACATACTCTCATTACATGCTGAGTACTACAATGCTCCATTCGATACGATACTCCATTCAATACCATACTCCATTCAATACAATACTCCACAATTCCGTACAAGATAATACTACGCATACCGAGTTTACTAGGTTCCAAAATCATTACAGTACTTCTCCCAGATTCATACACACTCACCAGAAGTCAATCTGCTACCCATTCCTCACAACTAGATACTTCTAATTACAAGGCAAGCCACCGGTCTCTTACCTGGACCGTATCCGCTCCGGGTACCTGCGCACTAAAAACGTTCCCCCGAGGGGGTCAGCTTTCGCTGAATATGATAACCGCATACCCCGCGTGTAACACCCCACCCGTTAATCTCGTCATTACCTCTTAACTGTTACTAATTACTCCTACTCACGCAGCGGAACTCTAATTACAACGAGGGGTGAAACAACGCCGTTAGCCACCCATGTGGCTAACCAGGCCTTTCTTACATACCGTAACGGTCTGATGAACTGGAACAACCGAGTACTTCATACAAATACAATACTCAATTCATACCCCTACTATACCGAGTCTACAATATACGGATGTCGATAACATACTCGGACTTACACCTCATTCAAACGCATAAGTAATTACAATCTAACTACCCATGCTCACTGCAGTCCCCGTCCTACTCTCTCGAACGGTGGTCAGCTTCAAGTACCTGCACACTAAAAACGTTCCCCTAGGGGGTCAGCTTACGCTGCGCATGAAATTCGCATATACCGCGTGCTAACCGCGGTACGCCGACTACTTTGGGTCGGATATACATGGAGTTCATTTTAATCAAACAACATGCATCATGGCAATACAATATATATGTATATCACACAAGGAATCTACACAATCACGGAACACGATTCCTAACTAACATAACAATGTTGTTAGTGGTAACTGGTTACTCTTAGGCATTGAGGATTATTCCTCACTATGCCTTGTTTACTTATTCAATACCTCACCCTCTCTCTCGGGTTACTTATTCGTATACACACCCATTCTCTGGGCTACTCATCCTTATACTTACCATT
Organism: Limonium bicolor; assembly: GCA_023374045.1. Lineage (NCBI taxonomy): Eukaryota > Viridiplantae > Streptophyta > Magnoliopsida > Caryophyllales > Plumbaginaceae > Limonium > Limonium bicolor. The sequence goes on from CM041778.1 coordinate 229,935,457, forward strand.
CTCTCGGGTTACTCATACATATACACACCCCTTTCTCTCGGGTTATTTATACTCGTTATCTCACCCACACTCTTGGGTTATTCATACTCAAGCTCGTAGATTCTCGAGACACTACAGGTCTCCTACGTCACGCTTGTTACTCTTATTACATACTTAAGCCAAAACTCATGGCTCTCTAGCATAGTCTTACTTCCCCGGTTTCGACCCTACTCTGGGTCTAGCATGGTGGGAAGGTTCAACTAGCTCACGGAACTCTCTCTTAGTTCCTATCTCTTTTACTTAGGTCCGACTACTCTCGGACTACTCTCGTTCCCATACACTCCTCTCTCGGAGTATAATAATATCATGTATATTAGTCTAGAAGCATCATTCTCGATGTTTCTAATGACTTTGGGAACTTTACTTAAAATTCGGGTAATTCTTAGGTTAAGGGTTACCCTCACAATCATGCTTATACATTAGGATATTTCTTATACCGGGTAAAATCCTCATATAAGTGGTCGACCGTATCTCAAGGGAGTCACATAGTCCCTTAGGTCTCTTTTACCTTTCTATATGTTTACATTATTGGACTAACTTCGATCCTCTCGATGGAGGTTCGTTATCCCTCCACTCATATTTATTTCGTGGATTGTTGCAATAAGGTTTCCTAACCGTTGTCGGGTATTACTCAACCCGTACATCTCCTCACATTCTAGGGAGTTTATATGTTTGCGTTATCATTACACTTAAATCGATAGTATGTGTTCGCATACTTCCATTGGTTATGTGACTACCCGTTCAACGGGTTCTAGTCAATCAATACTCACTAAGAGTCGGTCTATGCACTACGTAGACCACACCGGCATACAAGTATGTTAGGTCATACAACATACAACAATGCATGCATAACCAAACAAGGGATTATTTTCATGCTTTAATCTGATTAAGCCGGCAACAAACACACAAATCAGAGTAACTCGGTTAGCATACGGGGCATGAGAAAAATAATACCTTTCACCGGGGTTTTACTTTTACCGTGTCATCTCACCAAGCTCGGGTCACGCACGGTCTCTGATAATGTTTCAAACATTATTGTTAATACTAAGATCATACGGAACATAATTAAATGTTATTCCCGTAGTTACCCGTTATCCCGTTATCTTGGTTTCACTCTTGTTCATTTGAGTTCTCACTTCTCAAACACTTCTAACACTTTCTTACACTTCTTAAGGCCTTTACATGTTACCAAACACGGCCTTAACATTATAACATCATTAACATTCAAACCCCCATCATTTACAACCTTTAAATACTCTCTGTAGGTTTCTGGGGGTGGTCGGGACTTGGTCCTTACCCTAAGTCCCGGACCAATACTCATCACAACTCTCGGGTGGAATTTCAACACTGGTCCGGGACCTTGTCCCATCCCAAGTCCCGGACCAAACACAGCCTGCACTCTCGGCCTAAATAAATGGGGTGGTCCGGGTCCTTGTCCATGGACTAGGTCCCGAACCCTACTAAAACCTGCAACTCACATTATTTTCAACCCCATTTCAACCCTTAATCCACACCCAATCCTCTAATCTTTCCACAAGATTCCTACATGATTAATCACCTTTAAACATGCTCTATACCTCTTCAAATCATGGGTTAAACCCTTACTCAAATTCTTGCCCAAAATCACAAATTTGCATCTCCTTTTGCATAATGCACACTTGTGCATTTTCTAACCTCTCTTGATACTTGCATTATTGCTCTCTTCATTTAACCATTCAAACTTCCAAGATAATGCACACCTCATACCAAGTTCCATGACTCACTCTTAAAGCCTAAAATTCTCATTCCTTTTTCCTAAAAGTCCTTAGGCATTCACACAAGTTCTGCTACAGATTTAGCATCAATCTCCTCTCTTTAAACAAGTATTCCCATGGTGATTTTCTAAGCCAAAACAACCACCATCAACACTAGTTTCTCTAGGTCATTACTTACTCACAACCATACACAATCCACTTAAATTTCTACACAAATTTCGCAAACTTGGCTACATCTCTTAACATTACCCAAAGCTCATTTCCTCACATCATTCATCCTAAAGCTAGCCAAACCACAAGGGTTCTTTCAGCTCACATAAATCCATATCATTAATTCCTCCAAAGGTAACACAAAATACATCATTAAATGCAAAGCTCCTTGGCTCTTAAATCAGCATTAATTCGCAAGTGCATCAAGCACTAACAACCTCCTCATCTCAACAAACCACATGTCATTACATGTTAGGGTTCATTAATTAATTTAACCTTCCCAAAATACCAAAAGCATTAAGTTAGGCTCCAAGGTAAATTTGTTTACCTTAACTTCACAAGCCTTTACTCTTTTCACTCTCTTCTTCTCTTCTCTTTACTTTTGCTCGGGAATCGGCCAAAGGCCAAGAGATTGCCCATCTCCCATTCAAACACAAGGCAAAGAAATGAGTTTAAGTAAAAACACTTAACCTCATTAATTAGAATGCTGAGGCTCTAAAATTAGTGATTACCTTGAAACCCTAGGATGAGGTTTTGATCAAGAATCAAAGAGTAACTCCCTCCAAGCTTTTAGGGATTGAAACAATGCTCATACAAGCGAATAAACAAGGTCCTTTGAGACCAAACTCGGCCAAGGTATAAGTAGAGAAAACAAGACTTTTTCATGATTTTCCCTTGGGTGAATGAGGAAGCTTCAAGCTTTAAAATGATGTGCTTCCCTCTTCAAATGGCCAACACCCACGAAAATGAAACTCCTCCTTTTCGAATTTTGAAAAGATAGAATGATAGAGGGTGTTGAGAGGATCACAAATACGTACTTATTTTTGAATTCGGAGCAAGGACGAGACTTGAGCAAGGAGAAGAAGATGGAGGAAGCTTGCTTGGCTCCCATGTCTCTCTGCACCAGAGAGGGAGGAAGGGAAACGTGGAGAAGGGGGGAAAAGAAGAAGAAAGGAAAATGAGAGGAAAGAGAGAGAGAAGGAAATGTTTATGGTTTTTACTTTTTACTTTTCTCTCTCCTCCTTTTCTTTCTCTCTTTATTTATTTGCTAGCTTATTATGTGAGTGTGTGTGAGAGGCTATTAAAACCGGCCCCCACTACAATATTAAGCTGGAGCGTTTTTTTCGGATTCTGACAGAAAACGCCCGTTATTTTACCCGGTTTGGCACTATTCACTAACCGGGCCCGTTTTTTCGGATTTTCTCGTTTCTTTATTTTTAATGGTTATTAAACTTCCATTAATACTTAATTATAGTTATTTAATCAACTATAATTTTTACGGGTCCATTTGACCACTTAAAGTCACGTTTTCGGGTTTCCTCGAAAAACGTGCTTTAAAACTCCGTTATCGTTTTAATCCATTATTTGGATTCATTTTCTTCGGGAATCACTCCCGTATACTAATTAGGCCTAACTAAGCCTTAGGAATCCATCTCAGACCCTCTCGAGATCATATATCTCTTATACTCATTTAACGCGCATTTTAGCGTTTTTCGCTTTTCAAGCGTTTTCTCTTTTCTTTTGGTTTTATTCTTTTTACCAATACTCTTTAGGCACCATTAGGCCCTTAATAAATTTATTAGAGTAATTTAATCATCATTTTTAGATCCGGGGTATTAAAATCTACCCCCCTTAGGAACTTTGTCCTCAAAGTTGGTGAATCTAGATGGTTACTCTCATGGCGTACTATGCCAAGGTTATAATACATGTATAACCTTACAGACTCCACAAGTCTGTCTCATTTCATACTACACATACCACACACATATCACAGCATGTATAGCAATCAAAAAAAATACTTTTTGTTCTCTCTCCATGGAATCGGTCCGAAGACAAGAAGGCACTACAGTCCTCGAATCCATGTTGAGTGATATACTACTGATCCCTCAGGTACCGGTCACGTTGAACACTTACTCTTTCTGGTTCACGGCCGTTTCATGACAAATGGGCACTTACTCTCTCTGGCCCACGGTCCCTTCGGTTCTGATCAAAACATTACACATATACATATCCTCAGGCACTCTGGTTGACTCACTCAACACAGGAACATCTCAGGGTACTCTCCCCGTCCCGCTGCCTTTGGAAAAATCACACACTGACACCGCCCCAACCGGTCACTTAGGACCGCCGCACGTACGGTGCAATGGTTTCAAAACCTGTACACGCCCACCGTTCTACCGGTCATCAAGACTTAAGGCCACAGCCATCGGCGGGTGATAGCGGTTTTGAAAACCAGTTTTCATTTCCATCTTCATACTTGAAGAAAATTCTTTTTCAAAATCTGTTTGAAAATTCTTTTTAAAACATCACACAACTCCAAATCAAATTTATGGTAGCTGTATCTTTTCTTAGCGTGATTACTCGTGACCACTTATAGGGAGCTTCAAGAATCATCCAACCCTGATGTGATCAGCATCAGTGTTGAACTATCCTTCCACCCCAATTTGTGTTCGGTTTCCCTTGATCGCTAGCAGACTGAGTTCCACCTCCCACATCAGTTTCAAACAATCAGATAGACAAACATTTTCGTTTTCTATCTTTTACTCTTTCTAGTCATATTCACGAAACAATTCGTTTCAATTAATCTCTAGTTCCTGGTACTTAGGTCATTTGTCATTCTCATTGCTTCACTACTTTACCTAGGTATTCCATACTTATGGCTTCTTTTACCCAAATTGTTGCTCAATTTAAAACACATAACATACAACTCCAAAGGATGGAACTCACTCCATCTATCATTCTCAAATAAAATCACCTAGGGAACTCACTCCCTCTTAGGTTACACATCGGTTTCATGCCGATTCATACTCATCGTATCTCATGTCTAATCTCACTAGACATATACTATAGGGATTCTCATTCCCCAGGAGTTTCTCTACTCCTCTTTTCATATTTATTACATACACATTACTCGCATCTCTCATGCACAATACTCATACTTACGCGATGAATGGGTAGACATGTTGATGTAACATGAGTTCCAATCATCAAAACAATTTCTTTTTGTGCTATGCACATAGTAGTTTACGCACCAATACGTAAAACATACTCTAAGCGGTTTCTCGCCCTACCCCCTTAAAAGGGGTTACGCCCGCGTAACCAACCATATGTTATCACTGAACATTGGTTCATTAATTCTAGTATTATGATAGTGTTTTAACTTCAGTACGGTTAATTAACTCATAACCGGGTTCGGTTCTAGCCTCTAAGGCTTCAAGGGGTTTATGACATAGGTATACTTAACCCTGAATCACGGTCCACAAGCTTCTGCTGCGTGACCTGATAACTAGAGCTTAATTCGCTCTTTGGTATTCTCGATGTATATCAATCGTCGCTTGGTATCTTACCGTATGCGAATTCGATGAGTTATAGATTTTCTCTCCAACTCTCTGGAAATCTACTTGTATAACTCTGTATACCTTCGTGGTTATTCGCTTACTTTTCCCGACTTATTGTCGGTTGAGGTCAAGCTACTACTTAGCATGTAGTGCTTCCTCGTTTAATAGTGGCTCATGGATTATGTTTGTTTCTTGGTTCTGTGCCAGAGTTCTTCATTCATACTGCTCTGTATTTTTCCACATATCGATCCTGGGCCCTGTGGGTTACTGCCCACGTTCTTTGTGCATCTTTGGCCAATGGCCTCACGGTTATCTCCCTAGATTCTCACTCAACAGGCTTCGTTGACATTTCTCAATTCCTGGCTCTCCCACTCGATCATCACCGCACAAGTGCAATACCAAAACACTCAGTCATACAGAGTGCAGAAGCGTAAACCCTTGACAGTAAATCTCTCATGGGATAGGAATGATTATGTCTCCTTACCACATTTTCTCATCAACTTCATATCATGAACTGGCTATACTCTTACAATGGTTGCTTGCTGTGTACCATGTTCTTTCTCATTTCTATGGCATCCGCTACTACTTTAGCTTCTGCCCAGGTGTTCTCGCCATTTACACTATGGCTTGCCATTCACTTGGCTCAATATTATACGCTATTCTTTAAATCTCTCTGCGCGCTGCTTGCTCTGCAGTTCATATTGCACACTTACAGTGTTTACTACTCAACCGATTACTCTTCGGTTCGAATTGCTGCTATCGAGGTTCCTCTTTATACTCTACTATTGTTCATATACTCATTGGCAATATACACATGCTCAAGTTTTACTACACCGCTCTAGCGGTTTCACATTACATACTTAGGTGGTAGCCTTTCTCTGGAGGATTCACGCAAATGCCGCTCCATAGGCCCCATAATAACAAGTGGTATCCCCACTCTAAGGTAGTGGTTCATTCTCCACTGTCTTATGCCTCTATGCATAGGTTTACAACGTTTAGATCTACAAGTTGCAGTTAGTTTACCGGCTTATAAGCCACATTGCCTCGCCATGATCCATGGGGTTTATACAGGTTTCCGCTTCTCCGTATACCATTAAATGGTTTGGAGGTATTACTGGGTTTTGATATGGTAGTTTCATCACGCTTCCAAACATGGAAGGCCCTTAAAGTATTTTGATACTAATTCATGCCCTCTAGCATTTTAGGGTATCCCGTGTTACGAGGGATCCCTTCGGGTTCTACCGAGTGTTTGCTTAAACACTTGTGTTCTCAACACGATGTTCGTTCAACTACTGTTGACTCCGGCACCCTTCTCGGATTGCTCCTGGGTGTTACTGAGTAATGCCATTACATCTGGCTTGTACTCATGGTTATGTTCAGTTGTGACTTCGCCTTGCGGCTATGTCCTTGACTATCCCGTTTAGGGTTGTAATGTCTCCTATTATTGGGTAGATCCTTGGTACCTTCTAATACCTTCTAGGTCTGGTCATTATTCTCTTCAGTGAGGTATAAAGTGGGAATTCTATCCCGTTTATCGTACATTAATAAGTTCATTTAGGCATTCGCCGTATTATTTACACTGGTATTCACCCAGTTATTAGGTATTTCCTGAGACATATCCAATGTCTGTACTTAATACTCTGTGCTTCTCGCGCTTATTAACGCTATATCCTTAGGTCCGTCACCTTATTGGTTTCTTGACTCCCTTATATTTGGTAAGCTTCCTTGTGTTCTTCGATCATTCGAGGTATCCAACTGTCTTGGTTTGGATTGGCTCTTTCGTCCGTAGTATGGAGTGGGCTACTTCCCGTGTTCTGTACTCTACTAGTATACATACATGGAGTATCTTATTGATATGTTACCACTTACCCGACTAACTCATAACTGGTCTGTCAGGCCCGCAAGCTCCTTCGGAGTGCGGTCGTTCCATGTCTCGTTTAGTATACCATAGTGTCGGTCACACGCCTAAGTGAAGTATTCTGTTGCCAACTCCTCTTATATCGTCCTATGATAACTTATCGTCATTCTCTGGTTTGGTTTTTTAAAAAAAATTGGGGGTTTTTGGAAAAATTTCATGTCTTGAAGAAAAATTTGAGTTGAAAATGAGATCTCCACGGCATTTCAATGCCGGTTGCTTCTTACCAAGTCTGACCTCTTGCAGACTGGTATGTTCCTTAATAAAGTGGTCAGGCTGTCAGGCCTTTCCGAAGTTTCATTTCAGAATTTCTTAGGGTTGTCTTGCCATATTGGCTTCTCTCGCCATTTTGGTACTTGCTAAGTACTGGTCGCTTGTCAAAGCTCCTCTTAATAGTCCGTTTTTACTGCACTTGCCGTGGCAAGTGCGCAGTACAGGCGGTTTTTAGGTTAACTAATACCGGTCACGGTATTGTTCACATTGTATCAGGTAGCCGTGACGGCTTTTCCTTAATTCTTTAGTTGGATAACTACTCCTTAGAGCTGCTTCTCACTCATCTTGACATGACCGCCATTCATTTAGGTGCTCCACCATTCTCGGAGTTCCTTAACTATTTTAATTCTATGCTTTTCCTCGTTGCTCGTTCCCACGTCTTTACTGTGGTTACCGAGGGTTAAGTCATTCAGGCACTACTGCTGTAGTCCTATTTGGGTGTATCCCGCAGTTATGCTTACAGCTGTCTAAGCTGTGCCCGTTAGGTATTGCAACCTCTTCGGGTGTGGCAGGGTGGGTGTACCTACTCTCAACTACGTTCTTAATTGGTTGGTATACCCTTAGTGGTATTACATATCATGGCGGTCCGTAGACATGTGTCTCGGTTTTTGTTATTATCATTGCTTCTCATTAATCCGCCTTCTTGCACGGTTAGTGCTTTCTTCTTGCTACTGCTTGACTAGCTAGGTTCTCGCGACTGCTAAGCATGTCGCCCCAGGCTGCCACAAATTCTGGTCTCCTTGGATTAGGATGTCTCGTTCCCTCGCCATTAAGTGCGGTTATTGTCGTTCCAGCGGGATCCGTCTCCGGGATTTCCGGTTCTCGGGATCTACCGCATGACAGGTTCTAGTTCATATCGAAATATTAAATAACTGCCAGATTGGGTTTCCCCGTCTCTCTGGCGTTCTTTCCCGAGCTTTCAATGCGGGGGTTGTGGAGGGCGGGTCTGGTATTGTAGGTATCCAGATCATACTGGAAGTTCCTAACTAGCGCATCTCTCACGCTACCACTCAACCCATAGCCCTAAGTCTCTAATTCCTAACTCGGTATTACCTAAGCTCGGTATTTCCAGTCATCAGAGCGATACTTCGCTCTGATACCATTTTTGTAACACCCCACCCGTTAATCTCGTCATTACCTCTTAACTGTTACTAATTACTCCTACTCACGCAGCGGAACTCTAATTACAACGAGGGGTGAAACAACGCCGTTAGCCACCCATGTGGCTAACCAGGCCTTTCTTACATACCGTAACGGTCTGATGAACTGGAACAACCGAGTACTTCATACAAATACAATACTCAATTCATACCCCTACTATACCGAGTCTACAATATACGGATGCCGATAACATACTCGGACTTACACCTCATTCAAACGCATAAGTAATTACAATCTAACTACCCATGCTCACTGCAGTCCCCGTCCTACTCTCTCGAACGGTGGTCAGCTTCAAGTACCTGCACACTAAAAACGTTCCCCCTAGGGGGTCAGCTTACGCTGCGCATGAAATTCGCATATACCGCGTGCTAACCGCGGTACGCCGACTACTTTGGGTCGGATATACATGGAGTTCATTTTAATCAAACAACATGCATCATGGCAATACAATATATATGTATATCACACAAGGAATCTACATCCAATCACGGAACACGATTCCTAACTAACATAACAATGTTGTTAGTGGTAACTGGTTACTCTTAGGCATTGAGGATTATTCCTCACTATGCCTTGTTTACTTATTCAATACCTCACCCTCTCTCTCGGGTTACTTATTCGTATACACACCCATTCTCTTGGGCTCTCCTTATACTTACCCATTCTCTCGGGTTACTCATACATATACACCCTTTCTCTCGGGTTATTTATACTCGTTATCTCACCCACACTCTTGGGTTATTCATACTCAAGCTCTTGTAGATTCTCGAGACACTACAGGTCTCCTACGTCACGCTTGTTACTCTTATTACATACTTAAGCCAAAACTCATGGCTCTCTAGCATAGTCTTACTTCCCCGGTTTCGACCCTACTCTGGGTCTAGCATGGTGGGAAGGTTCAACTAGCTCACGGAACTCTCTCTTAGTTCCTATCTCTTTTACTTAGGTCCGACTACTCTCGGACTACTCTCGTTCCCATACACTCCTCTCTCGGAGTAATAATAATATCATGTATATTAGTCTAGAAGCATCATTCTCGATGTTTCTAATGACTTTGGGAACTTTACTTAAATTCGGGTAATCTTAGGTTTAAGGGTTACCCTCACAATCATATGCTTATACATTAGGATATTTTCTTATACCGGGTAAAATCCTCATATAAGTGGTCGACCGTATCTCAAGGGAGTCACATAGTCCCTTAGGTCTCTTTTACCTTTCTTATATGTTTACATTATTGGACTAACTTCGATCCTCTCGATGGAGGTTCGTTTATCCCTCCACTCATATTTATTTCGTGGATTGTTGCAATAAGGTTTCCTAACCGTTGTCGGGTATTTACTCAACCCGTACATCTCCTCACATTCTAGGGAGTTTATATGTTTGCGTTATCATTACACTTAAATCGATAGTTTATGTGTGTTCGCATACTTCCATTGGTTATGTGACTACCCGTTCAACGGGTTTCTAGTCAATCAATACTCACTAAGAGTCGGTCTATGCACTACGTCAGACCACACCGGCATACAAGTATGTTAGGTCATACAACATACAACAATGCATGCATAACCAAACAAGGGATTATTTTCATGCTTTAATCTTGATTAAGCCGGCACACAAACACACAAATCAGAGTAACTCGGTTAGCATACGGGGCATGAGAAAATAATACCTTTCACCGGGGTTTTTACTTTTACCGTGTCATCTCACCAAGCTCGGGTCACGCACGGTTCTCTGATAATGTTTCAAACATTATTGTTAATACTAAGATCATACGGAACATAATTAAATGTTATTCCCGTAGTTACCCCGTTATCCCGTTATCTTGGTTTCACTCTTGTTCATTTGAGTTCTCACTTCTCAAACACTTCTAACACTTTCTTACACTTCTTAAGGCCTTTACATGTTACCAAACACGGCCTTAACATCTTATAACATCATTAACATTCAAACCCCCATCATTTACAACCTTTAAAATACTCTCTGTAGGTTTCTGGGGGTGGTCCGGGACATGGTCCTTACCCTAAGTCCCGGACCAATACTCATCACAACTCTCGGGTGGAATTTCAACACTGGTCCGGGACCTTGTCCCTATCCCAAGTCCCGGACCAAACACAGCCTGCACTCTCGGCCTAAATAAATGGGGTGGTCCGGGTCCTTGTCCATGGACTAGGTCCCGGACCCTGCTAAAACCTGCAACTCACATTATTTTTCAACCCCATTTCAATCCTTAATCCACACCCAATCCTCTTCTAATCTTTCCACAAGATTCCTACATGATTAATCACCTTTAAACATGCTCTAAACCTCTTCAAATCATGGGTTAAACCCTTACTCAAATTCTTGCCCAAAATCACAAATTTGCATCCTCCTTTTGCACTAATGCACACTTGTGCATTTTCTAACCTCTCTTGATACTTGCATTATTGCTCTCTCTTCATTTAACCATTCCAAAACTTCCAAGATAATGCACACCTCATACCAAGTTCCATGACTCACTCTTAAAGCCTAAAATTCTCATTCCTTTTTCCTAAAGCTCCTTAGGCATTCACACAAGTTCTTGCTACAGATTTTAGCATCAATCTCCTCTCTTTAAACAAGTATTCCCATGGTGATTTTCTAAGCCAAAACAACCACCATCAACACCTAGTTTTCTCTAGGTCATTACTTACTCACAACCATACACAATCCACTTAAATTTCTACACAAATTTCGCCATAACTTGGCTACATCTCTTAACATTACCCAAAGCTCATTTCCTCACATCATTCATCCTAAAGCTAGCCAAACCACAAGGGTTCTTTCAGCTCACATACAAATCCATCAATACTCATTAATTCCTCCAAAGGTAACACAATACATACATCATTAAATGCAAAGCTCCTTGGCTCTTAAATCAAGCATTAATTCGCAAGTGCATCAAGCACTACTACAACTCTTCCTCATCTCAACAAACCACATGTCATTACATGTTAGGGTTCATTAATTAATTTAACCCTTCCCAAAATACCAAAAGCATTAAGTTAGGCTCCAAGGTAAATTTGTTTACCTTAACTTCACAAGCCTTTACTCTTTTCACTCCTCTTCTTTCTCTTCTCTTTACTTTTGCTCGGGAATCGGCCAAAGGCCAAGAGATTGCCCATCTCCCATTCAATACACAAGGCAAGAAATGAGTTTAAGTAAAAACACTTAACCTCATTAATTAGAAATGCTTGAGGCTCTAAAATTAGTGATTACCTTGAAACCCTAGGATGAGGTTTTGATCAAGAATCAAAGAGTAACTCCCTCCAAGCTTTTAGGGATTGAAACAATGCTCATACAAGAGAATAAACAAGGCTCCTTTAGAGACCAAAATCGGCCAAGGTATAAGATAAGAACAAGACTTTTTCATGGATATTTTTACCTTGGGTGAATGAGGAAGCTTCAAGCTTTAAATGATGTGCTTCCCTCTTCAAATGGCCAACACCCACGAAAATGAAACTCCTCCTTTTCGAATTTTGAAAAGATAGAATGATAGAGGGTGTTGAGAGGATCACAAATACGTACTTATTTTTGAATTCGGAGCAAGGACGAGACTTGAGCAAGGAGAAGAAGATGGAGGAAGCTTGCTTGGCTCCCATGTCTCTCTGCACCAGAGAGGGAGGAAGGGAAACGTGGAGAAGGGGGGAAAAGAAAGAAAGGAAAATGAGAGGAAAGAGAGAGAGAAGGAAATGTTTATGGTTTTTACTTTTTACTTTTCTCTCTCCTCCTTTTCTTTCTCTCTTTATTTATTTGCTAGCTTATTATGTGAGTGTGTGTGAGAGGCTATTAAAACCGGCCCCCACTACATATTAAGCTGGAGCGTTTTTTTTCGGATTCTGACAGAAAACGCCCGTTATTTTACCCGTTTGGCACTATTCACTAACCGGGCCCGTTTTTTCGGATTTTCTCGTTTCTTTATTTTTAATGGTTATTAAACTTCCATTAATACTTAATTATAGTTATTTAATCAACTATAATTTTTACGGGTCCATTTGACCACTTAAAGTCACGTTTTCGGGTTTCCTCGAAAAACGTGCTTTAAAACTCCGTTATCGTTTTAATCCATTATTTGGATTCGTTTTCTTCGGGAATCACTCCCATATAATTAGGCCTAACTAAGCCTTAGGAATCCATCTCGGACCTCTCGAGATCATATTGGGCACTTACTCTCTCTGGCCCACGGTCCCTTCGGTTCTGATCAAACATTACACATATACATATCCTCAGGCACTCTGGTTGACTCACTCAACACAGGAACATCTCAGGGTACTCTCCCCGTCCCGCTGCCTTTGGAAAAATCACACCTGACACCGCCCCAACCGGTCACTTAGGACCGCCGCACGTACGGTGCAATGGTTTCAAAACCTGTACACGCCCACCGTTCTACTACCGTCATCAAGACTTAAGGCCACAGCCATCGGGGTGATAGCGGTTTTGAAAACCAGTTTTCATTTCCATCTTCATACTTGAAGAAAATTCTTTTTCAAAATCTGTTTGAAAATTCTTTTTAAAACATCACACAACTCCAAATCAAATTTATGGTAGCTGTATCTTTTCTTAGCGTGATTACTCGTGACCACTTATAGGGAGCTTCAAGAATCATCCAACCCTGATGTGATCAGCATCAGTGTTGAACTATCCTTCCACCCCAATTTGTGTTCGGTTTCCCTTGATCGCTAGCAGACCGAGTTCCACCTCCCACATCAGTTTCAAACAATCAGATAGACAAACATTTTCGTTTTCTATCTTTTACTCTTTCTAGTCATATTCACGAAACAATTCGTTTCAATTAATCTCTAGTTCCTGGTACTTAGGTCATTTGTCATTCTCATTGCTTCACTACTTTACCTAGGTATTCCATACTTATGGCTTCTTTTACCCAAATTGTTGCTCAATTTAAAACACATAACATACAACTCCAAAGGATGGAACTCACTCCATCTATCATTCTCAAATAAAATCACCTAGGGAACTCACTCCCTCTTAGGTTACACATCGGTTTCATGCCGATTCATACTCATCGTATCTCATGTCTAATCTCACTAGACATATACTATAGGGATTCTCATTCCCCAGGAGTTTCTCTACTCCTCTTTTCATATTTATTACATACACATTACTCGCATCTCTCATGCACAATACTCATACTTACGCGATGAATGGGTAGACATGTTGATGTAACATGAGTTCCAATTATCAAAACAATTTCTTTTTGTGCTATGCACATAGTAGTTTACGCACCAATATGTAAAACATACTCTAAGCGGTTTCTCGCCCTACCCCCCTTAAAAGGGGTTACGCCCGCGTAACCAACCATATGTTATCACTGAACATTGGTTCATTAATTCGAGTATTATGAAGTGTTTTAACTTCAGTACGGTTAATTAACTCATAACCGGGTTCGGTTCTAGCCTCTAAGGCTTCAAGGGGTTTATGACATAGGTATACTTAACCCTGAATCACGGTCCACAAGCTTCTGCTGCGTGACCTGATAACTAGAGCTTAATTCGCTCTTTGGTATTCTCAATGTATTTCAATCGTCGCTTGGTATCTCTTACCGTATGCGAATTCGATGAGTTATAGATTTTCTCTCCAACTCTCTGGAAATCTACTTGTATAACTCTGTATACCTTCGTGGTTATTCGCTTACTTTTCCCGACTTATTGTCGGTTGAGGTCAAGCTACTACTTAGCATGTAGTGCTTCCTCGTTTAATAGTGGTTCATGGATTATGTTTGTTTCTTGGTTCTGTGCCAGAGTTCTTCATTCATACTGCTCTGTATTTTTCCACATATCGATCCTGGGCCCTGTGGGTTACTGCCCACGTTCTTTGTGCATCTTTGGCCAATGGCCGCACGGTTATCTCCCTAGATTCTCACTCAACAGGCTTCGTTGACATTTCTCAATTCCTGGCTCTCCCACTCGATCATCACCGCACAAGTGCAATACCAAAACACTCAGTCATACAGAGTGCAGAAGCGTAAACCCTTGACAGTAAATCTCTCATGGGATAGGAATGATTATGTCTCCTTACCACATTTTCTCATCAACTTCATATCATGAACTGGCTATACTCTTACAATGGTTGCTTGCTGCGTACCATGTTCTTTCTCATTTCTATGGCATCCGCTACTACTTTAGCTTCTGCCCAGGTGTTCTCGCCATTTACACTATGGCTTGCCATTCACTTGGCTCAATATTATACGCTATTCTTTAAATCTCTCTGCGCGCTGCTTGCTCTGCAGTTCATATTGCACACTTACAGTGTTTACTACTCAACCGATTACTCTTCGGTTCGAATTGCTGCTATCGAGGTTCCTCTTTATACTCTACTATTGTTCATTAACTCATTGGCAATATACACATGCTCAAGTTTTACTACACCGCTCTAGCGGTTTCACATTACATACTTAGGTGGTAGCCTTTCTCTGGAGGATTCACGCAAATGCCGCTCCATAGGCCCCATAATAACAAGTGGTATCCCCACTCTAAGGTAGTGGTTCATTCTCCACTGTTCCTCTTATGCCTCTATGCATAGGTTTACAACGTTTAGATCTACAAGTTGCAGTTAGTTTACCGGCTAATAAGCCACATTGCCTCGCCATGCTCCATGCGGGCTGTTTATACAGGTTTCCGCTTCTCCGTATACCATTAAATGGTTTGGAGGTATTACTGGGTTTTGATATGGTAGTTTCATCACGCTTCCAAACATGGAAGGCCCTTAAAGTATTTTGATACTAATTCATGCCCTCTAGCATTTTAGGGTATCCCGTGTTACGAGGGATCCCTTCGGGTTCTACCCGAGTGTTTGCTTAAACACTTGTGTTCTCAACACGATGTTTCGTTCAACTACTGTTGACTCCGGCACCCTTCTCGGATTGCTCCTGGGTGTTACTGAGTAATGCCATTACATCTGGCTTGTACTCATGGTTATGTTCAGTTGTGACTTCGCCTTGCGGCTATGTCCTTGACTATCCCGTTTAGGGTTGTAATGTCTCCTATTATTGGGTAGATCCTTGGTACCTTCTAATACCTTCTAGGTCTGGTCATTATTCTCTTCAGTGAGGTATAAAGTGGGAATTATATCCCGTTTATCGTACATTAATAAGTTCATTTAGGCATTCGCCGTATTATTTACACTGGTATTCACCCAGTTATTAGGTATTTCCTGAGACATATCCAATGTCTGTACTTAATACTCTGTGCTTCTCGCGCTTATTAACGCTATATCCTTAGGTCCGTCACCTTATTGGTTTCTTGACTCCCTTATATTTGGTAAGCTTCCTTGTGTTCTTCGATCATTCGAGGTATCCAACTGTCTTGGTTTGGATTGGCTCTTTCGTCCGTAGTATGGAGTGGGCTACTTCCCGTGTTCCGTACTCTACTAGTATACATACATGGAGTATCTTATTGATACGTTACCACTTACCCGACTAACTCATAACTGGTCTGTCAGGCCCGCAAGCTCCTTCGGAGTGCGGTCGTTCCATGTCTCGTTTAGTATACCATAGTGTCGGTCACACGCCTAAGTGAAGTATTCTGTTGCCAACTCCTCTTATATCGTCCTATGATAACTTATCGTCATTCTCTGGTTTGGTTTTTTTAAAAAAAAAATTGGGGGTTTTTGGAAAAATTTCATGTCTTGAAGAAAAATTTGAGTTGAAAATGAGATCTCCACGGCATTTCAATGCCGGTTGCTTCTTACCAAGTCTGACCTCTTGCAGACTGGTATTGTTATACCCAAAATTTCAACCCCCCCGGAGTAGTCTCTAAGGCATACGTGTTACAAAGGGCAAAGTGGTCAAAATGCACCAATGTAGGATTTTCCAAGGACATTCTCGGGATTTTCTATTTTTCATATGACTTGTTCATTATCTCCAAACACTTCCAAACATCATGGTCATTATGAAAGGTATTTCATGATTCTCTGATAATATTTATTCTGGAAATTTAGCTTTTAATTCATATTATAAGCTAATTTCTGTAATAATTAACACATGAAATAGCCTCAAAATAGAAATTAAAAGGTTTCCAAAATTAAAATAAAAGTGTCACATGGTTACCATGACTACATACAGTCATAAACCTGAAATTATTTTATTGGGAACCTTATCCCAAAATTTAAAAGAGAAATTCAATCATTTTTGCAATTTTCTCTCTCCTCTGGAAAATACCGAAATGAAAACAAAATGTCATGAAATTTTAACACAAGATAGAGGATGTCTTTTAAAGACTAATGCCGTTGGAATTTCGTTATTTCGACTTTCCAATAATTAGTTATGAATTATGGGAGATTCCATATTGTGCGATTTTTATCTAATCGACTATTTATCAAAATAATCCGATTCCAACTCTCAAAATTCCTAAAAATCATTATTTACCTTCAGTTAAATTTTCATAATTTTTATCGGCTTGCAACACATTCTAAAAAATCAGATTCCCTTAGAGCACAAAATCAGTCTTTTAGATAAAGATCTTGCTCTATCAATTTGACCATGCTCTTTCTATAAAAGGACCCCCCAAGAACGAACTAGGGCAGAGGAGATCATCCCCAAAGTCAGAGAACTCAGCCGTCAACCCACTTCCAACGTTTTTGCAACCCCGAGCCTCGAATCTATACCGAAATCATCCCGAAATCACCAAAAAACACATTCCTTCTTCTCCCATTGAGATTCCTAGCACCAAAACACAAAAATACAGAAGCAAACCGTGGCTAACAATACAAGGGAAGGAGCCAGAAGCTTGGGTCAAAGTCGAACCGGATCGGCCATCAACGAAGCTCTCGAAGATTCCCGACGTGAAGGAACAATCAAATCCCGAAGTCAAAACAGGTTGGAATTTGACTTCCTTAACCCCTCTGATCAGAATACACTTATGTGTGAAATTTCTAATCGAATTGACTTTTTATTGCTTCTGAATTAAGGTTTGTTTGTGTTTCTGTCTAATAACTTGTTAACTAAGTTTCGTATTAATTTTGACTTCAAATTGAATTCTTTCAATCACTAACGTCTTGTACATCTTTTAGGCTACACGCCCATAAAATTTGAGCCAAAAACCTTCGGGAACAGCCTCAACGTCGCCGTCCGAGGGCGGTCCGCACCCACGGACGTCATGTCCGGGGTCCCGGACTCCCTGTCCGTAAGCTCGGACGCCCACGGACGGCGGCGGGATTTTTAAATTTTAAAAATTTAGGTTTTCTAATAATGTCCGGGCCCACGGACAGCCTGTCTGTGGCCCCGGACTTTACAATTTTCTGTTTTCTGTTTAATTCGACTTTTATTTTCATATAGGTTAACAGGGGTCCGTGGTCTCGGACATTAGGTCCGTGGCTACGGATGGAAACAAAGTTTGACCTAATTCTGCCTCCGAAACCCTAGTTTAGGTAATTTTAATTTCCACTTTAATTTTCTGTCAAAAAACGTTAAAAAATAAAAAAAACAGAAGCGCGCACCTAGGTTAAAAACAACTTTGTAGAAAGCCGTAATTGAACCAAGTAGAGGAAAAACGACCTAGGAAGGGTAATGAAAGTAATTTGAACCCTAATTAAGTCGAATATCAAGCCCCCGAACCCGAACTCTCCTTTCCTAATTTGATCTAGGTTAAAATTAGGTGGCGACTCATAATAGGTTCCAGTGAGCTAGCTTAGGCTTTAATAATTATTGTTATATGACATAGTTATTAATCTTAGGCTATAAGTGGACCTAAAACCCGATTAGATCCCAATCAAGTTAATCCACATAGGATAGGGTTTAAAATCGAGGCTCACAGACTGGCGACTCTGCTGGGGACAAGATTCTTAATATTAACTTGTTTAATTTTAAGAAAGAGGGTTAACTTGAAAATGTTTATTTATGGCTTTATTACTTGTTTGTTTACTTTTGCGCACTTTAATTTATGTACCTTTGCATCATATGAGAGCGAGGGTCCACGCAAACCAACTTCACCCTGGGACCCGTTTGAGGGTCCCCTGTCAGCGACTCACACCTTTTAGGTGATGTGAATAAGTGGGGGAAAAGAGGAGGATGTCGTCTAACCACATCCCCTTAATACCTGGGCCTTAGCCCCAAGCGTTTTCCTGGCAGTGTCCTTACCTAGCCCATTGTTTGGTCAGTCAAAGACCCGGCCGCAGACGCACACCTTCAGGTGATGTGAAAAAAGTGGGGAAGCCCAAAGAGAATAGCGTGCAAGCCCTATTCCTTTGTGGCGACCTGGGCCCGAGCCCCAAGCACCTCTCCGGATCGATCCATACCCAAATTGATTTAACCGTCAAGTGAGGACATGTTGGATTTGTGTGGGCCTTGTTTGCTTGTATGATCGGCCCACTACGCAGCCTAGAAATTGATAGGAACCTCTCCTACCTCAACTCAGCCCAACCCGAATTGGCAGCTTTATCGTTTACGGCCCAGAGGCCCTGTTTGGTTTGATATGTGTGTCATTTGGGCTTCGGCCCAAAAGTTTAGACTTTGGTGATTTCTCTTTCAGCCTAATTTGAATTATCAATTTAGTTCTAGGCCCATGAAAAACAAATCTACCTAAAGCAGTCCATAAGACATGAAAATCAATCAGGCTTTTCCATTTCGGCCCAAGGCCCATTCTAGTCTAGGTGAACCTTTTGTTCGGGCCCTGGCCCAAAGTCCTAGATCTAGGTGTCATACCTTTTAGGCCCACTCAAAACTATTTGTTTAGGTTTCAACTCATTCAAATTCAAGATAATTTTTCATTCATTGTAGTTTCTGGCCTCAAGGCCCAACAGGAACATCAAACAAATCTTAGACTTCAAAGTTTCTCTCTCGGCCCAGTGGTCCATTCATAGTTCATATGGCTTCCTTCAGCCTGTACATATCACCTCCAGATTAAGGGCCTTCAGGCCCACACAGAGTCCAAGAAGAAGACGGTCACGGTCATCTTAACGACATCCTAGCAGTCAAGAGCTCGAGTCTTTAGCATGCCGACATCAGACGGTTCAGCAGAGTTCAAATTCAAGGGAAAGTTTAGGGATCCCATGCATTCTACTGCATAACTTGCTAAAACATTCATCTTTCAAATGCATCGCTCAAAGTTTTCAAAGAATGATCGTTTTCAAACCACCGATAAGAAGCATCGATTTTTCATTTTCTTCCTCATGTTCACAAATGGATGACATTTTCGAGTCTAAAGGGTAACAAAAAAGATTTTATTTCACACAAGTTTCTTTTGAGAAAATGGTTCATGAAATAATTATTTCCCACAATGGCATGCAAAGACTTGTATTTTGTTTCCGAAATTTTGAACATGCC
The DNA here is from genome assembly GCA_023374045.1 of Limonium bicolor. Lineage (NCBI taxonomy): Eukaryota > Viridiplantae > Streptophyta > Magnoliopsida > Caryophyllales > Plumbaginaceae > Limonium > Limonium bicolor. The sequence goes on from CM041778.1 coordinate 229,955,440, forward strand.
TTACCAAACCCCACAGCTCATCCCAAGACATCCAAATAACCCCCAAAGCGGTTCCAAATCCATATCTTTTAAATTGTTGTCATTAACCCCAAATCAATACTGGGGGCAATCTGAGTTTAGGTACGTCATCTTTCATCTTTCGTTTAAGCGTGTGAACTAGTCTCTAAGTGAAATTCACGAGAGTGTCTTGAGCGGAAAAACCATGAGTGAATGAGCGTGTCACTTTTACACGACTCCGGTGAGACCACATTCAAAGGTGAGGTAAACGGCATAACTCCGACCGAAGGAGATAATTTGTAAATTTACTCTTAGATCTGCGAAAAGTAACAAAGAATGGATACACAACTATCAGGAATGACGAAGCACCTAGGTACAGCACCACATAGCCAAAAGCTTGTAAACCCTGTCATTAAACCCTAGGCACCCCCACTGAGCCTTTCATATATCCCTTTTCGATATTATGAGCTCCACAAATAACCTAGCCAATGATGAATGTTCGACCCGGTGACCAAAGGAAGCGAGGAGCCTGACTCTCAGATAACACTCTCATCAGTCCAAAGAAGCAACGCCGCTGTTAGCGTGACAAAGTGATCCGCAAATGGTCCCAGAGTGACACAGGATCCAAAGAGCTCACATCGAAGCAGCTCTCGAAGCCCAAAACCGGGAAACACAAGAACCCCGAAGGCAAAATCAATAAAGGATAAAGAAAGAAAAAAGGCAAACCCGAAGCGCCTCGAAGAAGTCCAAATGACAAAAAAAAAAGAAATGGTGTAAAGGACAACTCCAAAAGTCCAGGTCCAGAAGCTCGAAAACAACGTCAACATGAAGCAGTAAGACAACTTCAAGACAATGAAGATGAATCCGAGAGAAGACGCAAGTTGCAGCTTTGGTCACCCATTTAAGCTCCACATACCTCAAATATCCCTCCATGATCCCGTCGTCTTTCATCGCACCCTATGGCCACGTTATAAGCTTTAAAGACTTCCGACTTGATAGTTGTGTGTCCTATCACGTGAAAGTAACAGATCAAATGCGTAAATCCATCAAATATCGAATTCAATGGTTTAGAAGTTAGGACCATGAGCGAGAAATGAGTGCAAACACCGACCACATCGAGTGTAGGTTAGGAAGCACCACGTCAAAGAATAAGCCTCAACCCTGTGAGGATGAGACTTGTTCGCACGTTTAATCAAAGAAAATACTGGGGGCAATCGATCGTTCCGATCGATTGCCATGAACTCTAGCTCGGATTGTCCTAGGGAAAAATACTGGGGGCAATTGTTGGTTCCAACAATTGCCATGTCAACACCAATTAAAACCCAAAGCTCGAGCACCACCATCCCACCACAGGCACACATAAGTCCTTACCACCACACACACACTCTCAAGCCCGTCATTGGCCTTGACCTCCATCCAAAATCACAACCCAATCCCAGGTCTGTCACAAATCCTGAACACCGGCGAAAGCCTTCAGCACCACAACAAACACCACACACTTCCACCAATGACATGTTCATTTTTCAAGAAACAAATTGCGGATATAAATTTTTAGTCAGGAAATGATCATTTCACTTTCCTTTTTCAGCAGAGTCTTTCTCAAGCATTGCCATGTTTGACATATTCTTCAACAGTTTCTTGTTTTGGCAAGCTTCCAACAAACACTTTAGTTGCATTTTACAACTTTTGCATAACACCTCAACAATGCCAAGTTTGGCACCTTTTCCAACAGTTTCCTGTTTTGAACAAGTATCTTTCATATATTTTGATTGCATACATTGCCATAATTGGCACTCCGGTAATCATTTTTTATCATTTGCACGAGACCATTATCTTTCTAACTCATTTTTAGCTCGAGACCCAAAATCAGTGCGAGACCCATCATTTTCAAGACTTTAGTACGAGACTTCAGTGCGAGACCATGCACCTTCATCAGTGCGAGACCATGCATCTTCATCAGTGCGATACCATCACTTTCGTCAGTGCGAGGCCTATCATCTTCATCAGTGCGAGACCTATCATCTTCATCAGTGCGAGACCTATCACCTTCATCAGCGCGAGACCGAGCATCATCATCCAGTGCGAGACCAGTACGAGACCTAGTATCATCTTCAGTGCGAGACAAGTACGAGACAGAGCGTGATCTAAGTTGGCGGGGCAGAGGCAATAAGTCCCCATCTTTATGTCAACTTGCTTTGGGATCAACGAATGGTGGGCAAAGGCAATAAGTCCCCAGGGTTTTTACCAGGAGTTATCCCTGCACACCGGCTTGGGGGGCGATGGCAATAAGTCCACATTGGGTCCAGCCAGGAGCATCGGCATGGGTTTCGGTCCCCAGAAGCATCCGAGCATCATCAACATCATCAATATCATCAGCATCATCAACATCATCAATATCATTAGCATCATTAGCATCACTAGCATATCAGCATTCCTACATACACTTTGATTGTAATTTGATATGCACATCATCATAGCCACGTTTGGCACTTTCATAATCAACTTTCATCATGATCATTTGCATAAAGTTTGCCTTGCATCCGTCTGCATGAAACTCCTCATCATAGACTAAGAGATACAGATTCTCGCCCCGGAGATACAGATTCTTCAGAGATACAGATTCTCATCCCGAAGATACAGATTCTTCAGAGATACAGATTCTCGCCCCGGAGATACAGATTCTTCAGAGATACAGATTCTCATCCCGAAGATACAGATTCTTCAGAGATACAGATTCTCAACTGAAGATACAGATTCTTCAGAGATACAGATTCTCACCACGAAGATACAGATTCTTCAAGATACAGATTCTCATCCATAAATACAGACTCTTCAGAGATACAGATTCTCACCCGTAGATTCAGATACAGATTCTCATCCATAGATACAAACTCTTCAGAGATACAGATTCTCACCCGTAGATTCAGATACAGATTCTCACCACGAAGATGCAGATTCTTTACAGATACAAATTCTCACCTGAGTTGAAGAACTCACCCTCAAGCTTGTCATAAGTCTTACCCACTTCCTTAGCACCTGCCACGTTTGGCACTCTCTGTCCTTAACCTTTTACACACACTTCGGAATAGGTTCCGGTCCCTAGATGCACCTAGGTCATACAATTCATCATCACATTAAGCACGTTTCACTCATTATAGGTAGTCAGCGCCTTAGAATAGCTTGACATCATTTTCATCGTTTAGGTAGTCAACGCCTTAGAATCGCTTGACATTACTTCATCTTATAGGTAGTCAACGCCTTAGAATCGCTTGACATCTTCTCATTCTCACTCATAGGTAGTCAGCGCCTTAGAATAGCTCGACGCAATCTGCATATAGGGCCTTTTAAGATCTAAAATTTTGGGGTATCACTCAGGCATCAACTAGTCTTTTCATCTTCATTACAAAGCCTAGTTGACGGGGGGCAATCTGTTATACCCAAAATTTCAACCCCCCCGGAGTAGTCTCTAAGGCATACGTGTTACAAAGGGCAAAGTGGTCAAAATGCACCAATGTAGGATTTTCCAAGGACATTCTCGGGATTTTCTATTTTTCATATGACTTGTTCATTATCTCCAAACACTTCCAAACATCATGGTCATTATGAAAGGTATTTCATGATTCTCTGATAATATTTATTCTGGAAATTTAGCTTTTAATTCATATTATAAGCTAATTTCTTTAATAATTAACACATGAAATAGCCTCAAAATAGAAATTAAAAGGTTTCCAAAATTAAAATAAAAGTGTCACATGGTTACCATGACTACATACAGTCATAAACCTGAAATTATTTTGGGAACCTTATCCCAAAATTTAAAAGAGAAATTCAATCATTTTTGCAATTTTCTCTCTCCTCTGGAAAATACCGAAATGAAAACAAAATGTCATGAAATTTTAACACAAGATAGAGGATGATTTTTAGAGACTAATGCCGTTGGAATTTCGTTATTTCGACTTTCCAATAATTAGAATTATGGGAGATTCCATATTGTGCGATTTTTATCTAATCGACTATTTATCAAAATAATCCGATTCCAACTCTCAAAATTCCTAAAAATCATTATTTACCTTCAGTTAAATTTTCATAATTTTTATCGGCTTGCAACACATTCTAAAAAATCAGATTCCCTTAGAGCACAAAATCAGTCTTTTAGATAAAGATCTTGCTCTATCAATTTGACCATGCTCTTTCTATAAAAGGACCCCCCAAGAACGAACTAGGGCAGAGGAGATCATCCCCAAAGTCAGAGAACTCAGCCGTCAACCCACTTCCAACGTTTTTGCAACCCCGAGCCTCGAATCTATACCGAAATCATCCCGAAATCACCAAAAAACACATTCCTTCTTCTCCCATTGAGATTCCTAGCACCAAAACACAAAAATACAGAAGCAAACCGTGGCTAACAATACAAGGAAGAAGGAGCCAGAAGCTTGGGTCAAAGTCGAACCGGATCGGCCATCAACGAAGCTCTCGAAGATTCCCGACGTGAAGGAACAATCAAATCCCGAAGTCAAAACAGGTTGGAATTTGACTTCCTTAACCCCTCTGATCAGAATACACTTATGTGTGAAATTTCTAATCGAATTGACTTTTTATTGCTTCTGAATTAAGGTTTGTTTGTGTTTCTGTCTAATAACTTGTTAACTAAGTTTCGTATTAATTTTGACTTCAAATTGAATTCTTTCAATCACTAACGTCTTGTACATCTTTTAGGCTACACGCCCATAAAATTTGAGCCAAAAACACCTTCGGGAACAGCCTCAACGTCGCCGTCCGAGGGCGGTCCGCACCCACGGACGTCATGTCCGGGGTCCCGGACTCCCTGTCCGTAAGCTCGGACGCCCACGGACGGCGGCGGGATTTTTAAATTTTAAAAATTTAGGTTTTCTAATAATGTCCGGGCCCACGGACAGCCTGTCCGTGGCCCCGGACTTTACAATTTTCTGTTTTCTGTTTAATTCGACTTTTATTTTCATATAGGTTAACAGGGGTCCGTGGTCTCGGACATTAGGTCCGTGGCTACGGATGGAAACAAAATTTGACCTAATTCTGCCTCCGAAACCCTAGTTTAGGTAATTTTAATTTCCACTTTAATTTTCTGTCAAAAAACGTTAAAAAATAAAAAAAACAGAAGCGCGCACCTAGGTTAAAAACAACTTTGTAGAAAGCCGTAATTGAACCAAGTAGAGGAAAAACGACCTAGGAAGGGTAATGAAAGTAATTTGAACCCTAATTAAGTCGAATATCAAGCCCCCGAACCCGAACTCTCCTTTCCTAATTTGATCTAGGTTAAAATTAGGTGGCGACTCATAATAGGTTCCAGTGAGCTAGCTTAGGCTTTAATAATTATTGTTATATGACATAGTTATTAATCTTAGGCTATAAGTGGACCTAAAACCCGATTAGATCCCAATCAAGTTAATCCACATAGGATAGGGTTTAAAATCGAGGCTCACAGGTATGTTCCTTAATAAAGTGGTCAGGCTGTCAGGCCTTTCCGAAGTTTCATTTCAGAATTTCTTAGGGTTGTCTTGCCATATTGGCTTCTCTCGCCATTTTGGTACTTGCTAAGTACTGGTCGCTTGTCAAAGCTCCTCTTAATAGTCCGTTTTTACTGCACTTGCCGTGGCAAGTGCGCAGTACAGGCGGTTTTTAGGTTAACTAATACCGGTCACGGTATTGTTCACATTGTATCAGGTAGCCGTGACGGCTTTTCCTTAATTCTTTAGTTGGATAACTACTCCTTAGAGCTGCTTCTCACTTATCTTGACATGACCGTCATTCATTTAGGTGCTCCACCATTCTCGGAGTTCCTTAACTATTTTAATTCTATGCTTTTCCTCGTTGCTCGTTCCCACGTCTTTACTGTGGTTACCGAGGGTTAAGTCATTCAGGCACTACTGCTGTAGTCCTATTTGGGTGTATCCCGCAGTTATGCTTACAGCTGTCTAAGCTGTGCCCGTTAGGTATTGCAACCTCTTCGGGTGTGGCAGGGTGGTGTACCTACTCTCAACTACGTTCTTAATTGGTTGGTATACCCTTAGTGGTATTACATATCATGGCGGTCCGTAGACATGTGTCTCGGTTTTTGTTATTACCATTGCTTCTCATTAATCCGCCTTCTTGCACGGTTAGTGCTTTCTTCTTGCTACTGCTTGACTAGCTAGGTTCTCGCGACTGCTAAGCATGTCGCCCCAGGCTGCCACAAATTCTGGTCTCCTTGGATTAGGATGTCTCGTTCCCTCGCCATTAAGTGCGGTTATTGTCGTTCCAGCGGGATCCGTCTCCGGGATTTCCGGTTCTCGGGATCTACCGCATGACAGGTTCTAGTTCATATTGAAATATTAAATAACTGCCAGATTGGGTTTCCCCGTCTCTCTGGCGTTCTTTCCCGAGCTTTTAATGTGGGGGTTGTGGAGGGCGGGTCTGGTATTGTAGGTATCCAGATCATACTGGAAGTTCCTAACTAGCGCATCTCTCACGCTACCACTCAACCCATAGCCCTAAGTCTCTAATTCCTAACTCGGTATTACCTAAGCTCGGTATTTCCAGTCATCAGAGCGATACTTCGCTCTGATACCATTTTTGTAACACCCCACCCGTTAATCTCGTCATTACCTCTTAACTGTTACTAATTACTCCTACTCACGCAGCGGAACTCTAATTACAACGAGGGGTGAAACAACTTCGTTAGCCACCCATGTGGCTAACCAGGCCTTTCTTACATACCGTAACGGTCTGATGAACTGGAACAACCGAGTACTTCATACAAATACAATACTCAATTCATACCCCTACTATACCGAGTCTACAATATACGGATGCCGATAACATACTCGGACTTACACCTCATTCAAACGCATAAGTAATTACAATCTAACTACCCATGCTCACTGCAGTCCCCGTCCTACTCTCTCGAACGGTGGTCAGCTTCAAGTACCTGCACACTAAAAACGTTCCCCCTAGGGGGTCAGCTTACGCTGCGCATGAAATTCGCATATATCGCGTGCTAACCGCGGTACGCCGACTACTTTGGGTCAGATATACATGGAGTTCATTTTAATCAAACAACATGCATCATGGCAATACAATATATATGTATATCACACAAGGAATCTACATCCAATCACGGAACACGATTCCTAACTAACATAACAATGTTGTTAGTGGTAACTGGTTACTCTTAGGCATTGAGGATTATTCCTCACTATGCCTTGTTTACTTATTCAATACCTCACCCTCTCTCTCGGGTTACTTATTCGTATACACACCCATTCTCTTGGGCTACTCATCCTTATACTTACCCATTCTCTCGGGTTACTCATACATATACACACCCCTTTCTCTCGGGTTATTTATACTCGTTATCTCACCCACACTCTTGGGTTATTCATACTCAAGCTCTTGTAGATTCTCGAGACACTACAGGTCTCCTACGTCACGCTTGTTACTCTTATACATACTTAAGCCAAAACTCATGGCTCTCTAGCATAGTCTTACTTCCCCGGTTTCGACCCTACTCTGGGTCTAGCATGGTGGGAAGGTTCAACTAGCTCACGGAACTCTCTCTTAGTTCCTATCTCTTTTACTTAGGTCCGACTACTCTCGGACTACTCTCGTTCCCATACACTCCTCTCTCGGAGTAATAATATCATGTATATTAGTCTAGAAGCATCATTCTCGATGTTTCTAATGACTTTGGGAACTTTACTTAAATTCGGGTAATCTTAGGTTTAAGGGTTACCCTCACAATCATATGCTTATACATTAGGATATTTTCTTATACCGGGTAAAATCCTCATATAAGTGGTCGACCGTATCTCAAGGGAGTCACATAGTCCCTTAGGTCTCTTTTACCTTTCTTATATGTTTACATTATTGGACTAACTTCGATCCTCTCGATGGAGGTTCGTTTATCCCTCCACTCATATTTATTTCGTGGATTGTTGCAATAAGGTTTCCTAACCGTTGTCGGGTATTTACTCAACCCGTACATCTCCTCACATTCTAGGGAGTTTATATGTTTGCGTTATCATTACACTTAAATCGATAGTTTATGTGTGTTCGCATACTTCCATTGGTTATGTGACTACCCGTTCAACGGGTATCTAGTCAATCAATACTCACTAAGAGTCGGTCTATGCACTACGTTAGACCACACCGGCATACAAGTATGTTAGCTCATACAACATACAACAATGCATGCATAACCAAACAAGGGATTATTTTCATGCTTTAATCTTGATTAAGCCGGCACACAAACACACAAATCAGAGTAACTCGGTTAGCATACGGGGCATGAGAAAATAATACCTTTCACCGGGGTTTTTACTTTTACCGTGTCATCTCACCAAGCTCGGGTCACGCACGGTTCTCTGATAATGTTTCAAACATTATTGTTAATACTAAGATCATACGGAACATAATTAAATGTTATTCCCGTAGTTACCCCGTTATCCCGTTATCTTGGTTTCACTCTTGTTCATTTGAGTTCTCACTTCTCAAACACTTCTAACACTTTCTTACACTTCTTAAGGCCTTTACATGTTACCAAACACGGCCTTAACATCTTATAACATCATTAACATTCAAACCCCCATCATTTACAACCTTTAAAATACTCTCTGTAGGTTTCTGGGGGTGGTCCGGGACTTGGTCCTTACCCTAAGTCCCGGACCAATACTCATCACAACTCTCGGGTGGAATTTCAACACTGGTCCGGGACCTTGTCCCTATCCCAAGTCCCGGACCAAACACAGCCTGCACTCTCGGCCTAAATAAATGGGGTGGTCCGGGTCCTTGTCCATGGACTAGGTCCCGGACCCTGCTAAAACCTGCAACTCACATTATTTTTCAACCCCATTTCAATCCTTAATCCACACCCAATCCTCTTCTAATCTTTCCACATGATTCCTACATGATTAATCACCTTTAAACATGCTCTAAACCTCTTCAAATCATGGGTTAAACCCTTACTCAAATTCTTGCCCAAAATCACAAATTTGCATCCTCCTTTTGCACTAATGCACACTTGTGCATTTTCTAACCTCTCTTGATACTTGCATTATTGCTCTCTCTTCATTTAACCATTCCAAAACTTCCAAGATAATGCACACCTCATACCAAGTTCCATGACTCACTCTTAAAGCCTAAAATTCTCATTCCTTTTTCCTAAAGCTCCTTAGGCATTCACACAAGTTCTTGCTACAGATTTTAGCATCAATCTCCTCTCTTTAAACAAGTATTCCCATGGTGATTTTCTAAGCCAAAACAACCACCATCAACACCTAGTTTCTCTAGGTCATTACTTACTCACAACCATACACAATCCACTTAAATTTCTACACAAATTTCGCCATAACTTGGCTACATCTCTTAACATTACCCAAAGCTCATTTCCTCACATCATTCATCCTAAAGCTAGCCAAACCACAAGGGTTCTTTCAGCTCACATACAAATCCATCAATACTCATTAATTCCTCCAAAGGTAACACAATACATACATCATTAAATGCAAAGCTCCTTGGCTCTTAAATCAAGCATTAATTCGCAAGTGCATCAAGCACTACTACAACTCTTCCTCATCTCAACAAACCACATGTCATTACATGTTAGGGTTCATTAATTAATTTAACCCTTCCCAAAATACCAAAAGCATTAAGTTAGGCTCCAAGGTAAATTTGTTTACCTTAACTTCACAAGCCTTTACTCTTTTCACTCCTCTTCTTTCTCTTCTCTTTACTTTTGCTCGGGAATCGGCCAAAGGCCAAGAGATTGCCCATCTCCCATTCAATACACAAGGCAAGAAATGAGTTTAAGTAAAAACACTTAACCTCATTAATTAGAAATGCTTGAGGCTCTAAAATTAGTGATTACCTTGAAACCCTAGGATGAGGTTTTGATCAAGAATCAAAGAGTAACTCCCTCCAAGCTTTTAGGGATTGAAACAATGCTCATACAAGAGAATAAACAAGGCTCCTTTAGAGACCAAAATCGGCCAAGGTATAAGATAGAGAAAACAAGACTTTTTCATGGATATTTTTACCTTGGGTGAATGAGGAAGCTTCAAGCTTTAAAATGATGTGCTTCCCTCTTCAAATGGCCAACACCCACGAAAATGAAACTCCTCCTTTTCGAATTTTGAAAAGATAGAATGATAGAGGGTGTTGAGAGGATCACAAATACGTACTTATTTTTGAATTCGGAGCAAGGACGAGACTTGAGCAAGGAGAAGAAGATGGAGGAAGCTTGCTTGGCTCCCATGTCGCTCTGCACCAGAGAGGGAGGAAGGGAAACGTGGAGAAGGAGGGAAAAGAAGAAGAAAGGAAAATGAGAGGAAAGAGAGAGAGAAGGAAATGTTTATGGTTTTTACTTTTTACTTTTCTCTCTCCTCCTTTTCTTTCTCTCTTTATTTATTTGCTAGCTTATTATGTGAGTGTGTGTGAGAGGCTATTAAAACCGGCCCCCACTACAATATTAAGCTGGAGCGTTTTTTTCGGATTCTGACAGAAAACGCCCGTTATTTTACCCGGTTTGGCACTATTCACTAACCGGGCCCGTTTTTTCGGATTTTCTCGTTTCTTTATTTTTAATGGTTATTAAACTTCCATTAATACTTAATTATATTTATTTAATCAACTATAATTTTTACGGGTCCATTTGACCACTTAAAGTCACGTTTTCGGGTTTCCTCGAAAAACGTGCTTTAAAACTCCGTTATCGTTTTAATCCATTATTTGGATTCGTTTTCTTCGGGAATCACTCCCGTATACTAATTAGGCCTAACTAAGCCTTAGGAATCCATCTCGGACCCTCTCGAGATCATATATCTCTTATACTCATTTAACGCGCATTTTAGCGTTTTTCACTTTTCAAGCGTTTTCTCTTTTCTTTTGGTTTTATTCTTTTTACCAATACTCTTTAGGCACCATTAGGCCCTTAATAATTTTATTAGAGTAATTTAATCACCATTTTTAGATCCGGGGTATTAAACCGCGTACTAGCAAGGGTACGCCGACCATTTGGTCGAATACATGCAATTCATTTTGCAATACATACATACATACATGCCTTCATTCACGATACTACAATACTACACAGGATATACATACATACGTACTGTACCATACATGCTTGGAAGACAATACAAGTCAACCAATACTTACCTACCATCTTTCGGGTTACACATACACAATACATACTCATTACATACCCAATACGCAATACGGAGATACAATTCTCCAATACATACCAAGGTCCAGTTAGCTTCATTACACACCCGGGTTAATCGGGTGTTCGATCCTCTTTTACTTCCGGTCAATGACTTACAATAGTCAAGACCAATACACATACAATACTTACTTCTTATATACTTTACTTCCAGTTAAGTCGGTATGACCTCCGGGCAGGGATTACTACAACCCACCACCGGGCTTTAGGGTGGCCCACTAATCCAGGATGCTACCCATTCAAGGGGATTGGTCCATGGAAAAGATTATAGCCAGGATTCGGATCCAACCTCTTGTGTTTCCTTATCCTCACGCGTGGCCGAAACTATATCGGGCTTCTACTCATTCCATTATACTCATTACTCATGTTAGGAGTTAGATCGTTAGGAATTAGTAGAAGTCCATACTTTCTTTCCATACACCAATACAATACACAAGTACTCATACTTACACATACACTTCATTCTCATTCATACATTTCATGAATTATACAAACTATTGTTCAAGAAGATACAACAAGAACAATATAGTTCAAACACAATTAAGTGCAATATAAGTCCGATTCATGCATTTATCTTATTGGTGATCACATAAGCACACAAATCGGGGTAACCAAGTTAGGATACAGGGCATGAAGAAATCATACCGTACACCGTCGTATTCGCACTACCGGTTCCTTGGAGATCAACTATTTGATTCCTATACATACATGGAGTAGCATGATCAATGATCTATTATTGATCTAACTTACTCCTTCATTGATACTTTCAATATTTACTTACCACTTCATTACTTTCTTACTTGATTATAAAACCTTCCTTTACTTTACTACTTCTTAAACTTGTTTTCTTACTCCTTTCCTTACTTTCTTACCATTACTACTTCATTAATGGTGTATTACCACCTACATATGCTTATGTGTGTATAGGCATATATATATACATGATTACTATGATCATATAATAAAACATTTTTTTTGTTTGACTCGACCGAACTTGCAAGTCCGGTCGCAAGTTCGGTCCAAGTCAGTAGGCTACATCGTGTGAAAATTCCAGGGTCGACCGACCTTGCAAGTCCGGTCCCAAGGTCGGTCCATTCCAGTAAGTTCCCTTCGTGAGAATTTTAGCCCGACCGACCTTGCAAGTCCGGTCCCAAGGTCGGTCCATTCCAGTAGCTTGCATTACAGGAATTTTTTCTGGCCGACCGAACTTGCAAGTCCGGTCGCAAGTTCGGTCCATTCCAGAAGGTTTCTGACGGGAGAAATTTCTGGTCCGACCGAACTTGCAAGTCCGGTCGCAAGGTCGGTCGATCCCAGAAGGTTTCCCGTCTTTGTAAATCTGGGCTCGACCGAACTTGCAAGTCCAATCGCAAGTCCGGTCCGGCCCAGTACTTCAATTTTAAAATCTGTTTTTGGGTGTTTTCTTTCCCCATTGCTTCCCAAATCTTTACCAATATTTCCCCACATGATTTAGCACTAATCAAACTTCCTAAATCACCTTGGTTCATCCACCAAACTTACTACTCAATCCTTACATTCACTTACACATTTTCCCTCACTTCTTCTCAACACTTATACTAGTTCCCTTTTCACCAATGCTACAAATTTTGCTCTTTTCTCAAATGCTACAGATTTTCAACCTAACCTTTATCATTCAATACTCTTACTACCAATACCACTACTAATATCCTCATTACATTACCTTCCACTCAATCCTTCCCATTATCTAGCTCCTTTCAAAATCTGTTACAAAGTGGTTTACTTCACACTTTAGGCTCTCCAAGCACACCTAGTTTCTCCTAGTTCCTCCAATGCATTATACTACTTCTTGCTACAGATTTTACACTTTCACATCCTCATACTACAAGTACCAATCCATAGTTACTAAATATCTCCACTAACTTCAATACACACCTTGGTTCTCCCATTCACCAAGTCATCCATAATTGTACATATTCCTACCAAAATTTTGCCATAGCTCGTCTACTTTTCTTACTTAGCCACACATACACCTTCTTACCAAATTCATGCCTATTCTAGCCACACCCATACAAGGGTCCTACCAGCAATCAATTCAATACCAATTCATCAATACTTCCTCAATCTACGATATTAATACTCATATACAATACTCTTGGCTCTATGGCCTATAATTCACATACTAGTTCACAAATACTCAAAACTTCATAAACTCCAATACTAATACCGTAGTTTAGGTTCTTTTAAATTGGTTACCCATTCCCATTACTCTAATACATTAAGTCTTAACCTTAGGAGAGAGCCCTTACCTTGAGTTTACAATTCCTTCATTCCTTTTCCACTTCTCCTCTTCTCTTCCTTGTACAATTCGATTTTGTGGGGAATGGAGTTGCCAACCTCCATTCCCATCACCCAAAACATACAAAACAAGTATAATTAATATACTGACCCTTAGATTTATACTAACTCATTGAGATGTTTTAAACAAATTTCTAGGGTTTACCTTTTGAAGCTTTTAGGAGGGGTTTTAGCCCTTGGTTCAAGAAGGTGATTCCACCACCATTGCAAGGTTGTTATTATGCTCAAAAGAGAGAGAGAGAGAGAGAGCAAGGCATTACACAAGGGTAAAAATCGGCTACCAAAGGAGATGAAGAAAACTTAAGGTTTTCATGGAGATTTTTACCTTGTTGGAAAGAGGAGACTCCAAGCTCCATAATGGTGTGCTTTTCTATTTGAATGGGGTATACCCACGAAAATGAACTTCCTCATTTTGAAATTCCGAAAAGAGGGAAGTGTAGAGGAGAGTGAGGGGAGTTCAAATATGTAGTTATTTTTGTGATTGGAGCTCAAATGGAGGTAGAGCAAGGAGAAGAAGATGAGGTTGCCATTGGAGCTCTTGTGGAGCTTTGAAATAGCCACACCAGGGGAGAGAGGGGGGAGAAATCGGTGAGAGAGGGAGGAATGGGAGAGAGATGAGTGAAATGTGAGGTGAGAGAATAAGTGGGTACTTTTACCCCTTTTTTTTTTACTTTTGCTTTTGTCTCTTAATTAACTAGCTAGTATGTGAGTGTGTGTGAGGGCTTTTAATTTATTAAAAACCGGCCCCCTTGTAGTATACTAGCTGGAGCGTTTTTCGTCTTTTACAGAAAACGCTCGTTATTTTACCCGGTTTAGGTACTGTTCACTAACCGGGCCCGTTTTCCGGAATTTTCTCGTTCCTTATTTTTATTGGTTATTAAGCTCACATAAATGCTTAATTATTCTTATTTAATGATTTAGGATCTTTACGGGTCCGTTTGACCACTTAAAGTCACGTTTTTGGGTTTTCTCGAAAAACGTGCTCTAAAGCTCTATTAGCATTTTAATTCATTATTTGGATCCGTTTTCTTGGGGAGTTGTTCCCATATGTTATTTAGGTCTTATTAAACCTTTAGAATCCATATAATACGCTAATCGAGGTCTCATACCTCCTATGGTTATTTAACGCTTATTTAGCGTTTTTCGCTTTTTAAGCGTTTCTTTGTTTCTTTCGGATTTATTTTCCCTTACCAATACTTCTTAATCATTATTAGGCTCTTAAATACCTATTACGATAATTTAATCGCCATATATAAGGTCGAGGTATTTCAATTATGGTTGGAAAACCATATAATATAATGGTGGAGTTAATTATATGAAAATAGTTTATGAACTATATGTTATAAGTTTTTGAATTCAAATATAATTTTTCAAGGATTTATGGATTATAATACAAGTATTATAATGGATGGTGGAAAAAATAATGCAATATAATAAATAATGCATGCATACATGCAACTATAGGTTATATACCTAAATTCAATAATGGATAAGATTAAAGTAATATAACGAATTAAACTTAACAGTCGAAACATTTCGACATACGAATTTTAGTAACAAAGCCGACTGGTTTAAAGAAACCCGTAACAATTAACTGTAGAAATCCGGGGATGAACTGTCGGGGTTACTTGTTATTCGGAAATACCGGATTTAGTTAGTCATGGAGACTGACTTATAGTTTATTACCGTTGAGATCATACTTCAGACGAAGGCGCTTGACGAGCTAGTGGTCTACATTGTGCATCCTTGGTCTAAGGTGTACGGTATGTAAAGGGGTTTGATCCGGGTTGTCCTAAGGAATTCCTTGGGCTCGGATTTGGTTGATATAACTTGTGTGTTATGTGTTTTGGATACGTGTATGTGATTATGTGTTACTGCATTAATTATTTATGCACGAGCGTCCTACGGGACTAACACTACGTCGACTATAGATCGACTTATATAAACATACATATGCGTTTAATGTGATGGCATGACGGTTACTTAATATAATACCCTTAGTATTAATATTAAGTATATGGTAACCTAAGTAAAACACTTAGGAACGAGTCACGACATTGTCGGTCTCTAGAGCATGGATCCCGAACATGAATATAACCTAGATTACTTCTAGGTATGCATGAGACCCATTGGGCAGCTAACTAATAAATTATATTCTCCATAAAACTAAGAGCATATCTTAAACATTATGAGAGAGAGAGAGATGGTATGAGATGAGGTGAGGAATCCCGGTAGTTTACGAACTACTTGGTTGCGCATTTGTGATCACTGAGGGGTTCCCGATCGGGTTCCGCTCCAGGTTTATACCCAACGAGCCTTATTTGGATCGTGGGTCAGGTGGCTACGGCCTTTATATGGATGCCTTACGAGGCAAAGTGAATAGTCAGGGGCCTCCGGACCTCTGGCGAAATGAGCACCTTTGTGTGTACGGGAGGACTACTGTCCATGGTGAGGTTATCGGGTTGTCCTAACATGACGCCCAACTGGTATTTAATTAACATGGTTTGGATGGATGGGGCCTTAAAGGCCAAATTAAATTAACAAAGGATGGTGTTCGCTACGGCGTTTATTCAGTATTAATATTCGATATGTTCGATATACAAATGTTGTTTGTGATATTTTATGACTGTTTGAATTGGATGGATGATTATGAATTTATGCATGTATATTACGGTATTGATTATAACTGTAAAATGGTAAAGCATGAAACCAATCTAATAATAAGATGGTTAAAAGGACTAAGTGACCAATAGGGTCCAGGCCCGGCATACTCAGCGTTTATAGCTGAGACTACACTCATTTTGCAGGTTGTTGATTATCGCCGAAGCCGAAGAGCGGGATCAGGGTAGTTAGAGTTTATTTTAATTACCGCACTTGGAGTTTATTTGTATAACGATGTCAGACTGGGAATTGTATTATGGTACGGTTATGTATATTCGGGATTGAGTAGACGCTCACTTGTCGACATTTATGGTTTATGGACTTAGTATGATGTATAGGAGTTATCTCGTTATCACAGCGGTTAGCAGTTTGTTTATATTGGTTGTTGTATATAGTTTTGGCTTCGTTACTCGCATGGGCGAGTAATGGCCGGTGACACCCGAGTGAGTATTGTTGTTGTTATTATTTCTTCCGCTGTAAGACGTTTTATTTATTGCTACGAGAGAGATTATTGCGTGTTTAAGGAGAGGGGTGTTACATTCCACATCACCAACCCAGCCAACAAATGAGTAGTAAGTTGGCTCATCTATCTTTTTCTCTATTAATAGCTATCAATGCCCCAATTTATTCAAACACATACACACACTAATACTCTTCCTCCTCCCTTGTATTCTCTTAATCATACTAAAAACCTTTATCAAACCCCCGTGGAGTAGATCATTCAAGATCAAACTACGTAAATCATCGTGTCATATTGTTTCCTTTTAACAATTTGAAATAAAAATCCACAAACACTTAAAGGAGGTAATCTAAATATACACCACCATTTATAATATAACATTTGGCGCCGTCTATGAGAACTTTCTCACCATCACCGTAAAGTCTCTCTAACTTCCACGAAAAAGAATTTTCAAATAGCATAACCATCCCAGGAGCGAGAATTTTGACCCCCGGAAAAGGGTACTTCAAGACACAAGTGTTGTAAAGGATAATTTGGTCAAAGGGTACAAAACCTCGGGTCGATTAGCACGTTTCAGAATATTGGTGACAGTCTGGTCATCACAAGGGGCATTTTTATAAATTTTTGCATTCATTATCCATCTTACAAGCTTTTTCTCTCCTCCTGAACGACTCAAATCAACTTGGAATGCTTTAAAATTTTAACACATGATAAAGGATGACATCTAGAGCATAATGGCTTTGGAATTTAAAATTTTCAAATTTCCATTAATATCCTAGTAAATTCTGAACAGATCTGAAGAGAAATTGAATTTAAAAATATTCCTTTATTCAAAATTCCAATTTGTTTTTAGAAAAATTAGAATTATCTTCCTTTACGCGTGGTTAAAATTTTATAGTCAGATTCATTGCGGAAGTTACCCGACCAAAACCCGGTAAACTTCAGTTTTACCGAGTTTACTCTACTTTTAGTGTTACCTATATAAGGGATCTTTTCTTTTCATAAAATCAGAACTTCAACCTAAAAAAATCAAAATACCCAGCAGTATCAAAGCTCTCACATTTTTTAACTCCCGAGCACCAAAATCTCACCAAAATTTTACCAAAATCATCACATAAAGACGCTTTCCAACTCCCATTGCTACCATAATCATCAAATAGGCACAAAATCACCCTCAAAACATGAGGAACACCACCAATAACCACTAACTAGAAGCTCGGGTCGAATCCAATCCGGAACCGGCATCAACAAGGCTTCTGAAGAATCTCGACGTGAAGGATCTCATCAATTCCGAAGGTAAAAAATGTTAGAATGCTACTTTTCTAACTCCCCACGACTTTATTAGCTTTCTGTTAAAATTTGGGTTCGAACTGACCCTTTCGGCTTCTGTGTTGCTATTTATTTTCATTTATACCAATTAACTTGTTCATTAAGTTTTAGCTTTAATTCGAAGTGAATCTGAGATCAATAAATCACTAACGTACTAGGAATCATATAGGCTACGTCTTCATAAAATGTGAGCCAAAAACACTATCGGGAAGTGCACGAATGCCACCGTTCGTGGTTAGTCCGTGCCTTCGGACGGCTTCTCTGGGGTACCGGACGACCCGTTTGCGGCTATGGACAGCCTCGAATAGTGGTAGGTTTTAAATTTTCAAATTCTTAGGATTCCTGAACACATGTCCGGACGCACGGACACCCTCACTAGTACAAAACAGGCCTATTTCGGCGGTTGTTTAGGGCCTATTTCGGCGGTTCTGAACCACCAAAATGGAGGCCGCTGGTTCTCTAACCGTTATCGGGACTTTACTAACCCCGTACAACTCTCTCACGTTCTAGTGAGTTCGTAAGTTTACGTTATCTTTATTTTTAAATCGATAGTGTTTGTGTGTTTCCACTTTTTTGTTATTTATGGAACGACTCATTCTACGAGTCTCTAATCAACAACACTCATCTACAAGTCGGTCTATAATACTCATTTAGACCATGCAATCATTCAAGAATGGTTAGTTCATTCATTATGCATCAAGACACACATATCAAATGCAATAAATCATTTTCATGCTTTTATCTTGATTAAGCCAGCACACAAGCTCACAAATCAGTGTAACACAGTTAGCATACAGGGCATGAGAAAATCATACCTTTCACCATGGGCTAACTTTACCGTGTCCTTACGTTCCTCGGATCTTATTCTCGAATCACTGATCACATATCAAGTGGTTCTATTAATATCAAGATATTACGGTATGTAACTACTCTTACTCCCGTACTTACCCCGTAATCTCTTTAATCTTAGGTTCTTAGGGGAATATTCTTCTTACCACAATTACCCTATCAATGGCTTACCACTAATGCCATTTTTTTGCCCGACCTACCTTGCCAAGGTCGGTCGCAAGGTCGGTCGGAGTCAGTAGGTTACAGTTTTACAAAATTTCAGTCTGACCGACCCTACCAAGGTTGGTGCTAAGGTCGGTCGAAGTTAGAAAACTTCCAGATTTGAAAATTTTAGCCCGACCAACCTTACCAAGGTCGGTCCTAAGGTCAGTCCAGCCGAGTACCCATTTTAACTACTCACTTTGAACTCCAAATTCACCTTAACTCTCACCCAATCTTTTCCTAATCACTCCACATGTTTCCTAACATGTTTTAGCACCCTAAAACACTCCTTAAACCTTCCCAAATCATTGGTCATACTCATACTCCATTCTTGCTCAGTTCTACAACTTAAATCCTCATTTTTGCACTTATGCACTCTAGTGCATTTTCCAAACTCCTCTTGATGACTTACCACTCGTTCTCACCCATTTTGGACCATTCCAAATCGTTTCTAACCATTTGCATACTCATTACTCAAGTACCCTCCTTATCTTCAAAGTTTTTCACACTAGTTCTTTTCTAGCCATTCCAAGGCATTCTCATACCATTTTGCTACAGATTTTGTTCTATCATTTACAAGCCTTCAACCACCGTCTATGGGTGATTAAACCACTTAATTCAACTCACTAAAACACCTAGTTAGTCCTAGGTCACTTCTCCACTCATAATACCACTTAAACCACTTAGATTTATACACAAATTTTGCCATAACTCACCTACAATCCTAACATTGCCCAAATGCACAATTTCACATTTCCTAGTTCATTCACTAGCCACATCCACAAGGGATCCTACCAGCACACAAGCTCAATCAAAATTTCATCAAAATCTCTTCAACACTACATAATGCAATTAACTAAAATTGCTTGGCTCCAAGGCCCATAAATCACAATCAAATTCACAATTCTCTCATACTTCAACCAAGTACATTTCTAGCAAGATTTTGGTTTCATTCATGTAATTACCCATCCCAATATCCTAATACATATATAATATACACTAAGGTAGGTTTTCTTACCTTGAATTCTCAAATTCTCTTTTAAATTATTCTCTTCCGATTCTCCACTTCTCTTCATTGCAAAAATCGGTGAAGCGCAAATCACTTGCCCAATTCTCTAGACCACATTCAACAAAGAGATGGGCTAAGCAAGGCTACTTAGACAATTTAATTATTCTAAAACAAGGAAAGGTGCTTAATGCATTAATTAAAGGATTACCTTTCGAAGCCCTAGAATTGGTTTTTGTTCATGAATCAAAGGAGGACTCCCCATAAGCGTTTGAAGCTTGAACATAGCTCATTCAAGGAGGGAAAAACAAGGAAATTGGGGGAGTCAAAACCGGACACATAAGAGATGAAGAAAAGAGTGAGTTTTTTGTGATTTTTTTAACCTTAAAACAATGGGGAGGCATCCAAGCTCCATAAAAGCTAATTTTTTCTTCGAATGGGATATACCCATGGAGATGAACTTCATTCTTTTGAGACTTTGAAAAGAGGGAAGTGTAGCCCTTGAGGGGGGAAGAAGAATATGTATTTTTTCATGATTTGGAGCATGGAGCTAGCTCGTACAAGGGAGAGGAGCTTGGGAAGCCATGGATGGCTTGCAAAATCGTCTAGAACCAGAGAGGGGAGGAGGAGGACGGCAGGGGAAGAAATAAAGGAAAGAGAGGGAAAAGAGAAACGAGGGAGGAGAGAGAGAAGGAGGGGTTGCTTTTTACTTTTCACTTTTTGTGCCTTTTGACTTATTTAAATAACTAGCTAGTCAAGAGTGAGAAGGGCTGATTTATTTAACAAAACCGGTCCCCTATGTACACATAAGCAGGGGCGTTTTTCGTCTTTTACAAGAAACGCTCCTTAATTTACCCGGTTTGGCACTATTCACTAACCGGGCCCGTTTTCCGGGTTTTTCTCGTTTTTTAATTTTAATGGTTCTTAAACTTCCATTAATGTTTAATTATAGTTATATAGTCGACTATAATTTTTACGGGTCTGATTGACCACTTAAATTCACGTTTTCAGGTTTTCTCGAAAAACATGCTTTAAGACTCCGTTAGCGTTTTAACCCATTATTTGGATCCATTTTCTTCGGGAATCGTTCCCATATATTAATTAGGCCTATCTAGGACCCTAATCGAGGTCAAATACCTCCTATGGTTACGTAACGCTCATTTTTACAATTAACGTTTTTTAAGTGTTTTCTCTTTTCTTTTGGCTTTATTTTCTTCACCAATATTCTTTAGGCACTATTAGGCCCTTAAATACCATATTAGAATAATTTAATCACCATATTTAAGTTCAGGGTATTTCAATCTACCCCCCTTAAAGAATTGTGTCCTCAAAGTTGGTGAATCTAATATTGTTACTCACATAGGTACTCTATGCTAAGGTCATAACCTCTATATAACCTCACAGACTCCAAGGTCTATTTCGATGTATCCCACACATCCACACAACATGTCACTGCATTCATAGCACTCAAAAATATTCTTTTTCCTCCTCTCCATGGGGTCCATCTGCAGATAAAGAAGGTACCATCCTCTCCCATGTCGAGTGATCCCTCAAGTACCGGTCACGTTAGAATACTTACGCTTTCTGGTTCACGGCCGTCATGACTCGGGCACTTACGCTCTCTGGCCCTACGGTCCTTTGGTTCTGATCAAATTCATTTGCATATCTAGATATCCTCAGGCACTCTGGGTACTCTCCCAACACAAGACTTTTAACACCCCTACTCCTAATCTCGTAATATCGCAAGTCGTAGCATAAACAAAAACATAATTCACAGCGGAATATAAAACTATCTATCGTTTGGTGTTACACGTCGTCACTCACCCATATGAGTAACAAGGAAACCTTATTCCATCAATCAACTCCAACTCTCAACCGCTGTGACAACCAGATACTGAGTAAACTTAAAATTGCAATCCAAAACTAGACCACACAAGTGAGCAACTAAACCCAATACATCAGAAACTCCATAACACAGTACATCATAGAACTAAAAAGTACTTTATTGAAAATACATTAACTACCCCACGCCCCGCACTCCGGTTTCATGACTCCGTTAAGTAACCTGTAATGTATGGCCCAATGAAGGGCTCAGCAAACTACGCTGGTATGCTAAATGTGATCTTAAATCATTTGGATCCCTTAAGTCGTTTAGCCATCTTGATATTAGATTCATTACATGTTGTACCAGTTTACAATAATAGTAACAACTGTAAATGTTTAAATAAACACACAACAGTTCACCCAACAATATCATCACATAATCAATAAACAACACCAAACAAGATACGCGTATTAATTAACCGTTCTTGTTACTTAGCCTTATGGCCCTTATCCTTTTAACCAACCACTTAAACCTTCCAATTAATTTCCACTTCGGGCGTCATGTTAGGACAACCCTTAATAACTTGATATTGGATAGTAGTCCCCTGGGTCCCAAATAAATGGAACCATTCGCAAGCTGACCCTCTGATCCTGGTCTTCTTATTTGCCTTGAAGGCGTCCAATTCGGCCAAAGCCTGCACCAACAGCAACGCCCTCTGCCATCATCGATTGTGGATGTATGGATTTCCTTGAGTGACTCTTGATAGTAGTCCCTCGTAATGATCACGCTACGCAACCAGGTAGTCGAAACTAGCTGGATTCCCTCTTCCTAATCTTTATGTAACTCAGTTATTTGTACACCCGGCTTCCAGGGTTGGAGTATCACTCGTATTCTCTATGGCCCTCTTTCTTGCAGTAGCGGTATTCTACCTTTTTGCCTGAGCAGTCAACGTCAGGGTGGTCATTTCCATAGCGCTTGCAGAAGTAATGGCGCTGGGGTGGCTTAGTGCCTATTGTTACACAACATGGTTAGTAAAGTTACAGCTAATAAACATTTTGGTTAAGTGAGAGGTGGGTATCCTTACCCTTGGGTGGTGCAGACCAAAGCGGTTGGGCATTAATAGCGGGGCCGGTCAGACGAGGGACCTGCTCCTTCGCCTTCTGACCTTGGTAGTCCTTCCGCCCTTTCTTTTTGTCGAAGAATTTCCTGCTGAAGGTTTTAGGGTTAGTGACCAATTTTAAGTATAAGTAGTAAATAGGCAACCCATTCTCAATTAGAAGTTTCTTACTTTCCCCGCTTGTCGTGACCGCTAGAAGTTACTCCCCCATCCTTGCCCTTGGAATTCTTCCTCTTTTTCCCTTGGGCCTCATCTCTGGTCTGAAGCATCAGCTCGGTCGCCGACGCGGTGTCATAGCACTCCTGTATGGTGGCAAAGCGTATAGCTCCCATAAAGCCCCGGATACGGTACAGTAATCCTCCTCCGAACTTCTGGATCTTCACCGTATCTGAGTAGTCAACTCCTGGTATGAAGTCCAGTAAACTGATGAACCTAGCATAGTACTCATCTACAGTCTGATTCCCCTGAGTCAGAGTCTCAAATTCATGTCTTTTCCTCTGATTTAGATGCTTGGGGTAATACTTGTCCCGCAGCACTTGCACGAACGTTGTCCAGTCAAACCTGGTGTGGCTCGCTGGTGGTCCTCGACCAACCGCCACCATATATCTGCAGCATCTTTCATGTTGTAGGCTGCGATGTCAACTCTCTGGTTTTCAGGAACTCGGACTGCTTTAAACGCCTTCTGATGCTCCACGATGAACTTCTCTAGCAAGGCGGGGTCTGGTTCCCCCGAATAGGTTGGTACCCGTGCGTATGCTACGCTCTTTAGCCAATTAGTTTCCCTGGGCTGTGGTGGGTGGGGTATGGCTCCTGCGAACTGAGTCCCTAACTGCTCGGCGAAGGCAGCCATGGCCTCTGCCAGGTCTGGTATCTCCGGGATGTCCGCTGGTGTCCCGCCGCCACGCCCATTGTTGCCTCCACGTCCTCTACCACTCCTCGACATGTATAGGATGGTATATTATCATTACTATTTGGTACTATACCGTTTTTACATTCTCAATCGTAAATGTACAAGAAAGACTAATTACTAGCAATAAGATATCCCTAAAATTTTCCTTTCTAAGTCATGAATCCTCATAGGCGTTCCCGTATCCTAAAATTCCTATGCTCACTGTTCTTGACTCAGTATCTCGTCATCAGAGCGGAACTCCGCTTTGATACCACTTTTTCTAACACCCCTACTCCTAATCTCGTAATATCGCAAGTCGTAGCATAAACAAAAACATAATTCGCATCGGAATATAAAACTAACTATCGTTTGGTGTTACACGTCGTCACTCACCCATATGAGTAACAAGGCAACCTTATTCCATCAATCAACTCCACTCTCACCGCTTGACCAACCAGATACTGAGTAAACTTAAAATTACAAACACAATCCAAAACTAGACCACACAAGTGAGCAACTAAACCCAATACATCAGAAACTCCATAACACGGTACATCATAGAACTAAAGAGTACTTTATTGAAAATACATTAACTACCCCGCGTCCCGCACTCCGGCTTCATGACTCCGTTCAGTAACCTGTAATGTATGGCCCAATGAAGGGCTCAGCAAACTACGCTGGTATGCTAAATGTGATCTTAAATCATTTGGATCCCTTAAGTCGTTTAGCCATCTTGATATTAGATTCATTACATGTTGTACCAGTTTACAATAATAGTAACAACTGTAAATGTTTAAATAAACACACAACAGTTCACCCAACAATATCATCACATAATCAGTAAACAACACCAAACAAGATGCGCGTATTAATTAACCATTCTTGTTACTTAGCCTTATGGCTCTTATCCTTTTAACCAACCACTTAAACCTTCTAATTAATTTCCACTTCGGGCGTCATGTTAGGACAACCCTTAATAATTTGATATTGGACAGTAGTCCCCTGGGTCCCAAATAAATGGAACCATTCGCAAGCTGACCCTCTGGTACTGGTCTTCTTATTTGCCTTGAAGGCGTCCAATTCGGCCAAGGCAAGCCTGCACCAACACACGCCCTCTGCCATCATCGATTGTGGATGTATGGATTTCCTTGAGTGACTCTTGATAGTAGTCCCTCGTAATGATCACGCTGCGCAACCAGGTAGTTGAAACTAGCTGGATTCCCTCTTCCTAATCTTTATGTAACTCAGTTCTTTGTACACCCGGCTTCCAGGGTTGGAGTATCACTCGTATTCTCTATGGCCCTCCTTCTTGCAGTAGCGGTATTCTACCTTTTTGCCTGAGCAGTCAACGTCTGGGTGGTCGTTTCCATAGCGCTTGCAGAAGTAATGGCGCTGGGGTGGCTTAGTGCCTATTGTTACACAACTTGGTTTGTAAAGTTACAGCTAATAAACATTTTGGTTAAGTGAGAGGTGGGTATCCTTACCCTTGGGTGGTGCAGACCTAAGCGGCTGGGCATTAATAGCGGGGCCGGTCAGACGAGGGACCTGCTCCTTCGCCTTCTGACCTTGGTAGTCCTTCTGCCCTTTCTTTTTGTCGAAGAATTTCCTGTTGAAGGTTTTAGGGTTAGTGACCAATTTTAAGTATAAGTAGTAAATAGGCAACCCATTCTCAATTAGAAGTTTCTTACTTTCCCCGCTTGTCGTGACCGCTAGAAGTTACTCCCCCATCCTCGCCCTTGGAATTCTTCCTCTTTTTCCCTTGGGCCTCATCTCTGGTCTGAAGCATCAGCTCGGTCGCCGACGCGGTGTCATAGCACTCATGTATGGTGGCAAAGCGTATAGCTCCTATAAAGCCCCGGATACAGTACAGTAATCCTCCTCCGAACTTCTGGATCTTCACCGTATCTGAGTAGTCAACTCCTGGTATGAAGTCCAGTAAACTGATGAACCTAGCATAGTACTCATCTACAGTCTGATTCCCCTGAGTCAGAGTCTCAAATTCCTGTCTTTTCCTCTGCTTTAGATGCTTGGGGTAATACTTGTCCCGCAGCATTTGCACGAACGTTGTCCAGTCAAACCTGGTGTGGCTCGATGGTGGTCCTCGACCAACCACCACCATATATCTGCAGCATCTTTCATGTTGTAGGCTGCGATGTCAACTCTCTGGTTTTCAGGAACTCGGACTGCATTAAACGCCTTCTGATGCTCCACGATGAACTTCTCTAGCAAGGCGGGGTCTGGTTCCCCCGAATAGGTTGGTACCCGTGCGTATGCTACGCTCTTTAGCCAATTAGTTTCCCTGGGCTGCGGTGGGTGGGGTATGGCTCCTGCGAACTGAGTCCCTAACTGCTCGGCGAAGGCAGTCATGGCCTCTGCCAGGCCTGGTATCTCCGGGATGTCCGCTGGTGTCTCGCCGCCACGCCCATTGTTGCCTCCACGTCCTCTACCACTCCTCGACATGTATAGGATGGTATATTATCATTATTATTTGGTACTATACCGTTTTTACATTCTCAATCGTAAATGTGCAAGAAAGACTAATTACTAGCAATAAGATATCCCTAAAATTTTCCTTTCTAAGTCATGAATCCTCATAGGCGTTCCCGTATCCTAAAATTCCTATGCTCACTGTTCTTGACTCAGTATCTCGTCATCAGAGCGGAACTCCGCTCTGATACCACTTTTTCTAACACCCCTACTCCTAATCTCGTAATATCGTAAGTCATAGCATAAACATAAACATAATTCGCAGCGGAATATAAAACTAACTATCGTTTGGTGTTACACGCCGTCACTCACCCATATGAGTAACAAGGCAACCTTATTCCATCAATCAACTCCAACTCTCAACCGCTGTGACAACCAGATCTTGAGTAAACTTAAAATTACAATCCAAAACTAGACCACACAAGTGAGCAACTAAACCCAATACATCAGAAACTCCATAACACGGTACATCATAGAACTAAAGAGTACTTTATTGAAAATACATTAACTACCCCGCGTCCTGCACTCCGGCTTCATGACTCCGTTCAGTAACCTGTAATGTATGGCCCAATGAAGGGCTCATCAAACTACGCTGGTATGCTAAATGTGATCTTAAATCATTTGGATCCCTTAAGTCGTTTAGCCATCTTGATCTAGATCCATTACATGTTGTACCGGTTTACAATAATAGTAACAACTGTAAATGTTTAAATAAACACACAGCAGTTCACCCAACAATATCATCACATAATCAGTAAACAACACTAAACAAGATACGTGTATTAATTAACCGTTCATGTTACTTGGCCTTATGGCCCTTATCCTTTTAACCAACCACTTAAACCTTCCAATTAATTTCCACTTCGTGCGTCATGTTAGGACAACCCTTAATAACTTGATACTGGACAGTAGTCCCCTGGGTCCCAAATAAATGGAACCATTCACCAGCTGACCCTTTGGTCCTGGTCTTCTTATTTGCCTTGAAGGCGTCCAATTCGGCCAAAGCCAGCACCAACAACAGTGCCCTCTGCCATCATCGAGTGTGGATGTATGGATTTCCTTGAGTGACTCTTGATAGTAGTCCCTCGTAGTGATCACGCTGTGCAACCAGGTAGTCGAAACTAGCTAGATTCCCTCTTCCAAATCTTTATGTAACTCAGTTCTTTAATCATTAATCTAAGATCAAATCTTTAGGTTTAAGACTATGATATTTGACCTCCAGTTAGGTTCTCGTAATACCTAAAGGTCATCTAGTCTTGTTCGAGTTTAGATGTATAAACTTTCAGTCATAAGACGTTCGCATAAAATAAAACGTAGTGGTGTCGAGCAACACAGTTTACATGATCAAATGTATAAATCACAGATATCGCTCTTAACAATTAAACACACAATGTCTGGACCTCAGGAAAATGCTTAGGACATTCAGACCACACAATTAACATACCGTTCACCGTGACAGTTGCTAGTGTGACAGTTCACGCTCAGTAGTTTCCCTCCGTAATGCTGTTATACGTACATGCAAATACCGGGTACCGTTAATACGACTAGCGCTAACTATTACAGTATAGTTGATACAGAACTAATACCCGTGGTATGCTAACCCCGTATGTTTCTTAATTTCTCCCAGTTATTGAACAGTGGTTCGAGGTAGTTATCAGTTCGTTACTTTATGTAGCAACTACATGTGATAATGACTTTCCACCTTATAGAATATCTCCATCTCATTAATTATATACACATAATTGTTTTCACTTATTCTATATATTATTACAATCCGGAGTGAATTATAATTCCAACTTATAGCAATGATATACTTATCATTTTATGCGAGAGATATATTATCCAACAACGTAACAGTACTTACGTATTATTTTCTAAGATTATAATCTTAGTTGTTTATATTGTTACATGTAATGTTATAAACACATTATATTATTTCTTTTAGCTTTGCAAGGTTTCCAACCTTGTATTATAATTCATGTTTCCATAACTTCTCACATGAATTATAAAATCATTTATATAATAACTCCCCTTTGTTATTTATTCACAAATCTTCTACTAAGGACTTGTCTTAATGTTACACCATATGTCTTAAACATTATAGTGTTCCTTATAAAATAAGGTTTCTAGACATATATTATACTTCCTAAATTTCTAATTTAATCTCATTATTTTATGTGATTGTTTATAAGATATAATTAATATCATTATTCTTAATTATTACATTCCTTTACTTATCACCCAATAATTCCTTAGTAAAATCCCAAATAAATTCCACAACAATTACTCCACAGTTATAACTTACTCTCTCCTTTATTTCCATCATTCTTTGTAAAATTACCGTTTTACCCCTCCGTGTAATTAAATACACATTTAACCCCTAATTCCTTTACAACTTATACTTTAATCCTATTCTCGCCTAACTTTTGGTCAATACATTAATTCCTCCCAACTTTGACCATATATTTTCATTATTACAATTTTGCCCCCAAACTTTCCAGAAATTACATTTTACTCCCAAACTCATTTAAACTTCTAGTTTTCAACCCAAATTAATTCTAATCTCCCACCTAACAATAATTTACCAAAATACCCTCCTAACTTAATTTATTTACACTTTAGACCCCAAACTTTTGGTAAATACCAATTATACCCCTAAATAACTTTTAAACCACCATAACCCTTATTTTAACCCAAATTTCACCAAAACTCTTTATTTAAATTCGTAAGTATTTTTATACCAATTTATCAAGGATTTTAAAATTACCAAATTACCCTTTTGACACCAGATTTCAATTCCTAAGCTTTTAATATTATAACCTTAACTTTTTAAGGTTTTTAATATACCAAAATACTCATAAAATTATCTAAATCACTTAGATAAATTCTAAAATTATTTATACACTTATAATATACCAAAATTCTCCTAATATCACTTATAATTTCCGGTAATGACTAATATTTACCATATAGTTTTATAAATTACATTTTCTCCCCTTTAACCTTATAAACTCATTATTTTATGTACTTAAGTATTTTATTAAGCTACATAAATGTTTCTAACACTCTTAATACTCATATTAGGCTTATAATATACCAATTGAACTCTTTTATTTTCGGCCATAATATTAACTACCAAATAATTTACTAATAATTCCTAAAATCAATTTTAAACCTTAATTTCCATCTTTAACTTATTCAAACACATTTTCAAAACCTTAATAATTTCGGCTTTGATTTTATATTAGGGTAATTATTGGTTTAATGTTATAAAACATAGTTTAAACTATAGATGTACATATATATATTTAGATAAATTACTTACCCTCTTAGTAAATGCTTTTCCCTTGATTTCTCCTTGAATCTTTGGCCACACAACCTTGATCTACACTCCTTTGTAAGTGCCTTGAATATTAGAACAAGGATACCTATGTTAAACCTTGAATTTCTAACTAAACCTTAAGAAATTTACTAAGGTATTATATACAACATTTGAATAAAAGATTAGGATTTACCTTGATGACTCAAAATGGAGTTCAAGAATCTTATAGTTTCGGCCTTGACAAGGAGAGGAGAAATAAATTAGCTCTTGAGGAGATCTAAGATTATAACATAGAATTAACACTTGTAAACCTTAAAATCAAAGATTTACCTTAGGGAATTTGGGGTAGGCTCACGCCTTGAATGAGTAAGGGTGGATACCTTTTCAAACCATGGAGAAATTAAAGTTAATGAAGAGAAGAAAACAAGACAAATTCTGCCATGAACTTGTCTTGGAAGAAAATGATGTTTTATGGCATTTTTCTTACCTTAAGCCTTCAAGAACCTTTCGTAGGTGTTTCCGTTGATTAGCCACGAAATTCCTAGCTTGAATGATGATTTATGTTGATCTAGATCAATGGAATGAATTAGAAGAACCTCCTTGGTGCTAGGAACCGAAAATTAGCTTGAAAATGGTGTTAAAGTGTAACTAGAATAACTTAGGAATTAAGAGCTTTTACAAATGGGAGCTTACCAGGTCTGGAAGGAGAGGATAGTGGCATGAACCAAGGGATAAAGAAGGACCAGATCGGCACTTAGAATGGGGGAGGAAGAGACAAGTTTGTGAAGTTTTCAAAGTTAGGTGAAAAGTATGTGTTATAGTCAAAAGAGAAGGTGGAATTGTCTAAGGCCTTAATCAGTGGAGAGCTTTGTTGAAAATTAGTGCAAAGGGATAGGGAACAACCGGACAAGACTTGATAATAAGTCCAAGTTTGACAATGTGGTAATATTAGGTAAGTAAAGGACTTTTAAGCTTGAAATCATGGAATTTTGGAGCTAAATTCGGCAGGCATAGATGTGGTGATTCACCATGGGTCTTGCCTGATTAATATAGTTAATGTATGTCCTTTTAATGTTATAAACTCGTGGCTAATGAATTTTACAAGTTAAATGTGTAAAACGCATTTTTTCGGTACCCGGAAAGTGTGTTTTTGTGCTCTAAGGACGTTTTGGAAAATAACTTGTTCCAACGAGTTCCAAGTGTTTATTGATATTTTTTAAGGTCAATTGTGATATATTAAGGTGTCACATTGAGTTATATAGGGTTATATCAACTCATGACACAATTCCCGGGCTACCGGGACACTCTTGGACCAAAACAGGAGCGTTAAGAATTTCCCCCGAGCACTTTGTGTTTAAATGAAAATTTGGAGTGAGAAATTCATCTTATATGTTTATTAAAGTGTTATGGTGCATTTGGAATGAAGTGTAATGATTTATTTCATCTTATAAAGCATTTCCGGTGGTTTCGGGGCTTTCGGGCCTAAGGGAGGTGTTGTCGACTCTCGTGGGCATTGCATTTTTCTCAGTTCCAGATGAGGCCATGTTTTAAGGGTATAATGATCCTTAATTGACTTGGTAAATTTTATGGTTTATATTCATGGTTAGCTTAAGGTCCGGCTTAGCGCGCGTTTTTACTTTGATGGCCTTCAATTCCCTTCTAGGGTTTGAATCCTCTTAAATATCCTTTATCACTATTATTAACTTTGTTTAATGTCTTAGGGTTTCATAATACCCCAAATTAATATTTATTTCCCATTATTTTATTATTTAATGGTTAGGGGTATTTCAGTCTACCCCCTTTATAAGGACTTTGTCCCGAAGTCGCAACTTCTACTTACTCATCCTATGGAATCAAGATCCTCATATCTATTCATTGCATACTTATCATTCCTGGGTGTCAATACCATATTGATACTTCTACATTCCATCAGTCATCCGAGCGTATGTAACTCGTACATACGCATAACCTTCGCTCATGACAATCAATGTAATATAACATAAATATCCTGATAGATACTGTAAATAACTGTACTTCTATAACCATCAAAGTGTCACATAGAACACATCAATAACAATTCAAGTGTCACATAGAATTACTAACATTCAATCAAGTGCACACATGCGCAACAACCAAACACAAAACCAGTATACTCTGCATACACATTATCTAGACTGCAAATATGCAAGTCGCATGTGGTGCTCTACCCCCCTTAAAAAGGGTTATGCCCACGTACCCCCGCAAGTATACACAAACTAAAGGAAAAGTTTTGGATACTTGTCTCGCATGGAGTCCTCTAACTCCCATGTCACCTCCTCAATGGTGTGGTTTGACTACAGAACCTTGACCATCTTAATGGTTGTCTTCCTGGTCTCCCTCATCTTGGAGTCTAAAATGCGGATTGGGGTCTCCTCATATTTAAGCGTAGGATCTAACTTGAGTGTCTCGGGCTCTAAGATATGCGATGGGTGAGGCACATACTGCTTTAGTTGAGATATGTGGAACACATTGTGTACTCTCCCAAGCCCAACAGGTAAGTCTAGCCTGTAGGCTAATGGGCCCACTCGCTCCGTGATAAGGTACGGCCCTACATACTTCGGGCTAAGCTTGCCCTTCTGCCCAAATCTGAAGACTCCTTTCATTGGTGATACTCTAAGGAAGACTCGATCGCCTATTGCGAACTCGAGATCTCTCCTTCGGACATCAACATATGACTTTTGTCTGTCCTGGGCCGCCTTCATATTCTTGCGTATCTATACAATGTCCTCCTTCATTTGGTCTAGGTACTCCGGCCCTAAGATGGTATTCTCACTGGCCTCGTCCCAACAAAGAGGTGTCCTACACGGCCTGTCGTACAATGCCTGAAATGGTGGCATCTGAATGGATGCATGATAGCTGTTGTTGTATCCAAACTCGATCAGGTGTGGACGGTCTATCCGGCTTCCCTGGAAGTCTAAGCATGTCCTCTAGTGCCTGAATGGTTCGCTCACTCTGACCGTCTATCTGAGGGTGAAAGGCGGTACTTAGCTTCAACTTCGTACCCAATGCTTCCTGAACTTGCTGCCAAAATCTTGAGAGAAATCTGGAGTCTCTATCTGACACAATTGACTTAGGTACACCGTGGTGTCTAATGATCTCTTTCTGGAAGAGGTCCGCTAGCTTGGGAACTTTCCAAGTGTCCTTGATAGGAATAAACCTTGCTACCTTCGCCAGTCTGTCGATGATGACCCATATCATGTTTTCACCTCCTCTAGTCGGTGGAAGACCGACCACGAAGTCCATGGATATATCTTCGAACTTCCAATATGGGATGGGCATCGGTTGTACTAACCCGCCCGGTCTCCGGTGTTCGAACTTTACCTTCTGACAAGTCATACATCGTGTCACAAACTCCGCAACATCCTTCTTCATACCACTCCACCAGAAATGTAACTTCAGATCCTTGTACATCTTAGATGACCCTGGGTGTACGGATAAGGAAGAGCAATGAGCTTATTGTAATATCTTCTCCTTCAGGTCGGGGCTGGACTCTGGAATGCACAAACGACCATTTAGTCTGATTAACCCATCTTCACTGAGTACAAAATCGCACTTGTGTCTCTCAAAAATACCATCAGTCAGCTGCTGCTTGATAGTCTGCATGTACTGGTCATTATCCTGAGCACAACGTACTTCCTCGATAAGGTTGTTGTCTCCCGTCATAGCAAATAACGAATGAGCTCTACGGCTCAGGGCGTCAGCAACGACATTTGCCTTGCCCTCCTTGTACCTGAGGTCGATGTCGTAGTCCTTTAGAAACTCGACCCATCGCCTTTGTCTCATGTTTAGCTCTTTCTGAGTGAATAGATGTTGAAGGCTCTTATGATCTAAGTAAACTGTAACTGTAACTCCATATAAGTAGTGGCGCTAGATTCTTAGTGCAAATACTACTGCTCCCAATTCTAAATCATAAGTCGAGTAGTTCTCCTCATGTTTCTTCAGCTGACGTGATGCATAAGAGACAACCTTGTCATGCTGCATGAGTACACACCCTATCCCAGTGCCTGAGGCATCACAGTATACTTCAAACCCATCGCAATCCTCGGTCCATACAAATGGAATGTCCTTCTTCATCAGATTAGTCATTGGTTTCGCCAGTCTGGAGAAGTCTTGGAAAAATCTTTGGTAGTAACCACCTAATCCCAAAAAGCTACGGATATCTGTCACTGTCTTCAGTCTGGGCCAAGTCTTAACTGCCTCGATCTTTGCAGGGTCGACAGATATACCGCTGGCAGATATCACATGCCCTAGAAAAGCTACACTGTCTAACTATAATTCACACTTTGAAAGCTTGGCATATAGTTGGTTCTCTCTCATGATCTGTAACACTTGCCTCAGATGCACCTTGTGCTCATCCTTAGTCTTGGAATAGACTAGGATGTCGTCAATGAACACAACCACTGATGAGTCTAACTGTTCTCTGAATAATCGGTTCATGAGGTCCATCAATATAGCTGGGGTGTTCGATAAGCCAAATGGCAAAACTGTGAACTCATAGTGCCCATAGCGCGTCCGGAAAGCCGTCTTCTCTATATCCCCATTTGCTATCCATATCTGATGGTACTCAGATCTAAGGTCAATCTTCGATAAGACCGTAGCACCTCTCAATTGGTCGAACAGGTCATCGATCCGTGATAAAGGGTATTTATTCTTTACTGTGACTGCATTAAGCTCCCGGTAGTCAATGCAGAGTCACATGCTACCATCTTTCTTCTTTACAAACAGTACTGGTGCTCCCCATGGCGACGCACTCGGTCTGATAAAACCCTTATCAAGCAGATCCTCTAACTGAATCTTCAACTCCTTCATCTCTATTGGTGCCATTCGGTAGGGTGCCTTGGCAATAGACCCCGTGTCTGGTATCAAATCGATGGAGAACTCAACATCCCGCTTGGGTGGCATCCCTGGTAATTCTTCAGGAAACAGGTCAGGGAAATCTGATACAACTGGTATGTCTGACTTTGTCTGTTCTTCGTGCCTCATGTCTTGGACATAGCATAAGTAAAATGGTTGTCCCTTCCTCACCTTCTTCATCAAGGTTATAGCAGATACCAGCTTGAAAGTCGGCTCTCTGGGAGTACTACAATAGGAGACTGTCTTGCCCTTTGGGCTCTTCAGTAATAGTCTATGCTTTGCGCAATGCAGTCGGCCCTTATACTTCGGTAGCCAATCCATGCCAATGATGATGTCGAAGCCCAAATTATCAAGCTCAATCAAGTCTGCGTGAAAATCTTCAATCATGATATTAATCTGGAGTCCCATGTGAAGTTTTGTGCACCTCACTCTCTCCTTCGTTGGTAGTGTGACTAGGAAATCTGAGAGAGGCTCAGGGGCTGTCTCTAACTTCCTTGCCAAGGCAGAGGATATGAAGGAGTGAGATGCCCCTGAATCGAATAGTATCGATGCACTTACGCCATTTACAGTGAAGGTGCCTGTGATGACATTTCCCTTGTTCTTTGCTTCTGCCATGTTCAATACATTCAGAACAGCTCCCTCATTGGGCTTGTGGCCTGGGGTTAACAATTCGTAAGATAGTGAGGTTGGGATGTATGTCTCAACGGAATTGAAAATGCCATTTATTAATCCAATGATTGTTACATACAATCTCCATAATTACATCAATATTGTCTAAACGTCAAATTTAACCGTCCGGGTTTCAGATGGGTAGTGTTCACTAAGGTCAATGGGGCAGTATTCAGCTTAATGCCTTTAATCCCATGGTACACTAGTCTGGATTCTCCACCAAATATCAACACGTCCCCTGACTTTAAAACAATCTTGCTCGCCTTGTCCATCCTCTTCTGATCACCGTATAGAAATTCCGCATCATCTCCAATGGAGAATGATACAACTGGTATCCCTTTGGTAATTGACTCGGACGTCTCATCTCGGTCCTGGTGTAACCCAAGTTTTCCCCCTTTCTCATAGAAGTTCACAATGCAAACATCGGCTTTCATGTCTGGTATGGGGTTTGTTTCAAATTGTTGTGCAATTTTGACCGCTCCTGTCACCAAGGTTTGAAAAATGTTGGGTATCCTAGGCACCTGTGCTCCATCTATCTTCCTTACCTCTCGATACAACCTAGTTTGTGGATCCCAATCCTTACCCATGCACATCATATACAACTTAAGTTTTGACCCGCTCTCGTATCCTGGAATGTAAAATCCTTCCCGACCCATTCCCAAGGCCCTACACTCATTTACAATGGCTATTTGTTCATCTAGGGTTAGGTATTGCTTGAGTAGGATCATGCCGGGTCGAAGCACTTGGCATTCTTCCTCTTGATATTCCCGACCTTCACTCAAAAGTTCAGGTGATCTCGGTCTCATAGGTAAGGGGTAACAGATGTCGAAGTATCCTATTAGGTGAGAGGTTTCCTAAGTTAGGTTTCTCTAAATTTTGATTCGCACTAAACACATACAAGTTTCATCGTTGGATAACCGTAAACACACATTCATGCTTCAAGCTTTTGGTTTAGGTTTTATGCTTACCGGTATCGCGCTGAGTGCTAGCCTCAGCGCCCGAAGCTCTCGCTGAGTAAAGGGTGTTTCGGCTTGGAATGACCTCCTTGCCCTTCTGATTCGCAATTGAAGATGGTTGTCCTGTCGGACCTCTGGTGTAGGTATTGTTCTGTGGCGCCTGGCATCGATAGTTGGGGTCTTTGGTGTGTCTTTGGGTCCTTTGTACACCCGGCTTCCGGGGTTGGAGTAGCACTCGAATTCTCTGTGGTCCTCCTTCTTGCAGTAGCGGCATTCTACCTTTTTGCCTGAGCAGTCTACGCCAGGATGGTCATTTCCACAGCGCTTGCAGAAGTAATGGCGCCGGGGTGGCTTAGTGCCTATTGTTACACAACATGGTTTAGTAACGGTACAACTAATAAACATTTTGGTTAAGTGAGAGGTGGGTATCCTTACCCTTGGGTGGTGCAGACCTAAACGGTTGGGCATTAATAGCGGAGCCGGTCAGACGAGGGACCTGCTCATTCGCCTTCTGACCTTGGTAGTCCTTCCGCCCTTTCTTTTTGTCGAAGAATTTCCTGCTGAAGGTTTTAGGGTTAGTGACCAATTTTAAGTATAAGTAGTAAATAGGCGACTCATTCTCAATTAGAAGTTTCATACTTTCCCCGCTTGTCGTGACCGCTAGAAGTTGCTCCCCCATCTTCGCCCTCGGAATTCTTCCTCTTTTTCCCTTGGGCCACATCTCTGGTCTGAAGCATCAGCTCGGTCGCCGACGCGGTGTCGTAGCACTCCTGTATGGTGGCAAAGCGTATAGCTCCCATAAAGCCCAGAATACGGTACTGTAATCCTCCTCTGAACTTCTGGATCTTCACCGTATCTGAGTAGTCAACTCCTGGTATGAAGTCCAGTAAACTGATGAACCTATCATAGTACTCATCTACAATCTGATTCCCCTGAGTCAGAGTCTCAAATTCCTGTCTTTTCCTCTGCTTTAGATGCTTGGGGTAATACTTGTCCCGCAGCACTTGCACGAACGTTGTCCAGTCAAAACCTGGTGTGGCTCGATGGTGGTCCTCGACCGACCGCCACCATATATCTGCAGCATCTTTCAGGTTGTAGGTTGCGATGTCAACTCTCTGGTTTTTAGGAACTCGAACAACTTTAAACGCCTTCTGATGCTCCACGATGAACTTCTCTAGCAAGGCGGGGTCTGGTTCCCCCGAATAGGTTGGTACCCGTGTGTCTGCTACGCTCTTTAGCCAATTAGTTTCCCTGGGCTATGGTGGGTGGGGTATGGCTCCTACGAACTGAGTCCCTAACTGCTCGGTGAAGGCAGCCATGGCCTCTGCCAGGCCTGGTATCTCCGGGATGTCCGCGGGTGTCTCGCCACCACGCCCACTGTTGCCTCCACGTCCTCTACCACTCCTCGACATCTATAGGATGGTATATTATCATTACTATTCGGTACTATACCGTTTTTACATTCTCAATCATAAATGTGCAAGAAAGACTAATTACTAGCAATAAGATATCCCTAAAATGTTCCTTTCTAAGTCACGAATCCTCACAGGCGTTCCCGTATCCCAAAATTTCCTATGCTCACTGTTCTTGACTCAGTATCTCGACATCAGAGCGGAGTTCCACTCTGATACCACTTTTTGTAATACCCCTACTCCTAATCTCGTAATATCGCAAGTCGTAGCATGAACAAAAACATAATTCACGGCGGAATATAAAACTAACTATCGTTTGGTGTACACGCCGTCACTCACCCATATGAGTAACAAGGCAGCCATATTCCATCAATTAACTCCAACTCTCAACCGTTGTGACAACCAGATACTGAGTAAACTTAAAATTACAATCCAAAACTAGACCACACAAGTGAGCAACTAAACCCAATACATCAGAAACTCCATAACACGGTACATCATAGAACTAAAGAGTACTTTATTGAAAATACATTAACTACCCCGCGTCCCGCACTCCGGCTTCATGACTCCGTTCAGTAACCAGTAATGTATGGCCCAATGAAGGGCTCAGCAAACTACGCAGGTATGCAAGCTAATTACCTAAGAAGAGTCATCAATAGGTCCCAAAACCGTTGTGCCCATCGAATGTTTAGCCATTTCTGAGTAGGGAAGGAAAATAACATGTTCAGTTAAAGAAACATACTTTAGCATTATTGAAATAGAATAGATTAAAATTATTTATAAATACCAATCTCAAATTCTTGAACAGCCTCTTCATCTTCCTCAAGATCAGTTGATGATATTTTCTTTCTTAGCCAGTTTTGAGAGTAGATGAGTGATTCCACCACGGAAGGAGTTAATGAGCTCCTAAAGTCATCTAAAACTCTCCCTCCAGTACTAAATGCAGACTCTGAAGCAACGGTGGAAACAGGAACAGCTAAAACGTCACGAGCCAACTCACTAAGAACAGGAAAGCGCTCCTTGTTCAGCTTCCACCACTTCAACACATCAAACTTACCCTTCTTTGGCTCCTCTTTCAAGTATCTCTCCAATTCTGACAAGGATTCATCACCTTCTATCATTGAATAGAACTTTTTTTCTCTCTCAGACATTGAATCTACCACTTCTGATTGAGGATTCGAAGAAGTTAGGGCAGCTAACGATGAAGAAGTAGAGATATGTAGTGATGAAGAAGCTTCATTTCCACCACTTGAATGAGCATGCTTAGCATTGTCTTCATACCACTTAAACATCTCATTCAAAGCACACTTCACTGGTTGCAAAATTGGTTCCCTCTCGAGGGGGGTGTCTCCCTGAGATCGGATTGGACATACTTGAGCTTGCGTCGTGGGTCAAGGATGCAAGCAACGTAAATCAGCATATTCATCCTCTGAAGATCACCCCAGTACTTCTCGTATTTCTCCTTCATCTTTGTAACCATGGATTGGAACAACTTCTCATTATTTCTAGACCACTCTTCTAGCCAATCAGCTACTTGAACGATCTCATTGAAGAAGAAGTTAGAGGTGACATATGTAGAACCAGAGACTTTCTTTGTCAGCTCATAAAACTTTTCAAGAAATAAAATCATCTTTCTAGCAACATTCCAATCATCACTCTCAAGAAAACCATCGGTATTATCCAACATCTCACTGCCAAAGTTCTCATCATCTATTGCAAAAAGATCAAAGGCTCTCTCAAACTTTACAGCTGAAGCTAACATCAAATAAGTGGAATTCCACCTAGTGCTGACATCTAGTCTCAACAAAGCCTTACTCTCAATTTTTGCTCTTTCAATGCAAGCCTTAAACTTAGCAAACCGTTGTGGAGACTTCTTCACATATCTCACCGCAAATCTGATTTTTTTATAGCACTATCAGCCTCTTGGTGCTTCAGACCATCAACAACAATCAGATTTAGAATATGAGCAATACATCGCATGTGGATGTATTTACAATCAGCAACACCAGTTCCCAAACTCTTGAATTTTTTCTTTAAAAACTCAATAGCAACATCATTCGCACTGGCATTGTCTACTGTAACTGTAAATATTTATCTATACTACCCCACTCACTAAGACAAGCCTCAACACTCCTTCCGATATCGTCTCCTTTATGGTTGGTTAT
This sequence comes from Limonium bicolor, assembly GCA_023374045.1. Taxonomy (NCBI): domain Eukaryota; kingdom Viridiplantae; phylum Streptophyta; class Magnoliopsida; order Caryophyllales; family Plumbaginaceae; genus Limonium; species Limonium bicolor. The sequence goes on from CM041778.1 coordinate 229,995,245, forward strand.
AGGATAGAATTTTAGTATCTTTTTATGCAAAATCCAATCTCTATCCACATAATGAGCAGTCAGTGACATGTAACTCAGATTTTGCACCGAGGTCCATGTATCCGTGGTGATGCAAATTCTTTGCTGATTCATCTTTAGGAACTGTTTCAAGGCAAGTTTATCCTCCTCAAACTGCCTAAAGATGTCCCTAGCAATTGTCCATCTAGATGGCATTCTAAATCTAGGGCACGCAATAGAGAATAACTTCGTAAAACCTTCTTTCTCTACAAACTTAAATGGAAGCTCATCAATAACAATCATCTCAGCCATTGCCTTTCTTATCCCAGCTTCATCATATTTCCAGTTAGCTATTGCACCATCAGCATTTAAAAGTAATTCAGATTGACCCGAGTCCGACTTACGACGTTTAGCACAAGAATTTGAATGGGCCCACAAAGAACTAGTGCCACTAGATTTAGACCCAGCTGCAAGAAACCTCTCACAATGAATGCACTGAGCCTTTACCTCACCATTTTCATCAACAACCTTAATGAAATTACTCCAAACATTAGATCTAGGTTTGATTACCTTCCGTTTTTTCCCCTTTGTTGATTTAGGAGGGGCTAATGTGGATGATGATAATGTTTCTAATCCAATCTCTTGAGCTTGAGCTTCAGAATTAGTCTCATTTCCAGAAGCAACTGATTCATGTACACGTTGGTTTCTGCTGGAAGAAGCCATCTACAATAAGACAATATTATTTATTAAAAACAAACATTTTTCTAAGTAGAAAAACATAACAAAATTAACTTTTTACACAAATTGTAGAGCAAGGCAACTATCTGCAAACAGTTGATTGAAACTTGGAAGCAAATACAATAAATGCAAACATATATAGATATCCTTGCTGTCAGATTTGTTGAAAAGTAGATTAAACAAAGTATACTAGTTTAGTTCGACAAGAAAACACCCAGTTCGTTTGCTTATCAGATTCTTAAACATAGTATACTAAACAAAGTAGAATAGTTCAGTTCTCAAATTCTTAAACATAGTAGACTAAACAAAGTAGAATAGTTTAGTTCTCAAATTCTTAAACAAAGGAGAATAGTTCAGTTCTCAAATTCTTAAACAAAGTGGACTAAACAAAGTAGAATAGTTCAGTTGCTAGATTCTTAAATAAAGTGGACTAAACAATTTGTTTGAAACCGATAATTTAATCATTTACTTAGCTGATAAAGGGTTCCTAAATAAAGTAGACAAGTTCAGTACATGATTAAACAGAATCATTCAAACCCATTTGCTCACCCCCACATAATTAAAGGAGTTAAGCATTAATTCAAACGATGTGTGTAATATATTTTGTTATAACTTTGATATTGCTTCTCCTCATTCACACCAGTGGGTAACATGTTGCAATGTTATTGCAGAGTTTAGTCTAGACCAAATCCTGCCTAAAAAAAATCTAACAAAATCAGTGGGTCCTAACGTGGGGTTACTAGTCATTTTTCAAGCCTTTCTCAGAGTTGCTATAGTCATTGCTTTTCTATCTGTCAAAACGCCAACTCGTCCCTTTTATCAGCAGATTACATGTTGCAGGACTGACACATCACCTAAATCAGAGACGGCAAACACTAGATTAACCCAAAACCCGAAAATTTCAACTGTGAACAAATGAACAGCCAATTCATTGCCTGCTATTCTAACCATCCAGACAGAGGTGGGTCATTCATGCTTTTATTCCTTTCCCTTTTAAGCTACTCTAAGTCTAAATTAGACACTGATGAAATAAGAAGGAAAAAAAACCAGCGTAGATATACACAACATACACATAGAGCACATAAATATTCTCAACAAACCAATCAGGCATAAATCTGTACACAGTGAGTATAAAAGGTTCTCGAATATAAATACCAGGAAGAAGAATATCACACGCTTCCCTGCAAGAGAATCAGTATACAAACACAAAACAAACAGATGAACTTTTATTAGTTTTCTGTTGCAAACAATCAGTCAAAATGAAGCAAGTAAATGAGGAAATTAAAGATACTGAAGATAGCAAAACTCAAATAGACTGTGGTGATCTCACGGTGGCCATGCCACACCACAACCTATATTTATAATGAAGAAGAAGAAGAACGACATTGTCAAGACTCAAGAGTTAATTAGGAAGAACAAAAAAACAAAGGGGAACTGCTCGTTCAATCTTTACCGCGCTAGCTGGGCTGCTACTGGGTTCGAGCACATCTGAAGTCGCACCACCCGTCGCGCCGCCTGCCACACCCACACCGCCCGTTGTGCTCCTTGTGCGGCTGTTGTCACAGAAGAAGAAGAGAAGAACTCAACTGGGAGTCTGGGACCCCTAGTCTGGGTGGTGGGAGAGAGTCGAGAGACCGAGAGTGAGTCTGGGTCTGGGTGGTGGGGAGAGTCGAGACCGAGAGTGAGTCTGGGTGGTGGGAGAGAGTCGAGAGACCGAGAGTATAGAGAGGATGAAGGAAACCCTAGGCTTAGAAAGTTGAAATGTTGAATCGCTCGGACCGCCAAGCAAAATAATAAAATTGAACTGAATTTAAAAAATTATATTTTTTTTAACAAAAAAAACTTCGGTTATTACGGATAACCGAAGTTTTAGATTCACTATCTGTTAACCGCCCCGTTTTAAAGTACGGGTATCCGTTTTAACCGAAATAACCGAAATTTTGTAAAACGGTTAAAAAAACGGTGATCGAATCCGAAAAAAACAACGATTATTACGGATATCCGTTCTAACCGCCCCGTTTGCACACCCCTACTCAAGGAGGGAAAAACAAGGAAATTGGGGGAGTCAAAACCGGCCACACAAGAGATGAAGAAAAGAGTGAGTTGTTTGACCACTTAAATTCACGTTTTCGGGTTTTCTCGAAAAACATGCTTTAAGACTCCGTTAGCGTTTTAACCCATTATTTGGATCCGTTTTTTCCGGGAATCATTCCTGTATATTAATTAGGCCTAACTAAGCCTTAGGAAACCATCTAAGACCCTAACCGAGGTCATATACCTCCTATGGTTGTGTAACGCTCATTTTTACAATTAACGCTTTTAAGTGTTTTCTCTTTTCTTTGGCTTTATTTTCTTCACCAATATTCTTTAGGCACTATTAGGCCCTTAAATACCATATTAGAATAATTTAATCACCATATTTAAGTTCAGGGTATTTCATTTTCAAAATTTTGTTTTATTGCAAATTGAACTATTTTAATCAATTAGGTTAACTAGGGTCCGTGGCCACAGAAAGAAGTAAAATTTGACCTAATTCAGCCTCGGGACCCAATATGGTTAATTTTAATTTTCACTTTAATTTTCAGTTAAAAATGTTGAAAAACATAAAAAATCAGAAACTCACGCACTTCAATCCAATTTCGTAAAAAGCCATAAACGACTTAAGTAGTGGAAAAATGACTTAGAAGGGTGGTGAAAGTAATTTGAACCCGGAAAGGTCGAATACCAAGCCCTTGAACCCGAACTCTACCTTTCCTAATTTACCGTAGGTTAAAATTAGGTGGTGGCTCGTAATAGGTTCCATTGAGCTAGCTTAGGTTTTAATAATTAATGTGTTTATGACGTAGTTATTAACTTTAGGCTATGAGTGGAGCTAGAACCGGATCAGGTCTAAATCAACATAGGATAATGGTTCAAAAATCGAGGTTCACAGAATGACTTCTCTGCTGGGGACTTTACTCTTAATTTAACTTGTTTAATTTTAAAAAAAGAGGGCTTAACTTGAAATTATTTATTTACGGATTTTGTTATGTTGTTTATTTACCTTTATGCACAATTTAATTTTCCGTGTTTATGCATCATATGAGAGCAACGGTCCATGTAAATCAATTTCACCCCGAGACCCGCATTAGGTGAACCCTGTCAAGGACTCACTTTTCTAGGTGATGAATAAGTGGGGAAAAAGAGGAGGATGTCTTCTAACCATATCCCCTTAATACCCGGGCTTCAACCCCAAGCATGTTTCTGGCAGTATCCTTACCAAGCCCAATGCTTGGTCAATCAAAGACCGACCGTAAATGCACACCTCACAGTGATGTGAAAAAAGTAGGGAAGCCCGAAGAGAATAGCGTGCAAACCCTATTCTTATACGGTGACCTAGACCTGAGCCCCAAGCACCTCTCCTAATCACTTCATACCCATCAGTCCCAATCGTCTTGTCAGTACATATACATTTGTGTTGGTGGTAATTCCTTGTGTGTGTTCTCTTAAATAGATCATGGCCGATTGTTTTCATTTCCCTAAGTCTTGTGATCGAACCATGAATATGTCTTCCATTGGTCAAAGAAGATTAATAAGCTATCTGCACTTCATCCACTTGCGTGTTTAGCTCAGTCTTGTCTACATGAAGATTTCCTTAGGGCAGCTATTAGACATTGGGACCCAGTAGAGCAACTCTTAAAGTTCGAAGACAACGATTTAACCTTACTTCCTGAAGAATCTGACACACTAGTAGGAGCTAATACCCTAGCAAGTCTAGTAATTTCCAGCTTGACACCATCCCAAATTGACTCCCCAGCTCATTCATTCAGTTTAAGCTCAACCCAGTTGCTAGGAATGGTAGGACCTGAAGGGTTACCCGTTGAGACTCTTTTAGACTTCATCACTCTCGAGATCTCATTGGAATACAAAAAAAATTCCTTGACCTTGCCTTACTTGCTATTTTTCTATTTAGAACCTCGTTCATGGCTATACACCAAAATGTTTTTCCCTTATTATCACAAGTTTGGGCTGGTCTCGTCTTGGGACCACTTATAGTCGCACAGATCATCTAGAGTCTGCCCGTTTCCGGAGGTACACCTTACTTCTTTGGGGGAAGCATTCACCTTTTACGGATCTGGCTCCTCGAATGGCTCAAGCTAGTTTTTTAGTATAATCAGATCTACACCGTCCAGCACGCTCTTAGGAGACGTGCCCCTAAGGAACCAAACAATGGTTGGTCATCTCTTCTCGATTTCATTCAGCAGGGTCATCGGATACAGTGGACTATTTTAGCCTGGAAAATCAAAGGAGACCAAATGAGCGTGACTTATTATAGGGGAATTTCATTACCCGATTTTAAGAGCTACCACATTATTCATCCTTTGCGATCTAGACGTCAAATCAGGAGATCCAAGGATCAGTTAAAGGGTCCACTTTATGAGACACCCATGGAGGCATACGGTCGCGACGTCACCCACACGATTTTAACTGATCGTTTAGGAGGAGAGGTTCAAGCGGTAAAACCTCTAGCGCCCAAAGATCTCGAGCTTTCAGCCAATTATCGGAAGTGGTTACAGAACCGAAGAGAAGAAGTCAACGTGTTCAAGCGGAAGCAGGAAGAAGCAACAGAATCTAGATCTGTTAAGAGAACGCTTGTATTTTTAGATAAGATCATTTCCCACGTTTTGTTCAACCATCCTGGACCGTCAAGCTACACTTAGATTAATTGGCAAGTGAGCATGCCATTCATTTTAATATTCAATACATAATTAAAACCTATGAATCATGCAAAGCAAGCATTCCACTATATGATTAATTAGCAACCCTAAGTAACATACAACAATATTAGCACATAGAAATAATAAGCTCCTATCAGGAAATCATGAGTTATCACGCCATCTGGGCATTTCCAACTTCCAATATGAGATTTATGGATCTTAATAACTATTATATAGTATCTTTAATAATATTCATGCCATCTGGCAACTCCTAGATTATAAATCTTATTTCTCTTATCATACATGTGTATTCATACACTTTAAGGATATTATAGATCATGTCTCATACTATTCATAACATTAACGTGTTTATAGAAACACAACTCATCCCCTTTTAATATGTGTAGTATTCCAAACACAATAACACCATTTTGATAAGTGAATGAAAGCTCAGCATAAGAATGATACTGAGGCTCTAAATGAATCTTTCTCGCAATACGATAGTTGGTAAGTCCAAACACATTACAGTATAACTTGAATAATTCATAGAAAGAATAAAAATCAAACATAGAATATCATTCTTATCGACATGCACTGGCAGAGTATCATTCACATCAATAAGCTCAAGCATAAACTTTTGCTCTAGTAAAAATTATCATTTTTAAATGATATTTAAGCTTATGATAGTATTCAAGCCTCCAGTACATCATTATCATTCTTTGTAGTATATATGAGTCTCACTGGTTATCTCATTATACTTATTCATGTATGTATTCATACTGTATGAATAATTTAGATTTCATTATTCATTACCCCATAACCCTAATGTGTCATCATGGTTAAGGATGAGACATCTCCCTATTATAACAAGTAGTGACCCGCACCAGACAGGGTGACCCGACCAACGTGCAATTAGGACTGTTTAGACTTCCAACACGTGGAGGAGCATGTTATAATATCCACCTGTGTACACAACGCACTACCAGGCACACACATGGTTTTCTCACATAAAATAAATAATTATCTCACGATTTATTAATGGTCCCAAACATAATTAGGGAATGTATTTAGGTATTATATTTCATTGTTAAACAATTCAGTATTAACCTCACCATTGGATAATGGCTTAACTGCCTAAGAAATGTACTTAAGTAGTTCACACATTAGATACTTAATCCAATCACATATCATAGATTCTCAATTCCTCAATTCATCTCAATCGTTAGGAATATTGTATTCCTTAAATTTGTTCATGTTATAATTGCATAGCATGTAGTTCTTGTATTAAGTATGTAGAACTGATTCTTGCATATATATATATACACGTATATATGTATCATTTACCTTATCTTTCAGGAATACTATATTCCTTTGGTTTATTCATGCTATATAAATATATGATACATAGCTAATGTAGGTATTAAACACACGTATACATAGGTGTATATATAACTATGGTTTGGATTCTTGATCCATTCGTTTCTTAGCTCCTAAGTAATGTCTCGGTCATGTATTTGTTCACACTATATATATAATATATATAGTAGTAGCTGTTGAATATTTATATCAGTATAAGGTCCAAGTCTTTCTTGTTCTTTCTTCTCAAACAAAAACGCAAACATGAATAATCATAGAAGTGAAGACACACACATATCCTCTTTTCATGCTACTTAGCGGGAATAACACACATATCTTCTTTTCACACAGTCAAATAAGCACACAAACCCAAAATAACCCTTAGAACATTCAGACTACAACAACACCATATCTGAAATATATAGCTTTATATATACGGTCCTAGCCAGTTGCATCCAATTATTCAGATCCTAGATTCGACTCACCATTCTTCATTCTAGGTATATATCTATCAACCGCATGTTCCAACAAACTACATTTAAGGTCTATCATGTAATATCAATCTCTAGACGTGAGTCATATTTCACTATGTCCTTTAAATCAAGACTTCTAGATTTATTAATATTGAATCTATATCAATCAACCTCTTATTAGACTTAAGTTAGATTTCTAAACTTATCTTGTTACCTAACCTAATCATTTTGTTTCTCTTATAAAAGCCCACATGAGATATGCCAAACCAAAAAGGTTCACTCGTATATTTCATATCATTTAATCAACCCATAATTCTTTTCTCTAGCCCATCCTTATCATCCAACCCCAAACAACTAAGCCGATACTTAAATTTTCTTAATTAGATTGTACTCGAGATAGGAGTGAGCATTCAGTTATTCGGTTCTACACAAAAACTGAATTAGGAAAAATAGTTCAGTTTTCGGTTTTTTTCGGTTCTATCCGAATAACCGAATTTCAGTCTGAGAACCGAAATAACCGAGAACCGAATAACTGAAATTATTTTAAGGCTGGAACCGTGAACCAAACCGAAAACTGAAAATTTTAATTTGATTTTCAATTAGAACTGGATTATAAAAAAGAACCAAATTATAAAAAAGAACCAAATTGAAAAAAAGAACCAAATTTTAGAAAGGAACTTAATTATAAAATGGAACCAAACTACAAAAAAGAACCGAATTATAAAAAGGAATTGAATTAGTCAATATTTTTCATCGTGTAGATTGTGCAGTCGGCCCGTATGATACTTGGTACAACAAAGATGAGTTGATAGTCCAATTAGCTACTGACTGGACTGTTTTTTTATTATATTAACTTCAATTGGTTGTAATTTTTAAAATGTAAGTCCTATTTGTAAAAAAATATACAATTCTTCATCTAAATTCAAACTCTTCAAAACAAGACCAGTCACGGATATGTTTTGAGATTTTTTAAAAATTTAAATTAATTACATGTATATATCCATATATTTCAATGACTTATAATTTATAACATCATTTTAGTGTACCATTGTAAACACATAACATCATTTTAGTGTATCATAATATCAAAATTAATGAATTATATCTTTATTTTAGATCATCTCAAACATATAAAAATAAAAAAATACACAATAATACAACACAAAATAATATTTGGTATGTATAAAAAAACAAGATTCACCATATAAGGTTTAAAATACACTGTACAATAATAATAATACACTACAAAATAATAATAAATTTCATCAGTTCCGAAGTTTAGTTATCTAATTCACCACTTATTAGTTAATGAATCATAATATCAATTTTAATGAATTGTAATATCAAAATTAATGAATCGTATCTTTATTTTAGTGTATCATCGTAAACATATAAAAATAAAAAATTTCAAACAATAATACAACACAAAATAATATTTGGTATGTATAGGAAAATACATGATTTATCATATAATGTTTAAAATACACCATACAACAATAATAATACACTACAAAACAATAATAATTTTTTATCGGGAAAATTACATTGCCCACCCATGACATTTGGTGAAATTACACACCCCACCACAAGGTTTCAAAAATTACTTTGCCCACCCATGTGGTTTCCTTTATTTTACATTCGGCAACTTTTCTAATATTTGATCAACTTAAAAGATGCTTAAATGTTGTCTATAAGTGATGAAACTTTACATGAACGATGCTAAGGTGTTATATTTTGGTCTAGCGTGAAATCCAAAGCTTTTTAAGCTCATATGTGATATGTGGGACCCAATGAAACATGTGACATGTCAACGTGTTTTTATTGGGCCCCACAGGTCATATATGAGCTTAAAAACTTTAGATTTCATGCTAGACCAAAATATAACACCTTAGCATCGTTCATGTAAAGTTTCATCAATTTTGGACAACATTTAAGCATCTTTTAAGTTGATCAAATATTAGAAAAGTTGCCGAATGTAAAATAAAGGAAACCACATGGGTGGGCAAAGTAATTTTTGAAACCTCGTGGGTGGGGTGTGTAATTTCACCAAATGTCATGGGTGGGCAATGTAATTTTCCTTTTTTATCGGTTCCAAAGTTTATAATTCAATTCACCCACTTATTATTAATGAATCATAATATCAATTTTGATGAATAATAATACAAAATGAATGAATCATATTATCAGTTTAGTGTATCAACATATATATATATGTAAAATAATTTTTTTAAAAGTTATCAAAATATATCCATGATTGGTCTTATTTTAAAGGCTTGATACTTTTTTCAGATTATTAGTCATTAGGCATTTTCTCCGCTTTTTTGCCTTAATTACCCCTATTAGAACTAGAGTAAATCATGAATGTCCTTTTACCGGGTAACCTGTTTGTAGAGGGAAACTTATGGGAGAAATACATTGGGAATAGAAACTCAACAGAGTGTCCTTTTATATACTCACGCTACTAATACTTCAACAGAGCGTACGGTTCACCATCTATCTTCACTCTTTTTCCCTCATTTCAACCCCATTCACCATGGAAGAAACTAGTGAGCTTCATCAACATCATCTTCCTCTATTCAATATCCTCTAAGGCTAAACTCTTCTTCCACAATTAACGATAATCTCAACACCATGAAAGACAGCAATTCTAACAAAGGTAAATCTATAACTCATTTACGCTCTACAATGAAGAATGGTCTTGAAATACCCCAAACCTTGGTATGTTGGTTAAACATTAAAACATGATTTATTAAGACTAAAAAGAGTCTTAGAAACCTTGGTAAACAAATTTAAACAAAAGGAAATACAAATATGCTTTAAAGTCAATAAGAGCCAAAATGTGCTCTAAGCTTGGGATAAACTTGAGTAAGACCTAATGAGCTTACCAAGACCTCATTTATATACTAATGAACATATTAAACCAATTACCAAAGAAAACCAAGCTTGAAAACAAGTTAAAACACAAAATGTGCTTTAAGAAGTCTTAAAGCACGTTTTTGAAAAATTGTCTTGTAAATGAGTTTTGAGTGGCTAAATGCCCATCATTACTCTTAAATATATATGTGTACTATATAGTATCACATTTGGGTGGCTATATTAATGGGAAATCAAAAATTTCACTTCTAAGTGCCTTGTATAGGTGAATAGTGATTTTTACAAGCTATTTTGTAACATATGTGGTATAAGTGATTAAATTGACAAAAGAAGACTATATTACCCTCATATTAATAAGGGGGCCGTTTTTTTATTGTGGTGACTCACCACTCTCTAGTTAAGGTAATAAGTAATTAAAACAAACTAAGTAAAACTACTTTTTACTTTATACTACAAATATCTTCTTAAAAGTAATTCCTATCTTCATTCTCTCATTTCTTTCCTTCACTCACACGGTTTCCCACCCTTCTTCTTCCTTCTTCCTTGTTCTCTCTCGGTAATACTACTACCACCATGGAAGTTCCAACTTTGACCACTTGCTAAACCTAGCTCACTTGTCCAAATCAAAAACAAAGACCACCAATCTCTTCCTCTCATCAAGCTCTTCATTCCTATCTTCTTAAAACTCAAGAGCTCCATTTCGGTGCCAAGGTGTTCCACCATTGAAGGAGCTTGAGCTTGGATTTCTACATATTATTACTCTCCTTTACTTCTAGGTAAGGAATCTCAAACAAAAATCAAGTTTCCTCCTTGTTTTTGTCATGTCCGAAAATACACATTGATATAGCTCTTTGTGTGACTTTGTTCTAGCTTCATTTCAACTCTTCAAGGACTAGGTGGAGTCCTCTCTTGTTATATATTCAAACTCTCTTCAAAGATCAAGGTAAAATACACATTAATGTTTTTGAAACTATGTCAAATTAGGGTTTACAATGAGATGAAGCTCAAAGCTTGAATACTCATTATGGTGTTTGTATATTGTCTAGAACTTGACAAGGAATCAAATTGTCATACGGTTTTGTAAGGAATCAAGAAAGAAGTGTTTTGGGAAAAGAGGTAAATCTACTAACTTAAATGTTGTTTAATGCCTTAGGAGAAATGAGCTTATAAATGCTTATTAAACTACCTAAAGAGCAAATGGTGAATGACTTAGTAAAGTGTTCTCAAGAGACTAGTAAAGGGCATATGTGTGTTGAGTGTATTTGCAGGTTAAAGGCATATATATGGTGGAAATTCAGTGTTTATGATTTAAGCACTTTAAGGGCCTAAGAGCCATGCATTTTAAGGGCCTAAGTGCCATGCAATTTAAATTGTGCACTATATTGTAATGTGGTGTAAATTTGGTGAAATTGTGTATGAGAGTGTTCTTGGTGATTTTAGATGTTCTTGTGTTTTAAAGGAGAAGGTAAAGTGTTTAGGCTTAGTAATGTTCTAAGGGAACCCATGTCAAAATTTAGGTAAGAAGCAAGAAGTTTTAAGTGTTTACATAAGATTTGGTGAGTTAGAAAATGTAGGAAATGAATAAGGAGTTCATGATGTTTTAAAGGAATTTTGATGACTAGGAAGTACTCTAGAATGTAATAAGGACTTAGATGATCTTAGATTTAGTAGGTACCAAAGTCACTTTGGGACTTAGGTAAATACCTAGGCAAACTTTGGTAAAAAGGAGAAGTGTACACTAGGAAAAGAGTTTCAAGAAGGAGATAAGGAATTAGTTGTGAAAGATGATGCTTGGGAGATGATGTTAATAAGGAGAAAGCATTTTGGGATAGTAGTTATCTAGGTATGAAACACCACTTGAAAAACTAGGAGAAAATGTTGTAAGTGTTAGGAATTTTGTGAAGGAATAAGTAAAGGCTTAAGGAATTAGAAAATGAGTTTTATGAGTGTTTAAGGGTGTCTTAAGTTGTGTTTAAGTGCCCAAATGAGGTTAGGGAGTACTAGGTTATATGGGGTGAAGTTTGGAGTTGAATGTAAAAAGGAAAACAAAGATTTGGGGCCGACCGGACTTGCGACCGGACTTGCAAGCTCGGTCGGGACCTGTTTACCCTGCGAGAATTAGTTTCTGGAATGGACCGGGCTTAGGACCGGACATGGACAAGTCCGGTCGGGCTAAATTTACAAAGAGAATAAACTCTCTGGAATGGACCGGACATAGGACCGGACTTACAAGTCCGGTCGGAGTAGAAAATTTTGTACGGATTGAGTTACTGGAATCGACCGGACATGGGACCGGACTTGACAAGTCCGGTCGGGCTGAATTTCCGAAGGGGAGAAACTCTCTGGAATCGACCGGACATGGACAAGTCCGGTCGGCAAGTCCGGTCGGACCTAAACTTGTAAAAAAAAAGAAAAGAATGTGACTTATGTAGTTAACCCTAGGGTGTATAATGAAGGTAACCTAGGGTGAGGTAGACATTAAACATGTCATACAATCATGTTGAATACTTAGTAAGTGTGAAGTTAAATAAATATTAACCGACATTACTAATGTGTATAGGATTCTCTCAAGGTGGGAACGAAACAAGGCAAGGACCAAGGTATGGTTTTCTTGCAGTCTGTTGCCTAACGGTTTACACCGGCTTGGGTGTTGTTTGTTTTCTGAGTGTTTACGACCTTATAAGATTAAGGCATGAAAAGAGTTTACAGTGTTATATATTATGATGTTGTGTTTTATGACTCCTTTCCCTTGGTGTGTCTAACAAGACCTAAATGTTGCTTGTATGTGACTTAACAAATGTTGTGTGATCACTAACAAGTGCTAACCGGGGAAGTGAGGAGTCCGGTTGTTCCGGCCACGCGTGTGATGGATGGGGGTCGATATCATATCCGGTTCGGCTCTCTTGGTGTATGTATAGGTGGTATTCCAATTTGGTTTCTACCTTCCCTTAGCTTATCCAAAGCTAGTTACTGACTCACGTCGGGCCATAGGGGCATACGTATGTTATTTCGGAGTGCTCGGGATTACTATATCCGACACACCTTTGGTATAAGTTAACCGTTCTATATAACCGGACGGTAACGAGGATGGTAACGAGCTTAACATGGGGTTGGTAAAAACCCCTAGGCTCTCATGGTATACTAACTATGGTGGAAGGTTCCTTGTGAGGACCAAGTTTATGGTGTTATGTATTGATGTTGTGATGCTATGCAATTTCCCTTGCTATGCTATGGTATATGTGTATATATATGTTGGTTGTTCTAAAATGAATGCCATGTTATTATGACAATTGGTTGCGCGTATCCCGTTAGTCGATGGGCTGCGCGTTAGCCATACCAGCAAAGGTGCTGACCCCCTCGGGGGCCCCATATTTTTATTGCAGGATGAGGATCGAAGAGGCAGAGTGGCTCTAGGTCCTAGGTTGTTGATATACTTTTGGATAAGTAGGTTGTTGAGCCCGGGCGCCTGTGCTCCCGAGGCGTTACATTTGATACCGTTGTTATACAGTGTGAGATGATTATGGTTTGGAGATGTATTGTAAATTAAATACTCGGTATGGTTGGTTATGTTTATATATGGATGTTAGTTACTATGCTCGGGAGTCTGATCATCAGACCGATACACTTGTATTTATTCTGCCTAGTTAACCACGTGGGTGGTTAACGGCGTTGTAACACCAAAGCGATAGTTATTATTTGGTTGGTTATTTCCGCTGCGACTTCGGTAGATGATAGGAGCGTTGTAGGGGTGTTACAAAAAGTGGTATCAGAGCGAAGTATCGCTCTGATGACTAGAATACCGAGCTTAGGAATATACCGAGTTAGGAAACCTAACTACAGTTACCTAAGTGAGCGGACTTGGAAAGGTTAACCACTAACTAAGTGTGGAATTACCTGGTTGTCGGGAAGATGTTAACCATTGGACCGATAAGTGTGCAAGCATAATGCTAATGATATTCATATGAATTCAGATGTCAGGTAGACCGCGAGGTCGAGGCCGCGGACGCGGTACTGGAGATATGGGTGACCAGGGCGATGATACTACGGCCCAGACTATGGCTGAGGCAGTTGCAGCCGCCGTAGCCCAGATGGTACCCCAGTTGGTTGCTGCTATACAGCAAGGGCAACAGCCCGGAGTTCAGCCACCACCGCCACCACCGCCACGAGAGACCAATTGGGTCAAGGCGTTGGCTGATCTGAGACCGCCATCATTTCATGGGGAGACCGATCCCCGTAAGCTAGAGGCGTACATCTCCGAGTTGGAGACCGCCTACGAGACTTTGGCCGTACCTGCTGAGGCTAAGGTCCGACTTGCCGCCTACTACTTGAAGGGGTCGGCACAGAGTTGGTGGAAACTGGTGAGGGAGGACAGGATGACTGATCCTGAGTTTGGATGGAGGGAGTACACGGCTCTGCTGCGAGCCAAGTATTACCCGGTGCATGTGCAGGAGGCCAAGCGCCTCGAGTTGGATAGTCTGAAGCAGGGGGATAAGATGTCGGTTGATGACTACTACACCGCATTCACCGGCCTTATCCACTTGTTACCGGACTTGGGGTACTCGAACCGGGTGTTGGTGAACCGGTTCTACAATGGACTGAGCCACCGTCTCCGCTATGGGATGGGGCCAGCTGAGTATACCACCTTGCAGGTAATTAGAGTACCTTGTTGTGAATCCATTTATACCGTGAGTGAATGTTAATGTGAGTTGGTAAGTTGTTTTGCGGGGCGTGACTGACATCCTAAAATACAGGAGTGCTATCATGCCGCTGCAAAGGTTGAAATTACCGTCCGTCTGAGGGACGAGGAAAATGCGCACAAGCGCAAGGCCACCAACGAGGGCCAGAATCAGCAAGGGTATGGGGGAGGGAAGAAGAAGAAACCCTACCCTCAGCCCCAGAAGGGCCAGTACCAGGGTGACAAGGGCCAAGCCCAGACCACCACAGCTGATGAGCCACTGAAGCTCACGTACGCGTATGCGGCGAAGCCTCTACGCTCCTACCCGCCTAAGGGTAATTACTTAACCATGTGTATCTAGTTGAGGTGTATGTTGTTGAGATGGGAAGTGAGTATTGATTGTGTGTTGTTATAGCAGCTAGCGCGGGTTCTGGACCGGAGCGCCACTTTTACTGTAAGTGGTGCAATGGAGACCACCCCGGCAAAGACTGCAAGGGGAATGATGTGAGGTGCCGCCACTGCCAGAAGATGGGGCACCGTGAGTTTGAGTGTTGGACGAACCCAATGGCAGAAACTACAAGCCAAAGGGGCAGTGGAAGGGTAACACTACCACGACCACTGAAGGCCCGAAGGCGATTACTCAGCAGACTTCTGACAAGAAGTACACTGAATCCCAGAAGGGGAAGGCTACGGGGTCCGGCAAGGCCACCCTGAATGTGGTGGACCGGTCTGAGGCACCAGGATCCTCTTCGAGACCAGGTACCGCCTAAACTGATAAATGAAAAAGTGATTGCTTACCGCATTTCATGCATGAGTGTTAGCAAGTCTAAGGGTATAAACATATAAGTAAAGAGTTAGAACATAATGTGGAAAACACCTAAATTAGGCAATTTGAAACTTAGGAACCTTCAATATCTGCTATCCAATCCCACCCGCACCAAACCCTGAAGAAACCGCCATCAACATCACCGACTTTCCATTGGAGCAATGTCAGGTTATCCAGCCAGGTATGATACTCTTAAATGGATACCTGACACCGGAAGCACAAATCCACATCATCAGACGATGCGACGAACTTGGAGCAAAACCAGGAGGGTTCTACACACCGAATACCCGAACGGAGCAAGGATGCAATTGAAGATGATGTGCATGGGTAAGGACTGGAACCCTTACACCAAGTCATATCAAGAAGTACGAGCTGAAGATGGAGCAACAGTACAAGTATACCAGAGGAGTTCCACGCGGTCGTTAACCACGCCGTGGGAATTGCTCAGCAAGTTGAACGGAATCAATTCCAAGTGTAAAAGCAGATTATGCATTGTAAACTTCTACCAGAAAGGTGGACGGTTAGGTATACACCAAGACAAGGACGAGTCACCCGAGTCTCTAAGTAAGGGAGTACCCGTGGTGTCTTGGTCCATTGGTGATACCGCTGTGTTTGTGTATGGCGAGCAGAAGCGTGCTGATCTCGCAAAGAAGCTACTTCTGAAATCGGGGGATGTATTAATCATGGGTGGGCAATCAAGGATGCTATACCATGGCATCAGAAAGATCAAACTGAATACCGCACCGTCGGCAGTGATCAATGCCACACACATGAAACCTGGACGTTTAAATTTGACTTTCAGGCAGTTTTGAGCCTTGTGTAATCATGTAATGTATTAAGCCAGTGGTTGACAAAGGAGCTATATCTAGCAATGTCTACAATGTAACCAATTTATGGTGTAAAGACTGTGTTAATGAATAAAGGAATGTTGTTTTGGAGTGTATCAACGTGTTGTTACCCAATACTTATTAGTTTGCCAATGAATTAGGCTGTGCACTCGGAACGGGAGGTATACTGAGTGTCTGCAATAAGGCAGAAGCCGGCAAGAGCGGCACAATCCTCACCGGTACCTTTCCAGTGAATGGCGTGGATGCATCGATCTTGTTCGACTCTGGAGCCTCACACACATTCATTTCGCTATCATTTGCGAAGAGGCTGGGGTTAGACGGTGAAGAGATGCCAGACTTCGTGGTCACTCTCCCGTCGAAAGAGCAGATCAGATGTACCCGCTACTACCGAGATGCTGTTGTTCGAATCATGGATGAGGAGTTTCCGATCGACTTGATAGAGTTCGACGGACTGGTTTTGATGTGATTGTCGGGATGAACTGGTTGGAGCGGTACAAGGGTAGAATCCTATGTGCCGAGCATCGACTGCTTCTTAGGAGTCCATCTGGGGTTACTATATCTTACCGCCAGAGGCCCAGGGAGCCTTCGACACAGATCATCACCGCCATGGCCATGTATCGTGAGTTGCGACGGGGAAATGATGTATACCTCTGCTATGTCCAGGACATAGAGAGAGACCCTGAGTTTAGCCCAGATGTGCCGGTAGTGTCGGAGTTTCCTGATGTATTTCCTAAGGAACTGCCGGGCATGCCGCCAGCACGAGAGGTTGAGTTTGAGATTGATCTAGTTCCGGGCACCGGACCCATTGCGAAAGCACCTTACCGTATGGCTCCAGCAGAGATGACAGAGCTCAAGGAGCAGCTGCGAGACCTACTCGACAAGGGCTTTATCCGCCCTAGTGTGTCACCATGGGGAGCGCCGGTCCTCTTCGTGAAGAAGAAGGACGGTAGCCTCCGCCTATGTATTGATTATCGGGAGCTGAATGCTGTTACGGTGAAGAACCGTTACCCCTTACCACGCATCGACGATCTATTTGATCAGCTTAGGGGAGCATCAGTATTCTCCAAGATAGACCTACGTTCCGGATATCACCAGATTGCCATCCGTGACAGTGACATCGAAAAGACAGCTTTCAGAACTAGGTATGGGCACTATGAGTTCACCGTTATGCCGTTTGGCTTATCAAATGCACCAGCAAAGTTCATGGACTTAATGAACCGTTTGTTCCAAGATCAGTTGGACAAATCAGTGGTAGTCTTCATCGATGACATACTTGTGTATTCGAAATCGAGAGGTGAGCATGAAAGCCACCTGAGAGATGTATTACAAACGTTGAGAAAGAATCAGCTGTATGCTAAATTTTCTAAGTGTGAATTTTGGTTGAACCAAGTATCATTCCTTGGACATGTATTTCTGAGGCCGGGATCGCTGTTGATCCGGCAAAGATAGATGCAGTGCGCACCTGGCCTAGGCCGAAGACAGTTACCGACATCAGGAGCTTCCTCGGTCTGGCAGGTTACTATAGGAGATTTGTGAAGGACTTCTCCAGTGTCTCGAAGCCGATGACTTCCTTGATGAAGAAGGATGCACCATTCGAGTGGACAGTCGACTGTGAGAGAGCTTTCACGAGTCTCAAGGATGCTCTGACATCTGCACCGGTTCTGACATTACCAGACGGTCCAGATGGTTTTGAGGTCTATTGCGACGCATCAGGCAGGGGTATGGGTTGTGTTGATGCAACCGGGAAGGTCGTGGCTTACGCCTCCCGACAGCTGAAGAAGCATGAGGAGAACTACCCTACCCACGACTTAGAATTGGGGGCCATTGTCTTCGCACTGAAGATATGGCGACATCACTTGTATGGGGTAAGTGTGACGATTATTCTGACCACAAGAGCTTGAAATACTTGTTCACTCAGAAAGAGTTGAACATGAGGCAGAGAAGGTGGGTTGAATTCTTGAATGATTATGATATCGATTTACAGTATAAGGAGGGTAAGGCAAATGTGGTAGCTGACGCATTGAGTCGCCGAGCACACTCTCTCCATTCGCTAGTCTCTCATACTGGCTTGGTTGAAGAGGTGCGGAGTGCTCAGATGACGGATCAGTATGGTGGAAATTAGACAGAAGCTTATTGATGGCACATTCGAGGGTCAGAAGTATGACTTCAGACTCCACGATGATGACCTGATTAGGCTAATGGCAGTTGTGTATACCCAGGAGTAGCGCTGAGCTGAAGGAGCGCATTGAGTGAATCCCATTGTTCTACGACACTTCGATTCACCCCGGAGCTTCAAAGATGTATAAAGGTATGAAAAGATATTTCTGGTGGGCTGGAATGAAAAAGGATGTGAATGACTATGTGTTGAGGTGTCTCACTTGTCAGAAGGTCAAGTTTGAGCACCGACGGCCTGGTGGTATGGTGCAGCCAATGCCAGTGCCGGAGTGGAAGTTCCATGACATATCTATGGACTTCGTGGTAGGGCTTCCGCCTACAAGGGGAGGTCTAAATATGATTTGGGTGGTAGTTGACCGACTGACCAAGGTGTCTCGATTCATTCCGATGAAGGACACCTGGAAAGTGGCAAATTGGCAGAATTATTCGATAAAGAGATTGTAGACATCATGGTGTACCAAAGACGATAGTATCTGACAGAGATACCAGATTCTTATCCAGATATTGGAAGTCTACACGAGAGGCACTTGGTACTGAACTGAAATTGAGCACGGCGTTTCACCCACAGACCGATGGTCAGAGTGAGCGCACTATACAGACACTTGAGGATATGCTACGTGCATGTGCACTTGACTTTCAGACCAGCTGGATTGATAAGTTACATCTGATCGAGTTTAGCTACAACAACAGTTATCATGCATCGATCAAGATGTCTCCCTTCCAGGCATTGTACGGTAGACCATGCCGCACACCATTATGCTGGGATGAATCGAGTGAGACGGTCATTATAGGACCAGAGTATCTTGAGCAAGTTCAGGCAGAAGTTCGCCAGATCAGGGCTAATATGAAAGCAGCTCAGGATAGACAGAAGTCGTACGCAGATGTGCGCCGACGTGACCTGGAGTTCGCCGTGGGCGATCAGGTATTTTTGAGAGTATCCCCCATGAAGGGAGTATTCGTTTTGGTCAGAAGGGCAAGTTGAGCCCGAAATATGTAGGTCCTTATGTTGTGACGGAGCGGATCGGCCCGGTAGCTTATAGACTTGATCTACCGCCGAGCTGGGCAAGGTACATGATGTATTTCATGTGTCCCAGCTGAAGAAATATATGTCTCATCCGTCTCATGTGCTTCAGCCGGAAAGGCTAACCTTAGAGCCGACCATGCGATCAGTGGAGACTCCGGTACGGATTCTGGATACTAAGACTCGAGACACTCGCCATAAGTCCGTGAGACTGGTGAAGGTCCTCTGGTCTAACCAGGACGTTGAGGAGGCCACTTGGGAGCTGGAAGAAAAGATGAAGGCGAAGCACCCGTCATTGTTTGCTTCTTAGTGTTTATATGTATAGGGTACGGGGCGTACCCCTTTTAAGGGGGGTAGAGCCGTTTCGGTTATGGTTGTGTACGACATGTATATGTATACATTGTCTATGATTGTTACAGACCTTTGTGTCTGAATGGTATTATATGGTTTGGACCTCGAGTCCGTTGTGGTATTGTGTGGATTGGACCTTGAGTCCGTTGTGGTGTAAGAATGATGGTAAGGTTGGTAATGATGGTTGGAAGTATTGTTTTATAAATGTTCCCCGTGTTCTAATAGTAAGATATGTGGGAAGTATGAACTTTGGGGACAAAGTTCTTTTAAGGGGGGTAGATTGAAATACCCCAAACCTTGGTATGTTGGTTAAACATTAAAACATGATTTATTAAGACTAAAAAGAGTCTTAGAAACCTTAGTAAACAAATTTAAACAAAAGGAAACACAAATGCTTTAAAGTCAATAAGAGCCAAAATGTGCTCTAAGCTTGGGATAAACTTGAGTAAGACCTAATGAGCTTACCAAGACCTCATTTATATACTAATGAACATATTAAACCAATTACCAAAGAAAACCAAGCTTGAAAACAAGTTAAAACACAAAATGTGCTTTAAGAAGTCTTAAAGCACATTTTTGAAAAATTGTCTTGTAAATGAGTTTTGAGTGGCTAAATGTCCATCATTACTCTTAAATATATATGTGTACTATATAGTATCACATTTGGGTGGCTATATTAATGGGAAATCAAAAATTTCACTTCTAAGTGCCTTGATAGGTGAATAGTGATTTTACAAGCTATTTTGTAACATATGTGGTATAAGTATTAAATTGACAAACAAGACTATATTACCCTCATTAATAAGGGGGCCGGTTTTTATAGTGTGGTGACTCACCACTCTCTAGTTAAGGTAATAAGTAATTAAAAAACTAAGTAAAACTACTTTTTACTTTAACTACAAATATCTCTTAAAAGTAATTCCTATCTTCATTCTCTCATTTCTTTCCTTCACTCACACGGTTTCCCACCCTTCTTCTTCCTTCTTCCTTGTTCTCTCTCGGTAATACTACTACCACCATGAAGTTCCAACTTTGACCACTTGCTAAAACTAGCTCACTTGTCCAAATCAAAAACAAAGACCACCAATCTCTTCCTCTCATCAAGCTCTTCATTCCTATCTTCTCAAAACTCCAAGAGCTCCATTTCGGTGCCAAGGTGTTCCACCATTGAAGGAGCTTGAGCTTGGATTTCTACATATTATTACTCTCCTTTGCTTCTAGGTAAGGAATCTCAAACAAAAATCAGTTTCCTCCTTGTTTTTGTCATGTCCGAAAATACACATTGATATAGCTCATTGTGTGACTTTGTTCTAGCTTCATTTCAACTCTTCATGGACTAGGTGGAGTCCTCTCTTGTTATATTCAAACTCCCTTCAAAGATCAAGGTAAAAAACTACATTAATGTTTTTGAAACAATGTCAAATTAGGGTTTACAATGAGATGAAGCTCAAAGCTTGAATACTCATTATGGTGTTTGTATATTGTCTAGAACTTGACAAGGAATCAAATACATACGGTTTTGTAAGGAATCAAGAAGGAAGTGTTTTGGGAAAAGAGGTAAATCTACTAACTTAAATGTTGTTTAATGCCTTAGGAGAAATGAGCTTATAAATGCTTATTAAAACTACCTAAAGAGCAAATGGTGAATGACTTAGTAAAGTGTTCTCAAGAGACTAGTAAAGGGCATATGTGTGTTGAGTGTATTTGCAGGTTAAAGGCATATATATTGTGGAAATTCAGTGTTTATGATTTAAGCACTTTAAGGGCCTAAGAGCCATGCATTTTAAGGGCCTAAGTGCCATGCAATTTAAATTGTGCACTATATTGTAATGTGGTGTAAATTTGGTGAAATTGTGTATGAGAGTGTTCTTGGTGATTTTAGATGTTCTTGTGTGTTTAAAGGAGAAGGTAAAGTGTTTAGGCTTAGTAATGTTCTAAGGGAACCCATGTCAAAATTTAGGTAAGAAGCAAGAAGTTTAAGTGTTTACATAGGTTGGTGAGTTAGAAAATGTAGGAAATGAATAAGGAGTTCATGATGTTTTAAGGAATTTTGATGAACTAGGAAGTACTCTAGAATGTAATAAGGACTTAGGCATGATCTTGAGATTTAGTAGGTACCAAAGTCACTTTGGGACTTAGGTAAATACCTAGGCAAACTTTGGTAAAATAAGGAGAAGTGTACACTAGGAAAAGAGTTTCAAGAAGGAGATAAGGAATTAGTTGAGAGATGATGCTTGGGAGATGATGTTAAGTTAAGGAGAAAGCATTTTGGGATAGTATCATAGGTATGAAACACCACTTGGAAAACTAGGAGAAAATGTTGTAAGTGTTAGGAATTTTGTGAAGGAATAAGTAAAGGCTTAAGGAATTAGAAATGAGTTTTATGAGTGTTTAAGGGTGTCTTAAGTTGTGTTTAAAGTGCCCAAATGAGGTTAGGGAGTACTAGGTTATATGGGGTGAAGTTTGGAGTTGAATGTAAAAAGGAAAACATAGATTTGGGGCCGACCGGACTTGCGACCGGACTTGCAAGCTCGGTCGGGACCTGTTTACCCTGCGAGAATTAGTTTCTGGAATGGACCGGGCTTAGGACCGGACATGGACAAGTCCGGTCGGGCTAATTTACAAAGAGAATAAACTCTCTGGAATGGACCGGACATAGGACCGGACTTACAAGTCCGGTCGGAGTAGAAAATTTTGTACGGATTGAGTTACTGGAATCGACCGGACATGGGACCGGACTTGACAAGTCCGGTCGGGCTGAATTTCCGAAGGGGAGAAACTCTCTGGAATCGACCGGACATGGACAAGTCCGGTCGGCAAGTCCGGTCGGACCTAAACTTGTAAAAAAAAAAAAAAAAAAATGTGACTTATGTAGTTAACCCTAGGGTGTATAATGAAGGTAACCTAGGGTGAGGTAGACATTAAAACATGTCTTACAATCATGTTGAATACTTAGTAAGTGTGAAGTTAAATAAATATTAACCGACATTACTAATGTGTATAGGATTCTCTCAAGGTGGGAACGAAACAAGGCAAGGACCAAGGTATGGTTTTCTTGCAGTCTGTTGCCTAACGGTTTACACCGGCTTGGGTGTTGTTTGTTTTCTGGTGTTTACGACCTTATAAGATTAAGGCATGAAAAGAGTTTACAGTTGTTATATTATGATGTTGTGTTATGACTCCTTTCCCTTGGTTGTCTAACAAGACCTAAATGTTGCTTGTATGTGACTTAACAAATGTTGTGTGATCACTAACAAGTGCTAACCGGGGGAGTGAGGAGTCCGGTTGTTCCGGCCACGCGTGTGATGGATGGGGGTCGATATCATATCCGGTTCGGCTCTCTTGGTGTATGTATAGGTGGTATTCCAATTTGGTTTCTACCTTCCCTTAGCTTATCCAAAGCTAGTTACTGACTCACGTCGGGCCATAGGGGCATACGTATGTTATTTCGGAGTGCTCGGGATTACTATATCCGACACACCTTTGGTATAAGTTAACCGTTCTATATAACCGGACGGTAACGAGGATGGTAACGAGCTTAACATGGGGTTGGTAAAAACCCCTAGGCTCTCATGGTATACTAACTATGGTGGAAGGTTCCTTGTGAGGACCAAGTTTATGGTGTTATGTATTGATGTTGTGATGCTATGCAATTTCCCTTGCTATGCTATGGTATATGTGTATATATGTTGGTTGTTCTAAAATGAATGCCATGTTATTATGACAATTGGTTGCGCGTATCCCGTTAGTCGATGGGCTGCGCGTTAGCCATACCAGCAAAGGTGCTGACCCCCTCGGGGGCCCCATATTTTTATTGCAGGATGAGGATCGAAGAGGCAGAGTGGCTCTAGGTCCTAGTTGGTTGATATACTTTTGGATAAGTAGGTTGTTGAGCCCGGGATGCGCCTGTGCTCCCGAGGCGTTACATTTGATACCGTTGTTATACAGTGTGAGATGATTATGGTTTGGAGATGTATTGTAAATTAAATACTCGGTATGGTTGGTTATGTTTTATATGGATGTTAGTTACTATGCTCGGGAGTCTGATCATCAGACCGATACACTTGTATTTATTCTGCCTAGTTAACCACGTGGGTGGTTAACGGCGTTGTAACACCAAAGCGATAGTTATTATTTGGTTGGTTATTTCCGCTGCGACTTCGGTAGATGATAGGAGCGTTGTAGGGGTGTTACAGCCGCTCTCGTATATAACCTGGATCCCGAGTCGATATACTCAGTGTTGGACTAACGACCTTAGTCTGCTGTGTTAGGAAAAAGGTAATACGATGCGATGGTATAGATAAGTTAATCAAGAGGATGTGGCTCTTGGTGAGAATTGTGATCAATTAACGATACCAGGATGCCGTATGGGCATCTGTAAGTATCAAGATAATTTCCAACGGACTACAGATGGTTCGTCGGTCGGAGACTCTACCTCGTTGTTTCGCCTTATTGTTCATGGTTATGCTATGTGGTTATGTGATGTATGTTTGTGGATTTGTTGAATGAGTCACTGTACTCATATGTTTGTTGTGAGTTGGTTTAATTCAGTAGCTGTACTCATATCTATGTTGTGAATTGGTTGAGTCGAGTCGCTGTACTCGTGTGTGGGTTATTGTGGTTGATTGGTTGAGCAGAGTCGCTGGACTCGAATATGAATTATAAAGTGTTGGTTGAGTGGAGTCTTCATACTCATATATGCATTGTAACGCTTTCAGTTGGTTTATTGCGATGTGATGTGTGAAGCCGGGGCTTGTTTGCTATTTGAGTTTACTGCAATATATTTGTTGCTTTACAGTTTTTAAACTACATGCATGAAAATGATTGCATGCTCTCGACCAATTAACTGATGGTCTGAGGGGGCATGACTGTCATGTAGTAACATACTCAGCAAGGGCTGATTGCATACCACAAACAAATATTTTGCAAGTATGCAGCTTCCGGTGTCGACAGAGAGCGAGACGCACTGGGTAAAGTAGTAACCGTTGTTAGTTTGTACTGTCGTATTTCGATACGAACATAGAAACATGTATAGGACTGTGATACTTAGAATGCTCACTAGGGTTTGTATTTATGTTGGAACAGAAGGTTAAATCTATCTCTTGTTGTCACTGTGGGAAATTGTTCGTATTGTGAATATATCAGTAAGCACGTTATTACTCGTATGGGCGAGTGAGAACGGTGACACCAGTAGTGCAATTGTTTAGATTACCACTGCGATTACAATGTTAGTAAGACGATTAGGAGCCGATTAGAGTAGGGGTGTTACAAAAGTAAAGGTATCAATGAAATGAAACGAGATCAATAAACAAGTAACGAAATGGCATGACGTAAATAAAATGAATAGGAAAATAAATAAGCAAATAAACAGAACCAACTAACCATGAAATAAATCAAAAATAAAATGGTAAAATAAGTAAGTAATAAAAGGACGGGTTTGAAAATGGATGCTTTGAAAATTGATTTAGAAAATTTTGTAATAGAATGACAATTTTATTTTGGTATGCACATGAATAAGTTTTTTTTGAAAGAAAGGCGATGACCTTCTTATTTTACTTATTTTTTAATTTTGCTTTATAGGGTTAGAATTTTGGTGTCTACACCATGTAATCCAGAAACACGCCGATTTTGTCGCCAAGTCGCTTCGCCACCATTGGACTTGTGTAACTGAACGACATCATGGACATGAATCCAGAAAGGAACCCAGCGGAAGTCGTGTCCTTAGGAGCCGTGTTCTGTCAATAGAATTTAGAGCAAGTAAACACCCATCATAAGTCCAAGGGCCTCGAGAGAGGACGTCAACAACTCTTTCTTCGTCGGGAAGTTGGAAGAGAAGCAAACCATCTCCCAGATTTTGGATGCGCAACTGGTACGCACATCGCATGCCTGAGCAAGTGTACGTTGAGCTGCTGGAGATCGAGAGGACGGGGCATAATTAGTTTCCCTAGTATACTGCACTGAATGAGTGAGTCGATAGTGGATCGTCGCAAGTGGTCACTTCGAGAATTTCTCCTTCTTCAACAGTTAAAGTTAAGCCGGCGTACTTAGTGACTAGTTCATCAACTAGGGCTGAAGTTGTTGCCATTGGAAAGGGGGAATTGGAGGCTGAGAAAAACTTAAGAGTAATCAGAGAAGAGAACAAGTGGAGCACTGGTGTAAGGTGATTTTCCGAAGAGGTAAGATGGGAAATAGTGTGGATGTGAATCTGTGAAGCAGGGATTTAATAAGGACTTGAGGAAGAGATAGCTAATTACATGCAAAGTAGTTGTAGAGGTAATGATGGTTTGCATGAACTAGATCGATAGATGTTAATTACTGGGGCTTGAAACGTGCTGATTGATGTATTAGTCATTGACAGATGATAGGAGGAAACAGGCGAGGAGCCGTGCAGAAGACCAAGACTGGCGCAGTTGACGAGGAGTTCCGCTTGGGAGAAAACCACTTGAGCAGAAAACTTTTTCTAAATTTACTTTTTTTTTTATAGACTTAATCCACACATTTTCCTTATTTTCTAACCAGGGTTCTTTGTCCTTTCGATCTACTAGCTTGGCTCTTCTAAATGCCAACTCTACTAACCGGATTCCTCTGATTGCCCTTGCCGCTAGGATCCTTTATCAGTGCGTTAGCAGCTAGGTTTATCATACATGCCCTGTTGCAATCTACAGCTACTAGGATCTTGGCTCTTTCCAATCTTATGCAAGCTAAATGTCGGATACCTCTTAGCAACTTAATTGTTACTACCATTATTTGGAAGTGATGAACCTGTCTGACCGGAGCAGAACTAGATGCCTCAGTTTTGTTCGCAATGAATGTCGGTTGTTCCTGATTATTCTTCACATTGAAACACCTTTCAGTTTGCAGAAATTCTCTGGGTGACCAAATTCCTCACAGTGATTGCACTATTTCAGGTACTCAAATCACAACCCCTTCTGAACATTTTTTTTTGATAGTTGGAGGCACAAGGCCTAATTTTACACCGCAAAGGCGGCCACAAGCAAAAACCAGGCACCCGCAAAGCTCAGGGACCGTACCTAGCAACTTCATCCTTACAAGGCAACAAGACAGCTAAACAACCCTTATCTTCTAGACCTTACACTACCCCTGCTTCTATTGGCAATCTTACTGATACGAGAAAAACTTGTTAACCCGGCCAAGCCCCTCATAGGGCCTGTCCTCCTACTAGAACTCGCCCTAGACGCGGTCCGCAGCAACTATCGGATCGCCACCTTTGCCTGGAGCGGGATTCTTACCTTGCTGACAGGAGCTACCTCTATGCTCGCGAATGATACTCTCAAGATTATTAAGGGCACGTCCCTCATCATAATGCTACATCCGATCTTCTTGGCAAGTAGGAGGGTCTGTCCATGCTTTCTCCTTAACAAACTCCTCTTCCGAGCTCGCCACCGGTCCATATCCTCCCTTTCCCGGCTCAAAGCCATGAGGAAACTCTGGGTCATCGAAAATGGCGCCTGAGGTCCTCCCCATCCCCTCCTTCCACTTGCCCTCTGATGGGAAGCCCGTTCAACCTCAAGACGGCTACTACTTAAAGCTGCTCAACATTATTGACTTCGGCTCAGCCCCTACGTCCTCCAGGTCAATCAGCCTAGTGCTTCCCAGATCATCTGTCAGTCCACCCTCGACCCTGCTTTGAAATCTCTTCTGCTATAGGATCCAGAGGAACCTCCTTACTCTGCGATGACTTGCGATTGAAATAGGAATCTTGTCACCTTGCGCCTTACTGATCCAACCCTCAATTCATTCTTGGGATCACCCACCAAACCCGAGGGAGGAGCGGCCCCATATTGACCACCTCCCCACGCCACCCCGGACGCACTTGGGGCACTTGGGTAAGACCATGCGCCACCCCAACCAAGGTTTTGACCCACCTCCCACTAAAAACATCGCTTTGGTTCTGAGCCCACCCCACCAACCGAAGCCCACACACGGGACGGCCCAACCCGGGTACACGCTGCCCTGATCACACACCAGTCCAATAATGGACCCCACTCCCAACAGCTCCCAACATTTGGGCCCGAACAACTTGCTCCACAGTGGCGTCTTATCATTCTCCACCTCGGGGCGAGCATCTTGTCCCGACACGGAATACTGCTTTCCTGACACCCCATGGTCAATAACTCCATCTTGTCCCCTTCAAACTACTTACCGAAGAATACGAAGAATCTCGCGCCGGTTAGGATCGGCAGCATCCCCCGCGCCCAGCTCAACTCTTGCCACGTTCCGTCAATCACAACCTCAACATTCCCAGAGAATCGAACTTTCGAGCGCGGCCGCCACCATCTTCCTCAACCCATTCTTCACCTCCGCCACAACTGGAGGCGCTGCTAAGCCCTGTCCACCGCCTTCAAGCTCTCCAGAACCAGAAGAAGTTTGCCACGTCTCCGCCATTTTTACTATCGCCACCACTCTGGCCACCATTATATCCTCGATACTTCGCCCGTCGAGCGAATAGAAAGTGCCCCATTGAACTTCCGCCCCGGATACATTTGACCACCTCCTCCACTTTCGAATCATCCTTCACATGGACCAACGCAAAGCCAGGCGTTGCTTGCACGCCGTTTACTAGAGATGAAGATGTCCGCACTGTCCCTATCCTGCGTAGAAGCCCAGCGGAGCGCCCTAGCATCCGCCGCCCAACTGAGATTATCAATGAAAATGGAACCACTGCAAGCTCCTATATCATCACCACTAATCTCTTTCACCTCCCGCTTGCCCTGAAACAAACCCGCAGTCTTCAGCGACGAATGGTCGTTGCCCAATCTTGCTGACCAAACACGCCCACCAGAAAGGTCCACAACTCTGCGACCTTCCCTGCCACGCCACTTACTATCTGCAACCCAGACTGCAGGCGACGACCGTCACGCCTAGAGGGAGAACCCCAGGTCTTCTGGGGCTTTGAAAAACATAGGACTGCATGTGCCGGCTCCTCGCCTCCGCCGGGGCACCACCGCGGGAAACCCCTCTTCGCAGCGACTCTCGACCTCCTTCGCCTAGATGACCGTCTAGAAGCTTTTTCCTGGAAGCGTAATCGGCTTTTCGCTCGACCCCACTCTCTCTCACGGCTCTCTCGTTCCCTCATAGTAGAGTGTGGACATATGTTTTGTGATGTGGAGGTTAGGCTTTTGTGGTAGTAAATAGTAGGCGTTTGTGGATTGGATTCTGTGGAGTTGTGGAGTTTTTAACGGTTTTGCGGTGGATGGGGGTGTTTTAGTGGTGGTGGCATGGTGAAAGGTGACCGGAACGGCGAGGGAGAGGGAGGTTCGAGGAGAGGAGGGACGTCATTAGGGCCCCAATATATATTTGAAAATGTATGTGAGGAAAATCCTTCTGAACATGATTCCACTCCCCTAGGATGTCTAATAGTGGCAGTGGAGTGCAAACAGGATCATAAAAGCAAACAGGATCCGCCTAAGAACAATCCCTGACTTTTTGAGCTTCATATATTTGCTTCTAATCATGTTACACATCTCCTCAATTAGGATCACTTCATAGCTCTTCCAGTTGCGGAAGCTGTTGCAGAGTTAAATTCCTATCTTCCCGACTCGATTGTTTAAAAGATCCAACAGACTTTTTGATGGAGGTATACAGCATTTATCAAGCGAGTAATGACATGGCAACACAAGTGCACCCCAGGAGGGACCTATAGTTGAGCAGCAAAACAAACCAACCGAGTTCAACTTTTTTGTTCCTGTAGAAATGACATCAAGTGCGCCTCAACTAATTTGTATTACTTTCTCGGACAAAACCTTAATAAATGTTACAGAAGATGTAAAAAAACATGCAGGGGACAAATTTGACCAAATGAGACACTCAAAGACACCTATTGAACTGGTCCGGTTCCAAGTTCCAACCCTGAGCTCACCTAGTCGTAATTTGTTCCCTTCCTCCTTTCAGGAACACTCAGTTCCAACAACTCTGAGCTTGCCATCTC
Organism: Limonium bicolor; assembly: GCA_023374045.1. Classification (NCBI taxonomy): domain Eukaryota; kingdom Viridiplantae; phylum Streptophyta; class Magnoliopsida; order Caryophyllales; family Plumbaginaceae; genus Limonium; species Limonium bicolor. The sequence continues at coordinate 230,025,225 of CM041778.1, forward strand.
ATCTTCTTCGACTTCACGGCAACCATTTCACTCATGCACCCTCTCTTGATAAAACTGATACTAGTTTTTTCAGAGAATGACACCTATTTATTCCCAAGGCTAAAAAATTATACGCACACATACATATTGTAACAGATGCTACTCATCCCCTAAAAAAAAAGGGTGCCCGTGCTTGTTAAGCGCTTCTTTCACTTCTCAGGCAAAGCCCACTCTGAACATACACAAAAAGGGACGCATTCATCACCTAATAATCCTAAACATCAGTTGGTTAGCCTGTGCAAAACTTCTTAATTATTCGCAGTGTTTTCCCTATCCTGACCTTGTATCACTCTCTGTACAATTTGCCTGCCACTTAACTGAATGTACAATTCCATGCTTCTTCTACCACGGCAAAATAACTTATGAAACCACTGTACATGCTTGCATATTGAGTGATGGCATCAGATTATGAACCATCATCCGATTTTGTTCTCAGGTGGTCGGGTTTCATCCCGCAGGTCTCTCTTTGTCCAAATTCCTTCAAGTCCCTGTCAGCAAGAACAAGAGATCAAGTCAATAGAACAGCCAAAGAAACTCACGAGACAGAATACTTCTAGACGGCTACCCATAATCCAGAACTAGAGTTGGAAATATAGCTTAATTACATTCCACAGCCAAAATTGCTATTAAGTAGTCTTGGGATACAAACCTGCACCGAGGACACCACAGTTGAAATCTACACAGATTCTAGAATGCATTATCAGCACACTCCATACTTTCTTGCAGTGAGGACAGCCATTAGCAACTCGAATGTTGCAAGAACGAGCATGTAAGAATAGCCTTCTGACACGTTGACAGTTTGGGGTATTTAAGGGCAAGTAGCCATGATGACATTTCGAAGGCATGAAGTACAACATTCAGCAGCTCCCTAATCTGCACCAGAACAAACAAGGAATATACACTAATTATCTTTCTCATAAACACATACTAGACTCACCACAGGGAGAAAGTTTAAGCATACAAGGTTACACTCGGCTATTTTTGAAAAAAGAAAACAGTAACCCCAACAATTAATATCACTAGCAATGTTCAATTTCCAACCAATCAATGAAGACATACAATAAACAAGGCTTATCAAGCTGTCTCCTACCATATCAGCTATCTTGTTTTTTTTTCTCCCAGGATCAATGTGGTGATGCTGATAAGTTATGCGTGTGACAGCCATCCCATTTCTTGATACATTGACAGCAAACATTAAAATTGGCATAACTCGCATTTCCATCTTGGGTCAAGCGCAATATCCCTCAAGCACAGGCAGCATGAAGTGTCCCAGCTGTAGCTGCAGTTTGGATGGTGGAGGTGATAAAGAATCATCATAGAAGAGTGCTTAGACGACGACTGTGTCAAATGGTAATGATTCCCCTGGCAGAAGCTCAAGACAGCATGCCTGTTTCTCCAAAAAAACAATTTTTCATAATACATCATTGTCCTCTGTGTCTGCAGAACCTCCTTGACCGCTTCCTGAAAAATTGTCCAAAGATGGATAAATTAAGACTAGTTGATAGTATACAGATGACAAAGAAACCAGTTCAATCACACATCACCACAGAAAATTCATAATGAAACCATATCAGATTAGGGTGGGGGCCAGCAAAAGGGTCATGAGAAGCACCTCACGAG